>CM040980.1:27634002-27698646 GCA_022985145.1 Pangasius djambal | reverse complement strand
TTATTAAAGCACCGAGTGGTTTATTCCTCACTTAACGAAACTAAGGTGTCCTGTAGAGACGGCTGGTTTTTGGTAGATAAAACCAAAATTATCAAATATTACATATTGTATTTTTTTTCTCGATTTGTCCACCATGTTGCAACGTAAGAAAGGGATTCAGAAAGGCTTCTGGGAAAGTTCTGCTCCTGAGTTACGCTGACTCCAAAACCTTTTCTAAAAAAAAAACTTACAGTTGAGATTAAATAGTGAAACAGAAATACAGTAATGAAATTCAGGGGGATATCTTTTGTCCGTGCTTGTTTTTAGACAAAAGAGCTAGATAACTGTTGACCATCTAATATTCGGACTCTCGTCAGGTGGATTCCCGTTATGGCGACTCTATCCAACCGGTAAATTTGACAGAACAGAAACAATCAGTACCATTCCTGACTGCTTGGGGGGGGATTTGAGAGTCCATTATGTCCATTAGGTCTGATTTGTCAAAGTTTGGCAAGATCAGGTCTCTAACAGTTAAAGAGGTTGAGTTGAATCAGATTTGAATACTTGTTGAATTATCTGGCTGCGCTGGGAACTTACCGATTTCAGCCATATTTTTCTCTCCGAACAGACTGAGATGGGGTCGGAGTGAACGGGTGTCAGGGAGCGTCTATAACATGAGTGACAATAAGCCCATCCAAACACAAACAAGCATACCAGACCAGAACGCACCTTTCCTCAGCCACGTCATATTTGTGCAGAAGTCATGGCTTAAACCGTTATTTTCTATCAGTTCTACATATTTACTGCTAAGAAATTTAAAAAAATCGACTATTGCACCTTTAAAGACAGCGATGCTATTTGATTGGACGACCTCTAGGTGGTGCGAGTGTACCAGTATCAGTGTGATTGCTGTGTTTGTCTTTGGGTTAATGGCTTTGTTTCATCGTGTTTGTGCTGTGTGTGTTTAAAAACAACAAAAAAGTGAAATGAGGCCTAGAAAAAAGAAGTCCCACCCAGTCGAGGAGACGGACGGAGTTATTAATTAGTAATAACATTATTAGACATGTTGTATTTGGTGTTTTGGGGAGTGTGCAGTGATATTTGAAGAGTTTCGTGGAAGTCTGTATGGTTTGGAGTGCATTATAAGTCAGGAAGAAGGCTCCAGCTTGTTTTTGGAAATCAGTTCGGGTATGTGCTGTGCTGTTCCACGTAACGATTATGACGACTTACCGATGTCCTCCTGGACGTTTGACAGGCATGGCTGAAGGTCCCGTCACTCCGCTCTTATCCTCCATCACACAGAAAGGAAGGAACTACTTTGTGATCGCTGAGAAGGTTCCAGGAGCCATGAGCCAGACGCCTGCACACAAGACTTAACGTGATTTACACCCGAGTACTCTTCTTACATGCGCGGTTCCAGTGTGTTGGTGTTCTTACAGTGTTCTTATGTGGGTTTTTTTTTTACACTTTAAACCCCGTTCAATTGTGTTTATTTTCAATTTTACAAGGTTTTAAATAAAGGTTTTAAATGTTACAATGTTAATGAAATCACTGTATTCGTACTTGTTTATGTGCAGTTTGTCATGTTTTAGTCAGTTATTAAAAAGTGAATTTAGCAGAAGACGACATCCTGGTAAACACAAGATCCCTAAACTGCAGTGTTTTTTTTTTTTTTTTTTTTTTCCAAAAAGATATCTATAGAGTAGATGAGTGGTTGAGAATCAGATCATTTTAGATGGAACTGCTTCTGAAGATGTTTTCACATTTCACAAGTTGTTTATAGAATAATATTCATTCCCACGGGTTCAGACTAGCGATGCGAAAAATAATTACTGACCATTAAATATAATTTAAACAATTCATTATTCTACATGGGTATTTTTAAAAATGAATAAATAAATAGAAAATTGTTTGACAAAGTACACATTTCTCTTCCTTTCCTAGCCATTAAAAAGATATTAAACAATTCAATCATTATTCTACGTAAATCCATAGCATTTAAAATGAATATATAAAAAAATTAAACAAATTTTAAAAGGCATTAAAAAGATTATTAACCCAGTTTTCACACAAAAACAAATAAATAATTAAAAATATTTAAATTGTTTTCAGTAATTCTCTAGCCATTATAAACATATTCAACAATTCATTATTATATAAAGATTTTTTTTTGCGTTTTATATATATATATATATATATATATATATATATATATATATATATATATATACATTAAACCATTAATTTTTCTACATAGATATTTTGCATTAAAATAAATAAATAAATATTTTTTAACAAAGTAAACAATTTTAGTAATATTCTAGCCATTAAAAACAAAGTTCTACATAGATTATTTCAATTGTTAAAGAATTATATTGAAGATAAAAAGAAAAGAATGAACAAAGAATTGTTTTAAGGTACTTTAAGGTTTAAAACAATAACAACAATCTATTAAACAGCACATTCATACACTAAACTAAATAATCTAAACGAAAACAGATTGAAACCAAAAGCGGTTGCTAGGGAATCATGAGCAGGCGTGTTGGTTGCTAAGCGCACCCGGAAGTAGAGGGGGGGAGGGGGGGTGTGCGCGTGCGGCGTCGACGTCGCTGGGAGGCGAGGAGAAGCTGCGCGAGAGCAGAAAGGAATCCAACATGGCCGCCACCGCAGCGGGTGACTCGGGCTGCAGCGGCGCGGATCGCAGCGAGGAGCCGCCGGCTCAGTCTCGGGAGATCATTAAACCCTCCATAACGGAGCTGACCAAAGTGCGGACCAACATCCTGTGTACGGTGCAAGGATGCGGCAAAATCCTCCCCAACACCCCGGCGCTCAACATGCACCTCGTCAAGTCCCACAGAGTCAAGGTACTCACCGCTTTACGGCGAAAACAGACGCGTTTAATGCGCTTTTACTGCAGCTCGAGGCCTGTCTTTCGTTATCGTCTTAATTTAAAAACATATATTTGTGAGAAAGATTTAACCAAAAGGCTGGACTTTGCCAGCTAGACCTACTCAGAGCACAGGAAGAAGCTAACCGGCTAACGCTGACACCCACCCATTGTTGTCATCACGTTTCAGGGGAAAGAGCCAACACATGCTCAAAAGGAGGCTAGTAACCACCAGGTGACGTCATAGGCCAGTCTGCATATTCAGTTAATCATTATGATTATTTGCATATCGCAAAGAAGAATTTCTGTGGAGGAATAATGTGTAGTGTGTCGTGTCAAAACATAAAGTAAGCAAGGAGTAACACACTTCAGGGTGTGCTGTTCTAGGAAAATGATCAACAACAGATTAATCAGAATCCAGAATTCAACACAGCTGTGATATAAAGCATCCTAATTGACGTTGAACAGTTTCAGTTAAGCTGGGGTTTGAATTATTAGCTCATTATTATTGAACACGTTTATCCTACATTTTTGGTTGTTTTACAAACAATTGTACAACGATTTTTGGTGCCGTTTTTAATCTCAGTGACGTTTTTTAAAGGCGTCAGCTTCGGCGTTCACAGATGACATGCTTCAGCTCTCGGGATGGGTTTGCGGTTATCAAATAGAGACCGATGCTTTTACGTTTATGCAATTATGCAACCAGTCGATCATGTGACAACAGCGCAGTGCATGAAATCCTGCAGGAACAGGTCAAGGAGCTTCAGTTAGTGTTTATATCAAACATCAGAACAAGGGGGAAAAATAACAGTGACCTGTGATCTCGGTGACATGGTTTTTTTGGTCTCATAAGTCTGGTTTGTGTTTCTTTCATAGACTGGTTTGAGCTGACAGGAAGGCTGCGGTAACTCAAATAACCACTCTTTACAACCACGCTGAGCAGAAAAGCTGCTCGGAAAACACACAACAGGAAGACCATATCAGGTTCCTCTCGTCAGAGATACAGGAGCCTTTCTGTCGGCTCAGTTTTTCACACAATTCTGTATAAAATCCAGAGAACATTAGCTGAAGCTCATGCTCTGTAGCTGCATGATTGCGTGCTGCCACATGATTGGCTAATTGGCCAGGAGTGAATATAAATGTAAATATGTCTCAGACCTCCTGAAGTGATTTCAGATTTAAATCTTTTTCACCAAGTGAATTTACACGTCCAGTTTACGTGTATAATCTCTCTCCAGATATGATCCCGATGCTCTTGTGTGCAGTGTAAAAGAGGTCAAACACAACAGTCATGTCTAATTTAGTTATCTAATTATCCGACTGCGTCCACTGGGGCAGCGAGTGTCTAAAGGATACCCACAACCACTATGGTCAGAAGAAAGCAGGAAAAGACCTGACCTGCGTTGAATGAGTGTGTTTATGACTGCAGTTTTTACAAGTTTCCTCTCAACAGTCTACTTTCAGGAGACCTGTGTTGCAGTTTTACGAGTCTGTGTGCTTCTGCATACAAAGTGTGTCTCTGTTTGGTCCTCTGTCCACACACTTCCGCCTGCTGAGAGGGACGAAGACAAAAGAAAACTTCAGCCTTTCTCTCTGCATTTCTTAGAGACAAATAAACCACTGAGTGGCTGAACCAAGTTCCCATGGCCTGAATGCAAACACACACTCTCCAAAACTTTGGTCTACACTATTTCAGTAGATTCAAAGTCAGGGGTGGACAAATGATAAATTCATTACCTAGCCTTTTCTTAGTTTGGTTGCCTGGTAACCTAATCGACTAGGCCAAAAAGTGGAAGCTAACATATTACAAGCTAGTTAGCTAGTTAAGTGCACTGTCCAAGGAGTGTATGACTGTGTATCCTGTCCTGATAAAGTTTTTCACATGAGGCACATCATGTGGGACCTAAACAAAATGTCGCCAAGTCTTTGACCAGAGTTATGGTTATAAGATGTGTTTTTTTTTCTCCTCGCAACACTAGTACATATTTTATTCCAGTCAGGCTAGCGTCATTATTTTCCTTATGTTTCACAGTGAAATGCGACTGCATGCTCGAGCCGCACTTTATTTTGTTCAGTTTCATCAGAACTTCCACAAACCTGCACGTTCCTGATTCTGAAAAGATCGCCTTCGTGCGTGCACCGTCGTCAGGACGGTCTCCTCCTCTCCGCCCGAGTTCAGCTCACGGCGTCGGCAGTAAACAAAGTAACGCTTCTTACCTTTAAATGATTTATATTTATATGCATACAAGGATTAGCTTTAGAGCAATCAACATACAGACATATTAGCCTGTTAAAGCTATAACACTGACTGTACAGCTCACTGATTTGAGGAGGAAAAAAATACATCACTCGTCACAGTTAGCTGGCTAGCTTGTTGCTAACAGAAGATGACCAGAGAAGATTTTTTTTCCGCCCACTTTGTAGCTCAAACCCTCGGATGTCAAAAATGATGCAATTCCGAGTTCAGTTCCCACTTGCGAGGCACGTCAAACGCAGCACAATTCCGATAGTTCTCCCGAGAGCCAGATTGGCCGATGTGTGTAGTGCAGCAGGTGGTGGCTTTGGATTTGGAAGCTTGCGCTATAGTTACAGCTTCGAGGTGTGTTGAAACCTGTGAAGCGCGTTACATATAAACACCTGTACATCTTTTGCAAAACTCAATAGCATGTAGGTTTTTCTGTCTCTGATTTTTGAACTTACTTGTGCGACTGGCAATTACGAATAAAAAAAAAAAAAAACAAATAGCCTGGACACAATCTACTTGAGCTGTTTCTCTTTAGATTTGTCCACCCCTGAAGAGGAGTTTATTTATTCATTTATTTATTTATTTATTTATTTATTTATTTTTACACCGATTTGTTAAGACCAACTTTTACATAATCGTACTAAATGAGCTGCAGTTATGGTACTGTTTACAGAAACAGAAAATGTTCCAGCTGCACAAAATGTCCACTGCTCTGAAGTACTGCATTGATTTTTTTTTTTAAATGCTCAGTACATGAACCTTTTCACTTACATAACCTGCTCCCATTTTCATTACACAGGAGCATTTTTAACATGGTTTAGTCACAGCATGTGATCCTCGTTTTTAACACCTACTCAAAACACATCTTTGCAAAACCAGTCCTGACTTTTATTGTTGTTTTTAAAGAATGATATAATTGGAGGGCATTTGAGGTCAGCACTCCATTCTCAGCTGAATACTTGGACATGCATGGACATGTTACACAGCATTAAGGCAAAGTGAATTTTATGAAGGAATCCCTTGTAAAGTTGATTTTTTGACACATTTTCCTCACCTTTGTGTCTAATTGGCACCATCTTTAGGCTGTTTCATTTTTTTATTTTTTTTTTGCCATTTGTTAGGAGGGTATCGTCAACCCTACGGTACGAAAGGATATGAAAGGTTCACAGAAGCTCTACTGTTGTCCAATAGAGGGCTGTCCAAGAGGACCTAACAGACCTTTCTCCCAGTTTGCACTGGTTAAGCAGGTAAGTAAAATGATTACCCAGGTGACCTGCATGCGCATAAAGGTATTGGATTTAACCATGATGCTGAACCCAGTGTACGTTGTTTTTTATCGGTTAGCATTTTATGAAGATGCACGCAGAGAAGAAGCACAAATGTGTAAAGTGCAACAATGGATACAGCACAGAATGGGACTTGAAGAGGCACGCCGAGGATTGTGGAAGGACCTACAGTTGTACGTGCGGTTGTCCGTACGCAAGTCGAACGGCACTGTTGTCTCACATCTACAGAACTGGTCATGAGGTTCCCAAAGAGCATAGGTACTCCCATTTAAAGTTTCATGGCTTAAGTCTTTGCTTGACTCTTAAATCTGCAGTTGAATTAGCACAGTACCCTGCATTTAACATTTGTTTTTACTTTAGGTATCCACCCGTCAAGAAAAGAAAAATGGAGAAACTGTCTCGCAGTGCAACAAAACTTGAGCCTAATGGACAAACTTATGAAATGGAAATCACAGAAGGAGCAATTCCTGCTGAAGGAGCATCCCACACTCCAGATTTACCACAGCACAACCCCGTCCACTCTAAAAACCTCCAAAAGCTTCTCCTGCCCATGCCTAAAGTGGCTTTGGTCAATGTCCCTGTGATGCAGCTGGCACACTTGCCTGTCCTTCTCCCGCCAGCAGAGAGCGGTGCCTTGGGGTCCGTGGTCTTGACAGTGGACACGCAAGGGTCTGTAAGTACCTTGCACCTCATGCCTCAGTCGCTTGGGGCAGTGGTACCTCCGTTAAACACTAAAAGTTTCAAAGAAACCATGCCCATTTCCAAATCAACCCTGGAGGCTATCAGTACAGGGATCCAGGTCAATCTAGAAAGCCCGGTCTCAGTTGATGAACCAGTTAATGATTTGGGATTGAGAAGTAAAAGCACCTCAACCAATATTCAAACAGATATCTCATTCCTCAGTAAGGGATCTGTCGGAGGAGTCAATATCGGTCTCGCAAGTGAGGCCTCGGTTTCCTCTGGTTCTCAAACTGACATTAGCGTGAGTGCCCAGATCCAGCTACCGGTCAGTGTTCAAACTCAAACGTTCCCCTTGAGGTCCAAAGTCACGTTCTCCATTGGGGCACAAACTGAAACTCTCAGTCAGATACCTTTCCCTTCTGGTAACAAAACAAGGGAAACTCAGACAAACTGCTCCCCAGCAGCTTCAGTAAATAAGACCCAAATGGACCAAGCTATAATGTGTGCAAATCTTTTTGATTCCGATATGCTCAGCGTCTCTACGCAGACTACAGTACATGGTGGACCTTTTGGCACCAATGACCTTGATCCCATGAGCACAGAATCAGGATTTTTTGAAGACAAAACTGCATCATCTTTGTGCTTTGGAGCTCAGAGAGACATTTTACACCAAAACACGGTAGCCGACAATCAGACTCAGACAATGAACCTTTTCAGTGATCTGGAGAACATCCTTTCTGACAGCATGGCAAGTGGAGCTCAAAGCTGTGGATCAGGCCTGGTTCCAGTGCAAGAGCAGCACACGGGCATCGACTTTGACATTGAAGATTTCCTCAATGCGACTCATATTCAGACTCAGACAGACGAGAGTGCCTTGGGAGGCTTGAGTTCAGAGACACCCCTGGAGCTCCTCGACATTGAGACGCAAACTGACTTCCTCCTGCTTGACAACCTTGGGGATGGTCATCATGGTGATGTTGGCACCAGGGTCCAAACAAGTGATCTTGAGCTGGAGATGTTTGACACGCAAACCCAAACAGATTTGAACTTTCTGCTTGACCCCAGTAGTCACATGTCCTTCGGCAGCATCCTAAGACACTCCAGCTTCAACATGAGCACCGAGTCCTCAGACACCGAGACCCAGACAGACACCAGGGCTCCTCCTCCACCTCCTCTGCCCCTGTCTTGTTCCAGTGATGGACAGATCACACTTAGCAGCACTGAAACCCAGACAGTCTCCAGTTCCTCCAGCCTGGGCCACCTTTTTCTTACCAGCAACGAGACACAGACAGTCATGGACGATTTCCTGTCAGCAGACCTGGCTTGGAATGTGGAGTCCCATTTTAGTTCGGTGGAAACACAAACCGGTGAAGATCTCCTGTCTTTGTTTCAGCACTCAGACAAAGCCATCAGCTGAGCTGCCTGCCGTTATAGCTTGTCCGTTGCAGGTGTGATGTAGGCAACATTATGAAGGAACTGTTCCTGATGACTTGCACAGAGGTGGATGATTTGGGCCAGCAGATGGAGTTCTCCCAAACGCTCATCACCATAAAGGGCTCAGTTTGGAAGGCACTTGTGGCAGTTGAGCTCACTTGTAGTTGTTCAGCATCTTGAGTCATTCCTCTGCAAGTAGTCTCAAAGCTTAAAGAGCTTTCAGTAGCCCTATTCAGACGGGATTAGATTTACATATAGACCTGAATTAATTTCAGCATTTGCATTTGCATCATTTGCCCCTCTCCTTTTATTTCCGGATCGGTCATGTTAGTATTTTTCTCGAGAAAATCACAGACCAACTCTGAGGGCGACTGGTCATTGTAGTCTGATCCAAAAAGATGTTTTGGCGACTTTGTGGGGTTTTTTTTTTTGTCCACCGCTACTCACCATATTTACTCACGTATTCTGCGTATCTTCTTCCTGAAATGTGAAAAGATGTATCCTCTCTCAACAACGTATTTGGTATGAGTCGCATAGTTTAGTCTCCGTACTCTCTACACTCGCAGTACGTTAGCAGGAAAAAATGTAAATAAAATGAAATAATTTAGAAGAGCATGATCCTGATTTAAAGGCTGATCAAAGGAGCTGTTATAATTATATTATATACGTATATTACACAATATTATGCAAATTTAGATTTCTAATAGTGGGTGTTTCTAATCGGTTCTCTTTCCCTCAGAACCGATACGATTTGACTGAGGTCTGATCCAGACTGATTCAGTTTGAAATGAAACTGTAATTTTTCCACCATAGGAATTTCCTCAGGAAAGAGGAATTCTTGGTTACATTTTGTTTTATTAACTTTGAGAGAGAGGCTAAAAAGAGCGGCCAGTGAGGGAGAATAACATGAGTGATAACAGGAATTAGCTTGTTTTGTGTACGTTCCACAACATGAAATGTAACGGTGAACAGATAAAAAAAAGTAGGACATGTAAGAAATTTGATCCGTGAACCGGGGAGTTTGCATCAGATTTCAATAGCCGTATGGGATCATTTGACCTATGAGTGCGCCAATCGTCCAGTTTCCTAGACAAAGCAACCTGCAGAAACTCGTCCCTCCTGCGCTCACGTAATATCCACCTGGGCGCAAGAGGAGACGCGTAAAGATGTCACTGCAGACGTCCCTCAGAGAAACTAACCCGGTCTAAATAGGGCTTTTAGCTGCACTTTATCATTTCATGGCCGTCGTTTGACCGCTCCTTAATGTGTTTACTTTTATTTGCACATTTGTTGAAAATGGTCTGTTTTTTTATTTCCGTTAGAACAGAATATATCATTTTCGGTGATGATAACAGTGCTACTATGTAGTCGTAAATTTACAGTGTGGCACAAGTCTAAAATTATTGACTAGAAATGATGTGTGTTCATCTTAAAATCAGATTTCTTGTGAAATTTGTATATTTTCTTGTTTGGCTGCACTGTAAGGATATTTTTGCGTTGTGCTTATTAATTTTTTTTCTCGGTAAGTTTCTAATCGTTGAAAACAGACGTCTGTTACTGTATTTAAACAATTTTGGTTCATACAGAAATTTTCGCTCTGGCTACAGCAGTATATTATATTGTATGGCTCATAATGCAACCGGTTTAACTTATTCTAATGTATGCATATTTATGCATGTCGCAAATATCGGTGACCTTTAACGATGGAGCTCACTACGCTACTATTACAATGATTTGCATTCTGTACTGTGAGTGATTTAACATGCAAATCGCAGTTGTTTACAGCAAGACGGAACCTTTAACGCAATATATTCACTGGAAGCATGTAACATTTCCCAGAATGTAGATGTTTTCACTTTAAGCACTACTTGCGATCCATGATTAGCTTTTGTGTTGGTGCCTTAATTTAAGTGGTAAATAGAACCACGTTTGATGTAAAACTACAGCGAACGTCGCTGTTTTATTTTCAAGAGCTAGCGTTCCTTTCTCTTTCTTCTGTTCTTTCCATTTTTCTCTTCCCGAACACTTTCAGGTGTATTTATTTCCATGTCTGTTCATCATATTGCACGCCTTATTTTTTTGCCTGCCATTGCCTCGGCTTAGTTCAGTATTTATGACATAACGGTGGTATGCTCTGCCTGCTTTTTGGTTTGTCATTTATTTATATTTATAAATCCAGCTTTCCACAAGCAACAGAATGTAAAGGACACTGTGTTGCATTGTAACCAAAAGGTCGTCTTCTTGTTTCAGTGCTCAGCCAAGGCCGACGTTTGCACCCAACCGCTATATACGCTAGCAGGAACGAACAAAAGCATATCGCTGTAGATTACTTGAAGTCGTCAGCGTACACTCTTGGTTTTCAGTAGAGCGTGCATGCAGTGCTGTTTGTGCCAAGAACATGTCCTGAGTTCAGTTACATTTGTTTTTGTTGTTTTGTTTTGTTTTTTTGTTTTTTTTCCATTTCTAATATTAAAAACATGTCTTAAGTTGGTCATGTGCATTCTTCAGGGTTTGATGTATAAGATGAACCCTGTGTTGTTTTGTTGTTGAGGCTAGGCTGCAGCAGTTGCTCAAAATAAAATACTGTCAAAAGAAATTGTCATGATCTGACTGTGTAATTGCTGTTCAGATTGAAAAAAAACGTGGCCATGTTAGATGGTGGACAAATCATAAATTCTTCAGCTAGCCCACTGGACTCCAGTGTGCTTCCCAGTTGCTCAAAATTGACCAGGATAAAAAAAAAGTGCCTAATAACGAGCCTAATGTAATAACGTATGAGAAGCAAGTTCATTAATTAAGTGCATTAATATAGACAAAGGTCGAGTGTGTGAATCCCCTTATCCCCTCCTGATGACATTTATGATGTAGCAAATTGTGTTAGCGACCCCGAAAAAAAGTCGTTGCAGAAAGTGTGAGCTACGTGCTCCTCGCATTGCAGGTAAAAATATCATTCGAGGCTTCTTTATTTTTATGTTGCGCTTAATTACAAGGTGACGTGTTGTGCATGCTTTGCTCGCAGGTGAGTTGTATGACTATTTTACGATGAACTATCGGGATTTGGAACAACGAGCTCACGCTAGAGCTACAGCATCGAGTTGCATTGCGCCAGCATGAAGCACATTACGTTGTTTAAAGTACACATTAAATGAAGAAGTTTGTTTCCTCTGGTTGTTATATGTAAACCAGTCCACTGGGCAACTAGGAATAAAAAGAGTAAGTCTTTTCCTTATAGTTTAGTCTTATTACTTTAAAGGCAAGTAAAATAATGTATTTGGTTTTAATAAAGCATTGCATCTGAGGTAGATCTTTTAAAAAATGAGAAATAAGAGCATACCCCTGAGTGTTTTATGAAAAAGGAGTTACAGTTACCAGCCCAAAGATGATTCTTTTCCTATAACAGCATGTCCAGGAGTGTTTTTTTTTTTTTTTTTTTTAATAACTCATTTCAAACCATGGCAATTTGCCAATTACAATTTTATGAATTAAATAATGACAGGTTTTTTTTTCATCTATTCGTACTTATATTTAATGTTGTGGAACATCGGTGAGACAAGTTACCACCTACGTTCCCTTAATAATCTCTCTCTCCTCTCTTTTTCTTGAAGTTAGTATGTAGAAGTAAATTCATCTGTTAATTAATCAACACCTTCTTTGGTGCTGACTGGTCAGATCAGACACTTCAACACTGCTGTGGTGTAAAGTTTCAAATTCACAAGCTGTTATTTATTTGTTTCCTCTCTTTCTCTATAATTATCGATGGACTCGTGGCCATCTGTCAGTTCGAACAAAAAGCAGCTCCGTCCCTTTGAGAGAGCACACACTGTTCAAACCAGTTCCCTTTTTGTTTGGATACATGCTTTAAATTGTCAGCTTTAATCGTATCATCCTTGCCATCTTCCAAACAAACGGCTGAACGGTAACCCTGTTGACTAAATGTTATACGTGCGGAGGAGAGGAGAAAGAAGTCACACAATTAAGATGTAAGAATTGCAACACTGGAAGTGAATAGTGTCAGTATGTATGTATGTATTATTCTTTTGACATGAATAATATGAGGGATCATTTAAAAAATGTTTTTTAAAAAAATCAGTGTTCCAGCATGTATGTGCGGAATCTCTAAATGCAGACTTCTCTTAAATGTTTGCTGCAGAGAGGTGCGTGAGGCCCCGTGATGGCGAGCAGCTGTTATAATGAGCCACTTCGGTTGCTGGGTAACTGAGATGTCTCTCTCAAGCAGCCATGAGCTCGAAACTGCAAACAATGAAGGTCTTTTAACAAGCATCTTACATCTGAGTTTTCGTTCCGATGGAAGTTACACATTTACCACATTGTCACAGTGTTCACTCTAACAGCTAATCTAAATTTAATTTAATCTTTTGAGGGAAAATAGACCATTTTAATATCATATTTTCATCATTCGGTACTCGCCCACTTGAATTTCTCTACATTTTGAACTGAAATGGATTGAACTGGGAATATACCTTACCCAAAATAGCCCACAATATGAAAGTGAAAGGTAAAAGTTTACAAAAAAATATTTACAAGTAAAAAACATAACCGTTATCGTTGTATAGGTTTTCAGCCCCATTAGGGCGCTTTCAGATGATCACGATCGGCATTTTGCACATCGCTCACCGCTAAGGTTAGCGTAGCTTAAGAATGATGAGGTTTTACTGCGTGGTTGAAGCAGTGCATGAAGAAAGCATAGATCATTCATAAGGCTAGCACATTCTGAATGTTTCTAATCTCAAACAAAGTAAGGTTCTGGCTTTGGGAAAGGGCCAGGTTCTCAGGGCGATGATTAGTGCTGTCCTTATGCACGTGACTGTCAGGGATACAAATCTACGACAGCTTTAGTCACCGAACACTGAAGGTTCAGCAAAGCTATGACATGGAGCGGCTCCATCCATATTTATTATGCTGCGTACACTTAATGAAATTAAAAATGATTCACTTTTCACTTTGATCATCGGGTGTTTAAAGGTATTTAAAGATGGGTAAAGTTTCACTTTTGTCCAATCGACTGGTTCATACATTGTGATGCAAAGAAATGGGCCATGGTTTGTTTTTTTGCCACAAAAGTGATCCTGGTCATTAAAAATTAAAGTCATTTCATGTTGCTACACCTAAATGAACTTGACAGCCTGACTATCGTCTGTGGAAGTCCATTAAAGCTGAATGAAACAACACTGACACGTACATGTGTAAAAGACTGCAAGAAAGAAAGAAAGAAAAAGCTATAGCTTATTAACTTCTGTTGCATGTTGCTCAGTCTTGTTAACTTTTTTATTCAATCATGCTAAATTAAAGAAAGTAGATTTCAGGCTCATTTATGTTGCCTCAGAGTGTGTAACTTGAGCAGAAGGGTGAAATATCGTTTAATTATCATTCAATTAAAAGGTTATCAAACAGGTAACAAACATTAACTATTAAATCAACACCTCATCTTAGATCATTCTGTTAATGCTGACAAACCTGCAGGATGAACAATTTCTTGAACACATTCATATGTCCTACATTTAACAATAAAACAACGAGACTTTATTCCAACGTTAGCCAAAAGCAAATTCAACTTTTCTATTTTTGTTTTTTTGATTATTCTATGATGAGTGCTAGTCTGGATCTCTGAACTGAACACAAGTATGCAGTGACTCAACTGTGAACCTCTCCAGCCTTGATAATCGCAGCGTTAATCATTCAGATGAGTGAGTGGTGATTTTTTTCCAAGGCACTCGACAACAACTGCCATGAGATAATGAGATATTCCTGGACCTGAGCTCTTAAAATCACAGAGAAAGAATGATACCCTACTGTACAGCTGACGTTCTCACAATTTAGTTTTTATTTAGCGACAATTTAGTCTCACATTTATAAAATACTCAAAAACAAGCTGGATTCTCACTTACAAAAGCTTTGGAACAATAACAGTCAGGTTTATCACCACAGACAAGTGTCAAGTCAAGTCAAGTGGAGTTTATTGTCATTTCAGCCTTATACAAGTACATAGTGAAACGAAACAACGTTCCTCCAGGACCAACAGTGCGACCAACAGTGCGAGAGATCGCATCTCTCTCCGTTTCTGGAGCGAAAAACCTCTGTTTATACAGTTTATCTACCGAACAACGTTCAGTAATGCCGAACCATGAAATATTACAGCAACTACTTCAAATTTGTAGTTATTTTTTTTAGCAAGGTGAAAAGCTTGCATCCCTGTTGACATTCTCTAGTAAATGTACATACATGGGCCTCACTGAGGCGACTAATGACGCAACGCAGTAAACATTTTGATATTTCAAGTTTCCTTTAAGGCTCAGTCTCTCGAGCAGTTCACTGAAAGCAGTCAAGAGATAGACCATTAGCTATAAAAAGACACGACGAATAGCAGAAAAGAAACAGCAGGAGACCTGAACGGGGAAAAAACATTATAGGCTAGTGGAATCAAAGTACACGGTTATATCCTATTCGGGAAATCCAATTTTAGTTTACTATTAATATCTTAAATTGCTCATTCTAATACGTTATAGTTTCTATAGTAACAGCTTATAGTAGGTATCCTCACAAATGGATTTGTAAGATAAATGGAGGAAAGTTTTCTGACATCTTCAGGACAGAGGAGGTTGTGCTTCACGGTTTCTCAGAAACATGACAAACTGCTTCTTATTAACTTCAAGTTAAAGAAAGACTGTTTATAGCTGCTATAACGTAAGTGATAAGGGCAACTAACTTGTTTCAAGGACATTCCAAAACATTAAATGTAACTATAAACAGATAAAACATACAATGTTTTGTTCTTTAATAAATAAAAAATGTAGGTGTTGGCAAATTGCAGAGGTGTAAACGGAATAAGACACTTTAAGACAAGGTGTTATTGGAAAGTATTCAACTTCAGCGTGGTACCCGTAACTCGGCTTCATCGCACCACCGTGTTGTTGATTATTTTCCGATAACAGCACAACTCCGTGTGTTTCATTCATAACTTAACGTACGCATTTTAAGCATTTTTGTTGTTTCTGATAGAAAAAAAGGATCATCTGTAAAAAACCTAACACATTAAATGCCCATTTTGAAGTGATGATATGTATGAGGTATGAATCTTATGTTCAGTATGAGAACATGCCTCGTCATTTCAGCATATAGTCATCTTTATTGTCCTCTGGAAGGCGTGAAAACAGAGAGACAGTGAGAGCTACAGTAATCGCTGAGTGGACACTGGTATCTGGACCCTGGTCCCCATCAGCATCGGAAGCTCGGGTTCTGCCCTTCTCAGACTTTTATCCTTGAGGCCTAACCGTGATCTGTGCCCAGAGTGGTGCCTTAGAGGTGATCTGATCAGCTCTTCCTGCCTGAGATTTCGCTCCAGGAGAGAGGTGGCACTGGGTTGAGTCTCTGCCAAGGTGTTGATGGGAATCTGATACCTTCTGGAGATGCTTAAAGTAGATAATAGGTGATACTGGTGCTGCGTCGGTCCTTGCTTGGACGTAACAGATCCTTGGGAGGTGCCTACAGTTGGGCTGGAATAAGAAATAACCACAGCTTTTTCTTGATCTCCATCAACTCCAGCTTTCTCAGGAATGATAACCGGTCTTGTGGCGCTATCCTCTCTCCTCTTTAAAAGGTTCGAGCTCTTTGGATTAGCATTTGGATTTGTTGGCACTTTTACCGGTGGCAATACCATAACTCGACCAAGCAGTGCCACTTTCCCAACATTTTTATCTTTCAGAAACAGGCACGGAGCATCCGGCTGAGGTGGGTGAGGTAGACTTTTGTCAGGTGTGTACTGTTCAGGTCCGAACAGCAGTTTATTTCCAAGCAGGTCTTTCCTGATGCTCCTCTCCTTAAGAGTGAAATCAGATGTTTCTTCTTCTGAGGATGAGGTAGAAGTAATGGCGCTTGGGCTTCTGTTTAGGTGTTCCAGAGATGGAGGAACGTTGCTTCTCAAAGGCTCTTCAGATATGTCGTAGGAATCTTCCGAAGGAGCATGGCTGGGAACGAAGTGCTCTGAGAGCTTTAGGTCCTTCAAATCAGTGCAAAGAACACAGTGGGGGGCTGAGATCTCTGGCTTGAGCTTCTTGCTCTTTTGCTGTGCTATAAACAGGCAGGAAAAAGGGGAACATTGACCCCAACCTTGGATCTGTCAACGTAAAACACAAAACCGCATATGATTTTTACATAGCGTACTTTTATTACACAATTATACAAGAAAGTACAACAGGAAGATTTATTCATGTTTATTAACTAAGTCTTACTTGGCTTTCTAATGGGACAGTCATGATGGTCATAAATCAAAGTTGTGTACAGTAACATCCAAAATATATCGGTCAGTAATACCACTGTGTAGCATTGTTAGCATAACTGCTAATAACATGAAGCTTAGAAGGGCAATACTATGGGCATATTGTCTTAACTAAACGATAACTGAGAACTGGGGACATTAAACTCAACGCTTTTCAACACAAATGCATCTTATGTAGCTTCCCAGCTCATAAATACAGCCAACTCCAGAATTATTGTCTAGAATTATTGGCACCCTTTGTGAGAATATGCAAACACGTTTGTATAAAATAACCATCACACACACCGAGTCTCATTGGTCATAAATTGTTGACAGGAGCGTTTAGACAAGAAACGGTATTTATGAAAGTCCAGTTAGTGCGGAAAAAATTAATATCCTACGAGAGCTCTTGATTTTACGTAAATTTATGTTTAAGGAGAATCACTAATGCATGAGAATCCTGACTGATACACTGACAGATGTAGGAACCAACCAGTATTTTGCGAATAGGAAAAATCCACCACTTATCTGTAAAACTATCCAGCATCCTTATTAAGGATACAGGAACCACATTTATTTCTCTTTTTTTTTCAGAAGAGTGACATTAATTGTGTAGTTCACTTTAATAAATCATTCTACAGTGTTTAACTGAACACTGATTAAAAAGTGTAAAAGAACATCATGCCATCATGCTACACTGACTCTTTTTTCACTCTTTTTTTTTTTTCTGTCTATACTAGAAAGTAACGCATGCACCGAATTATTTTGAAAAGGTTTGAAGGAGCAGGTGCATGCACTGCTGCATTACTTACAGCTTCATCCCAGCCTGTTTGGTTGGGAATCTCGTAAGCTTCCTGCTCTTTCCCAGAGTTTTCCTCGCTAATATCCAGCAGCACCTCCACACATCCTTTGGAAAGCTTGCACACCGGCGCACTGCAATCCGGCTTCTCCAAACTCTCAGTGCTTTTATCAGCATCCATGCGTCCTGACTGACAGGTGAGTATTCCTGATATTCCTGTGTGTTGGGAAAACGCGTCATTCCTGTCCCGTGACGTCATCGCGGGACGGTAACAAACGCGATAAGTGAGTGATAAGTCAGCGAAAGAGAACCCAGATATGGAGACCAAACTAACCTGACCCGTGTGGATGGCTAAACCTGGCTCAGAAGCATCATCATCACGCGGCTGAGGTGTTTAACAAGCGATGAAATATTTATCTCAGTGTGTTCATGGCTCTAGTCGGCGTTACGTGCCGTTGCTATGGCGATGAAAGGGAAGCGACGGGTCGGCTGTGCGCACGACGCAGTGACGCAACGGAAAAGGATGGCAAAGTGGGGGCGTGGCTTTCTGCAAGTGCATTCTACAGCGTGACGTCTCACTTTCAGTCCATGATTTTGTTGCCGCTGGGGATCTTTAGGAAACAAAGTCGCGCTTGTTTTATTGGCAATAAAACATATTTAACGTTCTCTCTCTTTTTTTTAGAGTCACTTGTGTCATTTGATGAGCTATGGAGCCATGTTTTGACTTCCTATTAGCCTGCTTTGTAATGCACAGAGTACACATTCATATTATAACCAGAACGGTCGTATAAATTGACCAGAATGGACTCCTGAGTACAAAATTCCCACTGAGTAACACACTTGGACAGAGGCAGTGGTTGTTTTGCGCGCTCCAGTTTTCCTTTAAAGGTCTTGTTCTGGTTTTGCTCGTGCACCCAGGCTATCTGTTTGGCGACGTGACCGTGCGCACGCGCCACTCTCCCCGAGGAGGTGCGTGGAGAAGCTTCATCTCTTCCGCAATGCTGTGCGTAGATCAGCGCGTCTGTGCAGCCTGCGTACTGCTGCTAGACGGTGTGCACGCCTGACTGGCTGGAGATTTCCTTTTGCAGCAGCAGACGATTGAGTGGGAAAAAAAAGAGGCGCAGAAATCTGCAGTGTCCAGGAGATGCGTTGAAGTCGCACACGCAAACGCGCGCGCGCGCGCACACACACACACACACACACAGAACACGCGCGCGCGCGTGCAGGCACGCAGGCAGTCGCTGTTACCTGAGCCGGTCGGTTTCATTGCCTCATCACTGCTGACCGGACAGGTTTTCACCTCAGGCTTTTTTTTTTTCTTTTTATGGAAACCGAAGCGACTGGGGAAGTCGCGGTCATGCTGCCTCCGAAAAGCTGCCTCCCGAGGAACTACAGCTGCATCGCAGGCTTGTTTGGGAGTCTGACCGCAAACCAGAAGATGGACGATGGCGAGAAAACGGAAGGCGAAGAAGAGGAAGATGAGGAGAAGGCGACCGTAACCGGCGAGTGCGAGCCGTTAGAGATGCGCGTCGTGGACGAGAGGCCGAGGGGCCGTGAATCCCTCCCGAAGCCACCGCCGAGTCCCGGCCAGCGCCGCCGGTGCAAGTCCTTACCGAGCTCCGCGGAGAGAGCCAAACTGGAAGTGGCGCGGATCTGCAGCCCCTCCAGCCAGAAGAAAGTGCGCTTCGCCGACTCGCTCGGTCTGGAGCTCATCACCGTGCGGCACTTCGACGACACCGACGTGCCGGAAACACCCGACCGTGTCATGGACAAGTTCAAAAAGGCGAGAGCGCTCCACCTGAACAACTTCGAGCACTCGAACGGGTACACGCAGTCCACCTTCGTGGAGACGCTGTTCACCAGTCCGGGCGCGCAACCCGACTTCCAGGAGCGGCTCCAGAGCGCCAAGGTGCTGCTGGAGTCCGTGGAGACGGACGAGTTCAGCATCTCGGGGCTCGTGCGCGTCCTGAACCTGGCGTTTGAGAAGTGCGTGACTCTGAGGTACACGCTCAATAACTGGCTAACCTTCATGGACGTACCGGCCTCCTACGTGCCGCAGTCGAGCGACGGCTTCACCGACAAGTTCCACTTCAAGATCGTCACGCCGGCGTTCTTCGACGGCAGCAGCAGCCTCCAGTTCGCCGTCCGCTACTGCGTCGGGACCGACGAGTTCTGGGACAACAACGACGGCAAGAACTACAGAGTGCGCCGCCACAGGTTCAGAATCTCGCCTCCGCGCGAATGGGATAACGGCTGGATCCACTTCATTTAGAGCCACTGAGTGTGATTATGAGAATATATGATCATTAAGGCCTGCATTGTATCTCTGGAGCCTACACTGAACCTCACATGGCTCCACATGTAGTGCACTATATAGTGCGCGTACTTGATGTATTCTAATTAGGGCTGCACTTTTTCTTTTCCATGTCAAAGCTGGGAGTATCCTCTGATACTGATCTGACTAAATCAGCCCACAATCTTGCACCAACTTGGGCTGAATCCAGAACGGCTCATACTGGTCATATAGGACACTAGATAGAGTGGAGGAGTCATAGGTTTATAATGCACCTACGGTTGAGTGCAAAAGTTTGCATCCCCTAGAAATTCCCTGTTGGTATAATGATTTTTTTTTCTTATTGAAACATTACCGGGACTGAGACTAAAGCCGGCTGTTCACTGTGCTTCGTTTAAGATTATCACTTCTATAAACAAATCTATAACAAACTGTGCATGTCAGATTATACAATCAATCCTCTAACGTAGACCTGTGATTAAGGAAAATGACGTTTTCTGCATTCTGCTCATCATCGGTAAGCACGAGCCGGGCTCATGCAGTGGCTTTGAGATGATAAGGATATTATTTCTGTCTGTCTGCAGGTTTAGTTTATGTTTTGCCATCACCACTAGCGTATCTGTAGCTGTCCCTGGAGTTTCGCATCATCCAGTGCCATCCTCCAATTGGTGGCTTTTAGATGAGCGTCACAGCAGCGCTCACACTGTTTGTTGTTGGTTCAAGTGTCTTATACAATTTTTATTTAAGGCAGAAAATGTTAAAATAGTCTTCACCTCCTAAGCAGTTACTAAAAACGTAAAAACCTGATATGCGTGAAATGCCTTATTGTTTTCCTCATCCTCAAGCAGGGGTATGCAAACTTTTGCACACAAGTGTATATAAAGTCTAAACTCAGCCAAGGTATTTAACGTATCTAATAGCCCGCTATTCTGTTTTACAGAGTGACTTCTGTGCTGAGCGACTTCCTGTTTTAGATGAAATGCACTGCTGTTGTGAAAGGTGATGTGGCTTTGAGGCCTTGTGACATGTTTCGTCCGCGTACGTTGTGTGTTCAGTCGTCCTCTTCCATGATACAGAGCTAGAAAAGTGTGCCGAGCCTCTGTCCATTTTACGCATGGTGGGCAGAATATATGTCAATGCTTATAATATAGCTAAGTATACTCACATGCTGATGACACAGTCATTTAGAAAGGGCTAGGAAGATAAATCTGAGAGCAACACGACAGCCGGAGATTCGCTCCAATAAACCTGACGAGATGTTTAGTAATAATGAGTCAAGGGAGCAAGTGGATGTGTTTTAGTGAAGCTCCATACACGAGGGAAGAACCGTCTTTGAGATTATATCACAAGACCTTTAACATCAATCGACTAACTCCGGACTGCTTACTAGACTCTCAGAATAACTGAAAGAGTTTATCTCCAACGCTCAACAACCTGTCCTGAAGTTTCCATCTCATCACAAGGCGAGGTAAGGGATGGCTCGAGGGGAAAATCGAATTTGCATAGATTTTCCATCCACCGTAAATGCACTTGATCAGCCAAGACACATTTGCTTTCCATGTTTTTGCTCCTTTACCTTTTCCACATAAGAGCCAGGAGGCTAAAAGCAAGAGGAAGCTCAATCAAGAAGCACCAAGCAAAATCATGCTGAAATCATCACACTCGCCCGCCTGGTCCAGTCAGTGACCTCAGATATCCTTGTGCAAGTTTTAGCGTAAATGATTACGTGTATATTGCATAACTGTAGCCAACTGAACATAAAATGAATGATTTTCATTCTATATACATTTTAAAAGCAAAGTTGTTCAGTTACCGAACACTAGAAGTAGCGTTATGAAGATATTATGACCAAATTTTGCCAAGTAGGTTAACCGTGTAATGACTTCAGCATTAGATTTGCTTTGGTGGCCATAAACACCCACTTCCTTTATAAGACTGTGTAAATTTTAAATGTTTAATTTAATTTAATTTAATTTGCATAACTTCCGTCGCATTAAACCAGAACACAAAGTGTCGCATTCCCAGTGCATTTATCATGAGGCTTTTATGACTATATACAGTTGAGTGCAAAAGTTTGCACCCCCTTGGAGAGAAGGGGGGAAAAAGTACTTTATGACACGGTGTAACAACACAAATAGAAGTTAAAACAAGTCCAAAGCAAGTTTCAAAGACAAACCAACAAAAACTAGATTGAAAAGAACTCAGAGAAAGAAGTGAAAAAAGTTTTTTGATGAATGAGGAAATGCGTCACATCTGGTAGAGTTACATCATGAGCCCTGTTTGGACGGGATTAGTTTCACTGTGCGATGTCTGTCATAAATGCTTATCACACGTCACGTCTGTGCTAACGTTTTTAAAATACGCTAGTGCAGGAGGGATGAGATGTATTTATTTATTTATTTATTTGAGCATCTAACCTTAGATGTTTAAGGAATTTACAGTGATACACACTGTACACCTCTGTACCTAATATTATAGCAGCCTCTTCAGTCAGCCTTCAGGATCACGCTCTTCTGATTGATTATGTTTTCTTGCTCCAGCTAATGGACTCTCGATGTAGGCAGCTTGGAGATGGAGTTGTACGACCCAAAGCAGCAAAGTCGTTGAGAGACAACTAAAAGCACTCGTGTTTTCATGATTCAGGAAGTAGATTAGTCTGCTAGGTGACTAAATGTGGCGAGTAGCAGCAGTCAAAAAAAGCCACAAAGATATCTATCTGGACAGGACTTAATTTATCGGAACACGTCAGAGTTGTTAAAAAAAAAAAAATTGTTTGTAATTTTCTCAAATTCGAGGGAGAAAAAAAACACTGCCGTGGAAATAAACTCACAGAGGTTATAGAATTACTCCAGATTCGGATTGTAAATTGAATCCCGTCCAAAGGGCTAGAGATGACAGGAAACCTGACACTGTTCAATTAATTTCTTCACCTTTTCCATTTTGTTGTATTTTGTGCAAACTTTTGCACTCAACTGTAACCATTACGTAGAGGTATTTAAGAAGAAACATTTATAATCAGTTAGGATGGATACATCATCCTTTAACCTGAGAGAAATTAGATCAGTATCCGTAAAATCAGGATATTCTGAAGAAACAGCCACGCCTTGTCTAGAGATGCTTCCTTCACGTGACAGGTTTACTCACGTGTTCAAACCGAACTCATTCCGAGCCTTCTCTGCTTCACTTAACACCTGTATTTCATACCAAACACATTTATACTGTGAGAACTTTTCAAGCGTTCAGAACAGCTGGAGTGCCTATTCTTTCAGGTTCAATGTAAAGAAAAAAAGCAGATTTTATTTTTATGCAGTAGAACCAAAACTAGATGTATTTATTGAGTTAATATATATATATATATCATTCCCGTCCTGGGTGTGTTTGCTTGCAGAGTGTCACAATTTCATTTTTGTAAATATTGTTGTATTGTGTCAAGTCGTTGATGTTAAAATTGTAGGAAATGTAGCATTTGTGTAGATTTGGCTTTAATCTCGTCGTGCTTCATTCACATCATTTAGAAGGCTGGTTTTTTTTTTTTAACTTAACAAAGGTTAAATTTACATTTAACGTCTACTTCGTATTTTTCATGAGAACAGAAAGAGATTCGATTCACATGAGATTATCACCTGAGATTAGATTAGATCTGATTATAATGTGAGTGTTATCCGATGGCCAAAGCCTGACGATGACCCTTTTCTGTTTTGTGAAGATCAGACTAAATCAAGAAGCTTTCACCTGTCAGAAGCGTCACTGCACCTCTCGGGGGTCATATACACTGTGTACACTCTTTAAAGTCGATCTCTACAAATTTCTAGCACGTTAGTGGAAAAAAGCTTCACCTGTATTATTGAAGATTACCTCTGCAAAAAAGTTTAGTACCTGATTGTGAAATTGGATACCAGGCACTTGCAGGATGTTTTTCTTTTCCATTATTTAATAATGCATGAAATTTCTCAGAGCTAAAGCACACTGCTACTAATAGAGAAACACAAAAGAAACGAGGAGGGAGTAGATTCAAGGCACGATAACAACATGGGCTCGCAAACATTCATCACAATTTACATGACTCGATTTGTGTCAAACTTAAGATGCTTAATGTAACAGTTAGCGGCTCTGTTAACTTCTGAACGTTTTCTTACGCCTGATTTGTATGAAATCAAACAGAATCCAGCCATCATCACCCTTATAAAATGATTTCGTGCCAATGGGAATTGAATTCTGTTTGAAGTTGTATAACTGCGTAAGACAAAATTAAAAATTTGGTTATCAGATCAATCTTAAGTACAAAATTCATTCACATTTTGGAGGCACAGCACATTTAAAATTCAATTCAACTCACAAAATTAATTAAGATTTAGAAATTTCAATAACCACAGATTTATAGGCAGATATTCCAGCTATAAAATTTAATTTCGATGATAATTAAAATTCACTTTGACTTTATGTTAACTTCAAAATGAAGCATAAAAAAAAAAAAAAAACTAAAAAAAAAATAATAATTCATTGGCTAAATAAGGGTTTTACATGGAACACTTTCCGGCAGAGAAACTCTGTCATAGGGTTCTACGCAGAACATAAAGGGTTCTAACATTTCTTAGAGTTTAATGGCACAAAAAATCATTTCATTTGCTCTCATTTGTTTAAATTTTTTAAGACGACGTCGTCAGATTTCCGCTGAAATTGAAATCTAATTTGTGTTATTTAGAACATAATTTAAAAACATCCGCAAAAAGGCTTGAATACATACTTGAATACAAGTTATTCATTTTGGAGTGTTTATGTACAGTGTATGTGTTACCCATAATGCACTTTGAGAGTATGTGTATTTCAGCTTTAAACCTGACACTCCAGTTTTTTTTTTTTGTTTGTTTGTTTTTTTTCAGATATTTTGGCTGTTTATTTTTAATTACTTTAGACTTACACACCCAACTGGTCAAGTTCAACAAAGCCAAAAAAGTCTTTTTTTTTTTTTTTTTTTTTTTAGCTTTTTTGCCTTAAAATTGAGAAATGACTACAAGCAGCCAGTGGACTTACACGAGTAACATTGAAATAATTGTGTAATAAAATAATAAGCCATAGTTAGCTGTATTAACTGCGTCCTGTAGCTAAACGTATCCCAGTTTCCTCCATTAATGTTAGCACTTGGGATTTATTTTAAAGAAGAACTCCTCTCTCCAACACTATGGTGTGTATTTATACAGTGCAATATTTGTGGCACATCCATTAATTGGCACTTTTTCAAACCCGAACTTTACCCGAATGCCATATTTTCAGCAATACACCCACACACACAGAATTGCAATAAACCCTCAGTGCTTAAAAATGTGAAAAACAGGTTTTATTTTGTGATGCTATCTTGTGCTAGTGAGAATCGAATGAAATGCGTAGGTGAGGTTAAAGCAGTGACATTGTCCTGGAAATGTGAAATGCAAGTTTAACCTTTTGAAACGTCGGGGTCGTGACGTGCCGCAGTGTATTCAGTGCTGGATGTTGGTTCGTTATTTTGAAAAGAGAGCTATTGATTGTAAAACCGGGTCTATTTTGATCTGAGGTGTGTGTATTTTTCACAGATAAAATCTCTGCATCTGTTTTTTTTTTTTCTGTTATTTATAAAGTTTAGCTCCTGAGGTCCTCCTTTACATTTCCCATGCCATGATGTGTGTCTTCCTGTTACTCTGGATGAATTATTTTCATGAATAGGCTATAAAATGGACAGAGACTTTATTGAGTAATTAAATAGTGTATAGGTATCTAAGATATGTGCAATGTTAACTCAGAGAATTTATACGGGGTGAAAAAATGATTTATTTCTTGAAAAATACACTACCAGACAAAAGATTGGACATATTAACGATGAATATATTTTTCATTGTCTCATATCTTATATGATAAAAGATTATGGTTGAAATTTGTTTCTAAGACAACTGTAAATAGAGAAGACTATAAAGTGTATAAAATCCTGTAAATTTATTTCTGTATCAAAATGTGTATTTAAAAGGAGATTTTATTTAAACCAAGGAGAAGTTCTTTCATGAAGCAGGTTGAGAAGACGCTGAGAGTGTGCAAAGCTTCATCAGGAGTACTGTTTCAGTTTCTTAACATTTGAATTTAGGGTTTGGTAGTAAACTACTGATAAGCAAGTACTGACATAGTTTACTAATTAAAGGAAACATTAGTAAATATTACAGACGGAGCAATACAGCGTTTTCTTTTCCAATACTGAATCTGAAACCTCAAGTTTAAACCTCAAACTTTAAAACGATTTTAAAACTGAAGCACTTAAAATATACAGGAAAAAATATATAGCTAAAAACACGACTTTTTAGCTTTTTAACACAAAACCGCAGTGTTCATGCAAAAATTACGTAATATGGTAAAATTTTGAAAACAAATTCGGCATAGACCTGCAAAGATTCAGTTTTTTTTCCCCTGATCCAGCTCATGAAGCGCTCCTATCCAGATGTTACGGAAGTTTGCAGGGCAATGGGATGCTACGATGCTACGACTGGACGTTACACTTAATTAAAACTATGCCTAATTTAGTAATAAATTAGGCATAGTTTTGATTAAGTATAAAGTCCAGTCGTAGCATTTTATTTTTTATTTTATTAATAAAATGCACAAGAAATACACAAACCTTAACAAATAACAACCTGATCGCTGCATAATCCCATATACATTATTTTATAGTGTTAATGCATTCCTTATTATTCTAAAAGAGAAGATTTTTAAAAAAAAAAAAATTTAAAATGAAGTCCCAACTTTTGACTGGTAGTGTGTATATATTTCCACTGTGGTTGATTGTATATTTTTTATGTGGTTGTATAACGTTGTGTAGATTAAGGATCTGGTTTAAGATTAAATTCAAGGCTCTATTAACTACAAATTTGACTCTCAGATGAATGTAATATTCAGGTTGTGAGCTAGAAAAAATGCAAGCTAAAGAAGAACAAATAATGTTAAGGGATGTATTTGTGTCCGGGCAATGAAAATGTAAATGATTAGCTTTTTTTTTTTACTCACAATACACGACAAGTTCACGTTACACCCTCGTCCTGCTGCGTTCCCAACGACCTGTTTTTGCAGTCTGTAGCGAAAATGTATGTCCTTAATGATTGTAAACATCATGTCTGCAACAAGTAAAAAAATGTCATTATGCTGTTATGTAACGTTAGCCGTGCAGTGATGTTTGGGATTTTCGGACGGTCGTGCAGTTTGCACATAGGTTTAGTGAAACACTTTGTCACATGACCTGCTGAGAGCCAATGATATGTAGACTGTATGTTATGATAGACATATGACAAGCACGAATGAGACTACTTGTATTTTTAATGGCAGTATAGATGAAACACAGCCATATGCCACTAAAAAGTGCTAGAATATGTATTTTTTTCATTTCTGGAAGTTTATTTAAAATTCATATATATATATATATATATATATATATATATATATATAAATATATAGTTTTAGGGCAAAAGCTTTAAAGCTCCAAGCGTCTTTAGATTCTGTTTGCTCTGTTCATTGATTTAGATCTATGCAAATCCTGTCTTTCCATTCTGTGTCAGTG
This sequence comes from Pangasius djambal, assembly GCA_022985145.1. Lineage (NCBI taxonomy): Eukaryota > Metazoa > Chordata > Actinopteri > Siluriformes > Pangasiidae > Pangasius > Pangasius djambal. The sequence continues at coordinate 27,671,203 of CM040980.1, read as the reverse complement.
TACCAAGGTGTTGGTCATTTTGTTTTAAATTAAGCTAGTAAAAATGATGTATTCTCACTGTTTAGCATGTCTGACAGCATTTTTCCTTTTTGTATGGTGAGTTTGTATTGTGGTTTATATTTTATTAACCCGTTAAATTAAAAGCATTTGAGGTGAAAAGTTACTTTTTTTGTCTTTTAACACAGCAGAAGATCATATATGAATCATACCTTATTACACTCACTACTAGAGCATTGGCAAGAAGGAGGTTTTCACTTTCATGCTGATGTGAGCAATCGGTCAGATATGAAGCTTACGGGACAAACAAAGAACACAGTCATTGCCATGATTAATGCAATGCATTTACCACATCCTTAACTGCCTGGTCAGGGTCATGGTGGTTTAACTTGAGCTGCTAGTTGATGTATATTTTGGAAATAGCACCAACTAAATTTGTTAGAAAATATCACAAGCAGATACAAACGAAATAAAAAAGTCCTAGTTAAAACTGTATGAACTGGAGTGATGTAGCTGAGGTTGAGGAACTTTCAGAGCCAAAAGTTACATGTTATGTGGCCAAACGTTTGTGGACAACCGACCATGACACCCATATGTGGTTGTGGAACATCCCATTTGAAAGGCATGGCAGTAATATGAAGTTGATCCCCCTTTGCTGCACTCCACTCTTCTGGGAAGCTTTCCACTAGATGTTGGAGCGTGGCTGTGGGTATTTGTGTTCATTCAGCTACAAGAGCATTAGTGAGATCAGGCGCTGATGTCGGGATGTCGTGGAGGTCTGGGGTGCAGTCGGTGTTCCAGTTCATCCCAAAGGTGTTCAGTGGGGTTGAGGTCAGGGCTCTGTGCAGGACACTCGAGTTCTTCCACTCCGACCTTCACACACCATGTCTTCATGGAGCTCGCTTTGTGCACAGGGGCATCGTCATGCTGGAGCAGGTTTGGGCCTCTTAGTTCCAAGTGAGGGGAAACTGTAACGCTACAGCACACAGAGAAGTTCTATACAATTGTGTTTTTCTAAGTTTGTAGCAAAAGTTTGGAGGAGAACCACATACAGGTGTGATGGCCGGGGTGTCCACATACTTTTGGCCGTATAGTATAATACAGTGGCAGAGTTCATATTTAATTCAAAATTTACAAAATACATCCGGTTTAGGCAACACCTACATCAGGATTAAATATGATGAATATTTGGATAGTTAAACTGATCCAGATAGAGATAGTGTCATTGGATTACACTCTTAATCTCTGAAAGTCTGAAAATTCTCTTTATCTCTAGCGGAGCTGCTTTCAGGTAAATCATTTACATTAATGCATGTGATTGAGCTCAGAATCCACAGTGGTTCGCTGAACTACAGCCAGGTTTTTTATACACACACACACACACACACACACACACACACACACTGAGATCAGTTCTGCTACAGTACTTGGTTCCACGCACTGAAATACATCCACAGTCCACCACAATCCACCAGACGGCCCCTGATCTCTACGAACAGCTCTGATGGACTTTCTCTCATTCTCTCATTATCACACCTTTATTTTTACAGTGTAAACAATTTGTGCTTCAACATTTATTGAGTTTGATCAGATTTCTGTTCTTAGATTTATAGTTGGAGTAAACTGGATCTCTGCGAAAAGGCTTATAAATCTACAGAGATTACTTGATATTAAAATGTTCAGAATGTTCCCTCTGATTGTAATTTTTTTTCGATCATAAACCCAGTGCTGACCTCCATCTCTGGTAACGGTACTAATTAAGCCACCAAATGCCTCCTGATTAAAGACGTGCCCTTGAATCGATTGCTCTCGTCTGTGAGGTTGTGTGTAGAGGGACTTGAGGGTCAGATTGTCTTTCAGAGCAAGACCTGCTCTAGTGAAGCAGAGCTAAGAGAGAAATCGGCTATAACTGATTGTTCCTTTATTAGAAGTTTTATTATAGTCTGTAATCGGCAAAGCTTCTCTGGCTAAATTCTGTTTCTTCCACGATGATGCAACCTCCTGTATGTTGCGCAAAGACTGTGCCTCGACAAAAAAAAAAAAATATGAAAACAAAAAAAAACGTGCCTATCATGAGGCAATTTTATGATATAATGATGTAAAGTTCAGGGGTCATTTATTAAAATGTCAGTATGAAAGCATCAGGAAGTTTATTGCCTTTTTCAGCAACGAAACCAAGTTTCACATGAGTCTTTTAATACACTTAGTTGAGAGCTGCTGACTCAAAAAACATCAGACATCAGACACATTTCTGGATTTCCAGCAAATGAGCTGCACATAAACAATCCTGAAGCTGAACAAACAAACTCTGGACATTTATGGACTGTTACTGAGTTCCCATGTGAAATACTCTCATTACCACACACACACACACAGACACATACACACACACACACACACCAAGCAATTAAGCAAGCAACTATTTTCTGGGTCCAAATGTCTCCTTGTCTGGAAGGTTGCCTCATGGGATCCACACTTCATCCACAGGTTGAGATGTGATACAGCAGTTTTTCAGTCGACAGTGGTGTCCCCTAACACACACACACACACACACACACACACACACACACACACACACACAAATGACCATCCAAATAAAGTGTTACCTTTAACACTATATTTTGTGCATTGTTTGTATTTAAAGCTCTCCCGGTAGTCACTGTTTTTTAGTTTGAGAAATGTTTTTGATAATGCGTTATGAGTTATTAAACAGAATTGTAAAGACGTGCAGAGACTCATCATAACACCAAGGCTATCATCTCCTCGAAAAGAAAATAAAAATCTGCCTCAGCATGTTAGTGTACCGTATTGCCTCATACCAACAGACTGTGTACTTGGGTCATTAGGTTTTACAACAGATTAAAGCCCTGAAGCTGGAAAGAGTTGATCTCAGTTTGCAAGACAGACAAGACAACAGTGAAGAAGTTGAGCACCAATGCAGAGAACCAACAGAAGTTTTCAATCATCTCTGTAAATCTGTAAGTAGTAAAAATGTACAAGTCAAACGTTCCTCGTCAAGCGATTTCAACACAGAATTGAAAGTACGCATACAAAATGTTCAGTGAGGTAAAATTCAGACACTGGAGACCAGGAAGACCGGGCAGACTGGAAAAAGTTAGCAACGGTTTGCAGTTCTTGGCCTGAATTGAACTTAAATGAACTCTCAGGGCGTTTTCTCATGTAAGAGGGTGAATCAGAGTAAAATTAGCTTTTTGTTCACTTGCTATTTGGTGTGGTTTCACACTGCATATTAATTAAAGTTAAAAAAAAACCTGTCTGATATTCACGCAGGGCTGAAAACGATCTCGTAAAACTGTTTCATTCATTTGTCAGAAATACAGCAATGTTAAAAATATAAGCAAACCTTTACCAAGTGTACGTAGAAATCACAAAAAAATCGCTCGAGCACAGAAAACACGAAGCCGGCACTGCATAAATTACTCAGTAGTTATATAAGAAACTAGTTTAAAACATTTTCCGTATCACATCAAGTGTTTAGCTTTGCTTTTTGATTGTTTTGGTCAAAATCTCCAGAACATATCGCATTTCTGCAGCGCTACAGCTCTGTCCTTTGGCTCACTTCAACAGCAACCCAAAACACACGGCATTTTTGATTCACTTCCTGCGATTGTGTCGATTCAGAATCACTTATTGCGGGTCCTCAGCTTTCAAACAACATTTCTACTGATGATACTTTTTTTTTCAGTCCCTAAACCAATTTTAAGTCTGGCCAATCAGCAACAGGTTTGTGTCCTGCAAAAATAGGCTTCTGAGATCTAAAATACAAATAAACACGATCTAAAGTGTAGCATAAAATGATCCTAGAATCATGAAATGTACTTTTCCTTTAAGATTATGGACACCAGTATGAGAGTATAGATAGAATAGTTTTGGAGAGATTTTACACTTCATCACTTGCATTAAAACAATTGAAGTTTTTTTGATGAGTCATCCTGTATCAGTCTTGTGTTCATCCAATTAAATGCTCTCTAGAAAAGTTATGTCCCGCCCCCCAGGGGCGTGTCGTGCTCTGCAGTAGCAGCTTGTTAGCAGTAAACTTTTGTGTGTGTGTGTGTGTGTGTGTGTGTTTTCGGCTGTGTGTCTTCACAGTATTCCCTTTTTCATCCATCGCTTGGTAGAGAAGTAATGGTTGAAGTTTATTCATTTGGAAGAGGGCGGAGTTTGTGTGAGTTGGCGGTTATGGAGGAGTGTTTTACCAACTTGGGGCTGTTCGATGCAGGAATGTCACTATCTCGGCTAATGGAGGATTCCGTCTTTATACCCTGTTGCGGCTTCTCCATCAGTGAGGGTCAGTAATATAATTTTATCTACCGCTCAGATGAGTCAGATGTCTCCATGTGACGACCCTGCGGCTCTCCGTCAGCATCAGTGATAACGCTTAACCTCAGCTCAAACACTTTCGCCATAACTCCAAAAACACACTGCGTCTGGTCGTCTAGGACATTGACCTGGATCAAGTAGGAGAAGAAATGTTTATACTTAGGAGTAAACAGAAAGGAGAGCTTCCATGACAGAGAAAATACTAACAGACTGGTTCACTGTTAGGTTTAATGCTTCTCTGGAACCTTTACAATGTAAACCTTTAAAAAATAATCTGCGCAAAATAATAAATCATTACTTTAGCATCCAAGCAACGACCAAAAATTTCCTGAAAAATATCTACACTTTAACCTTCATTACAAACCTATGACGTCATACTAAATATTTCAGTGATTATTTAACAGCAGACAAAGATGTGAGAATTTGCTGTTACCATAACAACCATGAATTTCATCCTCTGATCTCAGATGTGATTGGTCCAAAGCTGTAGAACGTATGTAGTGACATCACAAACTGAACTCGTATGTACAGTGGCTCCACCCCGAATCAGTTTTATAGTGCAGTGCTGAGAAAGGCTCTGTCTTAAACAGAAAAATGTGGATTAAATGAGGTATAAACAAATTTGACTCAAACACCAGTCCGTATACTCAGCATCAGCGTCCAAGAGGAATTAATTTTTTTTTTTTAAATCATGGTTTGGGGTTACTTCTCTATTTTTGATTAATTTGTGACTTTATTTGATTAAATAATGAACCACTTTTTGTGTAATTTGAAACTAATTTGAATAATTAGATTTTTCTTTCTTATTCTTTTTTTGAATAATTTGTGACTTTTTTTTATTCATTTGTAACTTCTATTTTTTTGACCCATTTGGGACTCTTTTTTTATTAATCACTAAATCCTTTTTTGCTTAATTAACAGTTTTTGAATAATTTGTGATTTTTTTTATTTCATAACTTCTCCTTTTCATTAATTTCTGGCATTTATTTGTGGGCAGTACAGGTGGCAGTGGTTGAGCTACAGCGGGTGGAGACAGGAGAGCCACAGACGGCAGAGGTGGCACTGGTGGATCTGCAGGAGATGGAGGAGGACGGTCTGTCACCAAAGATGGTGCAAAGTCAACATCTTGGAAGACCTCCCGCTTAAATGGCCGAATGCCAGTGCACCTAAAACCTGACTGCACATTTGCTGGTGGTGCTGCCAAAGGGAGGGCCAACCTAACAATGCCAGGAATGTCATAAATTGACATAAATTGTCAGGGCTGGGTGGCTCTTCATCCATGAGTCACAGAAGGAGTTCACAGCTCGTTTTAGAGGACGGTACGATCCAGTGGCTGTAGTTTGTGAGAGTGAAATTCTATTGTCTCTGCAGAAATTTATTCCAGAGACAGATGGTATGAGTGGTTGTCCAGTATAAGCAGGACTTTAGCATCCACTGATGCAACAGCATGATGGGACGGTTGCAACATGTTGCAACTGTCCCTACTCTGACAGCCATGATAAAACTTGCTATGCTAGCTAGACACAATAGCTTTGACACTTGATAGCTATGCCTGTTAGAAGCTAAGAAAACACTGATTTAAATTATATGAATGAATAATGCTTCACAAAATCAGTTTAGACAGTATGAGAAAAATTCTGAGCATTAAAATACTTTTTTACCTTGAAATTAGCTTTTTCCAGAAGGAATGGTCACATATAGCTGATTTCTTCCAGATGGGGGGTGGGGCTAACTGAGCATGTGCAGTACGAGCATCATCACTCTAGCTCATTCCTGATTGGAGGAATAAGCCATGTTGCAACTGCCCCACGTTGCAACCGACCCCGCTCTCCCCTAATTGATATGTTAAACATTAAGACCTCATACTGCAGAGCTCAAGATAATATAAATACAATGCGGAAGTATGCAGGTACACCAAATGCTGCAAGACCAAGTTGCACAATTGTATTTCCTGGAACTTACACAATACAAAATTTACAGTCAATTGCAAAACAAATATACAGTGATGGCAAATAATATTCAGACTTTCACACACACACACAATGTATGTATTCATCAACAAAATTGATGGGGAAAAGTTATTCAGATCCCACAAATTACCAGCATTAGTACAGCTTTGAGACATCTGTGGTAAGAAGCTTTCCGGCATTGTGGGCTAATTTTAGCCCATTCCTCTTCGCAACGCTTCAGCATTTCCCCAAGGTTAAGAGGATCCCTCTAATGGACTCACAATTTCAAAATCTTCCATAACTATTCCACAGGATTCAGGTCAGAAGATTGGAGATGCCATGCAAGACCTTTTTGACTTGTTTTGGCTGTATGTTTGGGGTCGTTGTCTTGTTAAAACGTCCATCTTCTCCACAGATGCAGCATCTTGGCTGATGAGATTCAATTCTCCTCTAATATGTCCCATCACTTCACTCCATTCATGTCTCATGATGCTGGGTAATGCCCCAGTACTGTTTGCAGAGAAGCAGCCTCATATCATGATGCTCCCACCACCGCGTTTCACTGATCTTGGGATCATCGCGCAACCTTTCTTTCTCCAAAGATAACGAGCTGAATTATCACCAAAGAGTTCTATTCGTGTTTTGTCTGACCAGACTATATTGTTCCAAAAGAGTTCTGATTTGTCTCGATGCTTTTAGATGCACTTCTCTGTGCTTATTTTTAAGAGGATTTTTAAGTGAGGTGTAGGAATGGAGATGATTGCGGTGCAGTTCATTGCTTCAAATGTTTCACAGTGTAACTGTTGCTCCTGCGGCTTTCAGGTTGTCCTGCAACACTTTTCGAGTGACTGCTGGCTTCTTTCTTACCCTCCTCATTAATCTAAGAGTGCGCTGTGAAATCTTGTGTGGCGCACCTGTCTGAGGATGATCAGTTGTGGTTCGGTGAACTTGTGCATTAACAAAGCAATTGATAATCCTGACAGGGATGATTCAGGTCTTTGCTATGGCTCTGTAGCTTTTTCCATTCGAGTGTTGTTTAATAATGTTGTCCCTGAGAACTTTAGGATATGCTTTCACCTCTTCCATGATTGCTAACTGTTGTATGAAATCTTCTCAGCCAGTGGCAAAGTCTTTTATAATAACAGCTGGTATAATTTGCATGAGAACATTTTTAAAGCAGAATAACTATAGTTTAAATTCAGTGTCTGAATATGTATTTGAAAAGATATACTGTGTGTAAATTTGAAGTGGTGGAAGTATATTAAATAACAAAAACAATAGTCTGAATACTTATTCCCTCTCACTGTACAAAAATCAATACGAAAACCGGTGAAGTAAAACTTCAGTCGTTTCAAATAAAAGAAAATAAGGGAATACAGTGTCAAAAATATATCTGTCTCTGGTCTGGGGCCATAAGACTTTTGCTCTCCCAAGGCAGCTGGGGACATTTACCGTGACTCTGCTCTGAATATCTCACAGTTGCAGTTTCCTGTTCATCAGACAAGAGTCGTTGTGTGCCGCAATTATGAAACTGTTGCTCAAATCTTCAAATCTGCAAAAAAAAGTGAGCACTTGTTCACTTCTCAGTGACTCATTTCTTAGATTCTCTCATTGCGAGTTCATGGACAAGGACACAATCAAAGTAGCCTGAATTTCATTTGATATAGCTGTTCTTCCGTCTTCTGTCATTGTTTTGGTTCATTTATGGACACGCACGTGCCTCTTTTTCTACATCCTGAAGTCCTAACTGGCGTGAGAGCCGTTTTGCTGCTTAGTGTTTGCACCTGGAGAGCTGTGTGTTAATTGAGTTGTGATGAGTGAAATATGTTGAGTGGTTGTGCTTTGTGGATAAGCAATCAGTGCTTTAGGAACAGGATTGGGAAGGTTACTTTTTAAAATGTGTTCCAATACAGATTACAGGTTACACGCGCTACGATGTAATTTATAACATATTCCTTTTGATTACTCAGGGTAAGTAACATAATCTAAATACTGTTTTGACTTTTAAAATGTGCGGATATCTGAAAAGTATCTCAGAAAAGTGGTGTCACTCAGGTCTTTACATGAGTAGTCAACCATTTTGATATGTGTATTTAGCCTTAAAACTTCAAGGTTTAAACAACAACAACAATAACAACAAAAAGTTGTTTTCAGAGCAGCACCACACTGCAGTTTATGGGTAGCTGGGCAGCTACTTAGCTAACGTTAGAGTGTCAAACAAATGCTCATGACTTGCAAATGAGAGAAATCATATATGTAGCTAGATAGCTAATTAAATACATTGTAGGTGAGAGAGAATTAGCTCATCAGTGTAATGTATTACCTTTGTAGTGTCGCAAACACTCTCGCAAAACCTTAGCCTCAACATTGAAAAAGAGAACTTGCCTCAAATTTGAATTTTATTGGTCACACACACAACCATACACAGTACGATATGCAATGAAATGCTTTTTGCAACTGTCCGGTTTACATAAACCAGAATTTACTTGCACACAAGTAGAAAAAGAAAAATCTAAAAATAGATGGCAGAAAAAGTATGAATGAGTATGAGCAATACGTCAAGATGCTTCCTCGGGTTAGAAGTTGAATCTTTTGAAGCGGAGAGTAGTTTGGTTGCAAACACAACACATGCGTTGTATGGTTATGTTGCGACCTTTGCTGAACTTGAAAGTAAAATGGTCCCTGTATTTCCATGATAAAAATGCATTACACTCGTGGCTTTTTTTTTTTTAACAATGCATCTGTAATCTGATTACCATGGATTTAAATTGTAACCAACAAAATGCAGTTACTTATATATTGTATTGTACGTCTAAATTCTGGACACTCCCTAACTACGTTTAGGAAAAGGATTCGTGTGTAAAGTTCTTCTCAGATAATGTAAGACGAGTGAAAACACACGAGTAATTCTGAAAAAAATGTTATTCTTTTTGTTCTCCGTAACTCACGTCGATCATACGATTCGAAACCGATTAATCGACGCTCACATTAGTGAGTCTCCTTAAACACAAATTTACACAGACTCAAGAGGAAAGCGTAGGATATGAATGTTTTTTTGAAACTAACAGGATTTACATGAACAGCCCATTTCTTGTGTAAATGCTCGTGCGAATGATTTACGAATAAATTCATTCGTATCCAGTTTGATAAAAGGAATAAAAGTTTGTGGATAAAACACTTATGTGGTTCTGTGTAATATGACATCCTGACTTTGTTCCAGAGAGGAATTCATATACAGTGCTATTTATATTCCTATGTATGCTAAGAAAAGAAATCTTAGCAACTGATACGAGGGGAAAAAAATCGTGTTTCTGCTCCTCAGATCACCTTTCCCCTCTTCACTTCTCTTCTTCGCCACTTCACTCTGCCTTTTGTTTGCTCCTGTTCTCCCGTGTCTGTTTCTCTCCGGGGCATTGAGAGTGTAATAATCTCTTCTCTATGAGCTTGTGTGTGTGTGTGTGTGTGTGTGTGTGTGTGTTGCTTTCTGACGTTATCGAGACCATCCCATCAGTGTGTCTGGAGCCCAAAGGAGAGACCTGCACCATAAATAACCAATGGGCTGTTGCTCTCCTCTTCCCCTTTTTTCTCCCAGACCATACAGCGATGCTTACTGATTGCATCCCTCTCTCGTGGTTATGTAGATGGAAAACATAACATCTTACGTTTATGCGGACATCCTTCTCCAGAGCAACTTGCATTTGTCTCATTTATACATCTGAGCGCCTTGCTCAAGGGCCCAGTGGCAGCTTGGCAGTGCTGGGGTTTGAACTCCTGACCTTCCAATCAGCAGTCCAATGTCTGCCTTAAATTGATTGAATCTGATAATTGATGAATTATTATATGTTCATTACAGCGGTGTTTCTCAGTAGAACTAATAATTAAAGCGTGACACCCAGAAAGCTCCAGAATTATTGGCATCCTTCATGAACAAACAAACTGCGTAAATCATTTAACATGTAATGTAAGTGTGTGTGTGTGTGTGTGTGTGTGTGTGTGTGTGCGCGTGCGCATACAGTAATGAATGGAAACATGCTTCACTCCAGTCTGAATAAGCGCTGTAAAGGTTATTTGTCTTCCATATGATGTCTCTATTGCGTCACCTTACAAACATCTGAAACATTTCCTTTAGTCATTCTCTCTCTCTCTCTCTCTCTCTCTCTCTCTCTCTCTCCTGTGTGTATGTGTGTGTGTGTGTGTCTCAGTCTCCTGTCTCCTGTCTTTGACTGTTCTCTCAGGTTCATTTCCACAATCTGTGCACTTACGATGATGAATTTCTCTCTGTCTCTCTCTCTCTTGCTGTCTGTCTCTCTGTCTCCATTTTGTACTCTCTCTCTCTCTTTCTATCTCTGTTTCTCTCTCTCTCTCTGTGAATCTGTCACACTTTATCTGATGTTCTCTCTCTAGCTGTTTTTCACACCTGTGTGTGTGTGTGTGTACACAACACATCCTTACCCCATTCTCTGTAAAAGTAGTCTAAGTAGTCACTTAAAAAGTTTTCTATAATCTGAGAACTTTGCAATAGAGCTCATGCACTCTATCTGGATCCATAACCTGCTTTAATGGAGATAAATTTTTTATAATCACAAAACAAAAACAAACGCCATTTTTCCTGTTATTCCACACTAGGGATGGGAAAATCGATTCTAAGATGCATTGCAGATTACAGCGAACTTGAAAGATACTGCATCAGTACAGATATAGATGCAAATATATCGAATTGGGTGTCCGGTTCCTCATTACGCTGTGTTCACATCACATAAACTACAGACGATTCAAATTTAGTTTTTAAGCAAAAAAAAAAAAAAACAACTATGAAAACACAAAAGGTTTTTCCACAATATTATCATTTTAGCATCAACTTCATTGTTTCAGGTGCTTTTTTTTATTTATTCATCCAAACTAAAGTTTCCATTTTACTGATATTTTAGCTTGATTTACATCCGCTGTCTTTAAATCATGCAGGAATCGAGAGTCAGGCTAACGTCTTCCTATCCACTACACATGTTCACTACTCAATGTAGTGCACTACATTGTTTAATAGAATGCTGTTTGAGGGGGCATGAACTACCTAGTCCCTGGACACATACTTTCTTTTAAATATAATTTGAAAGAAAATGTGAAAATCAAATACGCTAGAAAAATACAATATATTCTATGTCAAGGGTCATTTTTGGGAACAGTTTGAAGGGTTCTTCGGTTCTTTGTACGAACGTTAAACAAACTGTTTCTCATTTCTCAGGCTTCAAGAAGTGTGCTTGTGAAAAGGGCTACTTTCTTACTAGGTGATTGCCAGTGCACGCTTTACAATTGTTTTTTTTTTTGTTTTGTTTTTTTTGTCACAGCAGGGCTTCATAAAGTAAAAAAAAATAATAATAAAATTCTGATTTTTACAAAAGCATCAAGTGACATCATGTGCCTTTTTTCCTCCTGACCTCCAGATCACAAGTTAAAGGTCAAGCAAGAAAGCAAACATAGAGGACAAAGTCTTGTTAATATGAGCAAATTTATGACATGCTGAGTTTCATTGTCAATATTTGACGTTTCAGTGTAACTAACAATCCCAACGTGTGTATTTTTGGGACGTTCACAGCTCAAATTCTCTTGATTTTTCTCCCTCCAAAGCTACAGCGAAGACAAACCACTTATTCATCAACTGAGTTACATCAATCTTTATTTTTTTTATTATTGTTTATTAAAATAAATCTAATCCAGATAATAAGCTAGGCTAGTTAGTATAAGCGTTGTTATGGTTACAATGTTTTTCTTTCCATATCGGCTTAAAAGGTGCTTCAGTCGGCGCTCTTTCTGCAGGAAAAAAGTATGAAAGCACCCTACAATTATTACATGGCATCATGTCTGGGTTTCTTTTGTGCCTTTGAACACCTAAATATTATACACCATGAAATTGTATTTTCATGATGGATGAAAATAAATGTCAAAAATCAGAATCCATGAAGATGTATAAAGAATCATTTTACCATTGGATATTTATTGGCACCCTGAATCACACTCTAATGGTGGAGATTGCCTTGGAGATTCACACCGCTATTGCACAGCTCATTCCCATCCTCCCTCCTCCTCCCTCTGTTTTCACCCTGGTATTGTGGACGAGTGTGTAGCAGAGGACACAATGGCCGTGCACACCACGTCTCCTCGTCACCGTGAGTGCGAACAGACACGTCGCAGGCATGACCCAGCCAGATGTGACTGCTCTGGGCAAGCCTCCTTGTCTTTACTTGATTTTCTTCAGAGCGTGCGAGTAATTCATCATATTTTCATCAAGGCCGCAGGGTGTGAGAGAGGGTGAAGAGAAGAGATGCTGAGTGAGAATGGTGTAGTTTATAATTCTATTACTCGCACTCACACAGCTGCCCTGAGGCTGTAACAGGCTGCAGTAAGTAATGACGCCCTTCGATCATGAGCAACCAAACTCACCCCTCTGACATTACACAGACTCCTCACACAAACCCATGTCCCTTCCGGCTTTTCTGATTGGATGTGTGTCCACACAGTCTGTCGCTTGATTGGTTGTCCTGCCTAGTTCCTTTTCAGGGATCTTGATAATGTCGTGCTGTGGATCTAGCCTGCTGAGATCTGATCCATGACAAATAATTGTTGAAGTCCTTCCAAAAAAAAAAAAAAATGCAGACAAAAGCCACAATAATTCTCAAGAGTGGAGTCCAAAAGTTTGTATACCCACAGGATGAAATAAAAAACAAAACAAATTGTTACAGCCTCAAAAGTGTTCTGCTTGCACAGCTTTTGACTGAAACGCAGTTTACCTGGAAACCTTGTGTACTATGCGTAATTGTAACTACATCCATTATTATTTCTGAAGTACACTGCAGTGACTTCCTGGGTTCATCTTCAGTAAGCACTTTATGTTAGTCTGGGTTGTGGTGGATCTGGAGCCTAGCCCAGGAGCACTGGGCGTCAGACAGGAATATACCTGGAATAGGAAAAATTTATCGTAAGGACAATTTACATTCACCAATCCACTGACCAGCAATGTGAGTTGGGAATAACTGGAGGACTGGAAGGAAACCCACATGTGCGCTGGGGAAAAAATGCAAAACTCCACACAGAGAGTAACCTGAGCTCAGGATCGGATCAGGAACCCTGAAGCTGTGAGGCAGTAAACACCACTGTGATATACAGTCAGGTTCGGAAGTATTTGGACAATGACAGCATTTTTGTGATTTTGCCTTTATACACCACCACAATGGATTTGAAATAAAACAAGCAAGATGTGATGGAAGTGTAGACTTTCAGCTTTATTTTAAGAGGTTCCACAAAAATATGGAATTTACCATTTAGGAATTACAGCCATTTTAAGCAAAGTACTTCCATTTTCAGGGGCTCAAAGGTATTTGGACAAAGTGACATAATTGTAAATATAACCATAATTTTAATACTTGGATGAAAATCCTTTGCAGTCAATGACTGTCTGAAGTCTGGAGCCCATGTTCTCAAAACTCGAATTCTGAGTTTCCTCCCTGGAGATGCTTTGCCAGGCTTCACTGCAGCCACCTTCAGTTGCTGCTTGTTTGTGGGTCTTTCTGCCTTCAGTCTTGTCTTCAGTAAGTGAATAGCAGCTGTATTGCGTTGAGATCAGGCGACTGACTTGGCCATTGAAGAATATTCCATTTCTTTGCCTTCAAAAAGTCTTTTTCCACCTGCACTGTGAAGCGGCGTCCTATCAGTTTTGTAGCATTTGGCTGAATGTGAGCAGAGAGTATAGCCCTATACACCTCAGAATTCATCCTGCTACTTCTGGCAGCAGTCACATCATCAGTAAACACCAGTGAGCCCGTTCCATTGGCAGCCATACATGCCCATGCCATAACGCTACCTCCACCATGTTTGACACATGATGTGGTATACTTTGAATCATGAGCTGTTCCTTTCTTTCTGAATGTAAATACAGAGGGTTTACAACAAGATGCAAACCGCTGGTAACATTCAAGAACAGGAAAGCCAGATTAGACTTTGCCAGAAAACATCTAAAAAAGCCTCCCATGTTCTGGAATAAGATTCTTTGGACTGATGAAACCAAGATTAACTTGTACCAGAATGATGGAAAAAGAAAAGTAAGGCAAAAGAAAGGAACAGCTTATGATCCAAAGTATACCACATCATGTGTCCAACAATTCAAAGGTTTGCATCTTTACAACTGCTTTTAGATTTCTTTGTTTAAATATTTGGTCTCTGGGCAAAAGGTAAGCTCTTTGGTGTAAGTTTCGTGGTTTTATCATAAAACCCATAGCTCGAGCATTAGTATTTGTTTGCGTCTGTCAATTTACAAAATCATAACAAAGTGAGCTGCTAAATGAAATTGTTGGCAGTGTCTGGAGGATGTTTTTGTCCATTTGGTCTTTACTCATTATTAAATTGCAATACATCAACACATTCCTGTTTACGTGCTGTAAGCGTTAAGTGCGTTCCACGTGGATGTTAATTTCGACCCCTACAAAGGGATCCATTATAAGAGATTTCACTGTGAAGGGTGGAGAATTCAGAGGGTGTAGAATATCACAATGATCTGTATCTTGCAAACGTTGGTGCCCTCTCCTGACTGAGGCTTTCACATTGCCTTGGGTTGCAGCCCGGTCCTCTTCGTTCAACATGAAACTCAAGCATTCGTACATCTGTTGACTTTGGGTCATTTACAGACCCAAATAAAGTGTGGAATAATTTCAGTATTTCATTTACTTTTTTTTTCCTTTTTTTTTTTTTTTTTAAAAAAAGCTTTATTGACATCTTCACACAATCAACAAGACTATTAAGTGTGAAAGTCAGCAGAACAATTGACATCAACATATTAAAGCCTTGTAGTGTTTATGATAAAGTATGTTTGCATTATTGAAGTAACCATAGAAGTGGATTTTAGATTTAACAACATATAAACTGTTGTATTGTACATCTGTTTAGGTCTATTTATACTCGGCAATACTAATAATTACCAATATTTAATTTTCATCATTAAAATACAGTACAGCATATAATAATAATAATAATAATAATAATAATAATAATAAAAATTTGATTGGGCAGTAGGTTCTGCTCTTCGTATTTAGATCATTTATACAATTTATCGTCAATAAATTACATGCCATATCACATGTTCACTATATTTTTTTACATGCTTTTTACACCCATGACAAATTTATGAACATTTCTCATTTCTGTCTGCGAGTTGTGGTATACTGAGCAGCATAGGATTGTCGTAAAGTCTGTGGCTCCTCCGCCTCTTCCTCAGTGTCGTATTTCTCCTCCTCCTCTTCTTCCTCCTCCTCTTCTTCTTCCTCCTCTTCCTCCTCCTCATCTATCTCCTGCTGTCTGCGGAAAGTTCTGTTCAGAGACTGAAGAAGAGAAGCAGTGAATGAACAACATCTTTAAACACACTAGAAAACCAACGATGGAGTTGCTGTGCCCCCCCCCCACCACACACACACACACACACACACACACACACACACACACACACACCTGACCAAAGCTGATTATTTTCCTGAAACAGCATGTCCCGAATTGTTTTATTCATCTTATAACACAGCAATTTCCTTTTTTTTATTAATTAATTAAAGAACATTACCATTTATAGTTATGTTTAATGTTGTGGAACATAAAAAGTTAGTTCCTGTTATCCGTTACGTTATAGCAGCTATAAACCGTCTACTTACAGAAAACTTAACATTAACATAAACCTGTGATTTGCAGCTGCACTACTGTCAGAGCTGCTGTTATAGATAACTAATCAACCAATCAGAATGGAGAATTCAGTGCTGTGGTATAAACATGTTTGAAAACTGTCAGTTATAAATGAGAATCTCTTATTTGCACTCAAATCAGGTGAAGAGAAGATATTTGGTCATTTTAAATAAATATAACTATAATGCCATGAAATATAAGCATAGGAGCAGAAACTTCTTTTAAAGTGATGCCATAGAAGAAGGCTTTTTTTGGTTTTCTAAGGAAACCTTTGATCAGTGGTGCCAGCAGGAAATGAAAAAAAAATTACCACCATATAGTATGTTATCATGTTGAAGGGCTTTTGTGGTGGAAAGTTTTGTGATAACAACAAAGAATAACTCAGGAATCATGGAACAAAACGTTCTTTAGGGAACTAAAAATGGCTTTTTAGGAAACCAAAAAAAAAAACGGTTCTTCTATGTCACCGCTCGGAAGAACCTTTTCTGGCATGTTTTTATTTTTAGAAGTGAACTTCAACAGAGCTCTTCAGATTGTCCCCCCTTTAAAAGTTTATTCAGAAAACCCCTCAGGAACCTTTTCTCTAAGAGAGAGTGTAATGTTAGACCATGTACAAACCTTAAGGGGTTCTCGTCCTCATTTATTATAGAACGCAGTCATAAGTCATGATGTTTCCCCTCTAACTACATTTTCACAGATGAATTATTCATTCCATGCTTCAGTCACCTTTTTCCGCTGATCCGAGGTCTGCATGGGGTTAGAGAGGCTCGGCTGGTGAGTCAGTCCGAGTGTAGACTGAGTGGGGCTCGGGTATTGAGGCACACCAGTGATGGGAGTCGTGTTTTCCCAAAGAGGACCAGAAATCTGGATTTGGTTCCTGAAAGACTGTACAATAGAGTTCTTTCATTTCTACACGGCGATAAATTCGGCAATAATTCAGCAATAATGTGCAGGTCAACAAAATAGTCAGCAGAAAAAAAGCACCTACGCTTTTACCATCATCACGAAATTGAGATTCTCTGAATACGCAAATTAGTAATTTCAATAGACGTCGTTTGCGTATTGAAACATGATTTGGCCCTTACATTTAGAGACACAATAACCTGCTCAAAACTGGAACTAGTTTTATACTGTTTGACTAAATTTCATTGCTGTGCTTTTGTCGTGGCCTAATGGTCCGAGAATCAGACTTGTAACCTGACGGTGAACCCGAAGGTCGTGGGTTCGAGTCTCGGGTGTGGCAGGGATTGTAGGTAGGGGGAGTGAATGACCAGCGCTCTCTGCCACCCTCAATACCACGACTGAGGTGAGACCCTTGAGCAAGGCACCGATCCCCCAACTGCTCCCCGGGCACCACAGCTAAAATGGCTGCCCACTGCTCCGGGTCTGTGTTCACGGGTGTGTGTGTTCACTACTGTGTGTGTGCACTTGGATGGGTTAAATGCAGAGCACAAATTCTGAGTATGGGTCACCGTACTTGGCCACATGTCACTTCACATTCACATTTGAACATATTACACCATAGTGAAAAATAAAATGAAATAGTTTTTGATTTACATTGGGACACATCTAAAGAAAATCGAAGTCTTCATCACATTGCTAAATCAATGCTTCTAATACATAATGTAACCATGTTACATTGAGCATAAATAATACGTTAGGCTCATAGGCTTATCTAGACTTATATGCTATGCTATTGTCAGGTTGACCAACTGGCTAACGAACAAACAGCTGATTTCTGTTGCAGTCTGAAATTGCGTTGAGTTTTAACTTTGATTACCAATCTGCTGAGCTTGTGCTTCCTGCAAGCAACGAAGGAAACAGTGATGCACATCAGCTCTATAATATTGTATATAGATGATGTTGGTTGATTCTCAGTAAAATGATATTGCTGGTTTGTTTCAATTATTTGTCTTTCTATTTTATGCTGTTGTTTAACAGTACTGTAAAGGAACTAACGGAACAATTTCCTTATCCATCCACCTATACATCCATCCGATCCTCTATTCATTCATCCATCCCTCCTTCCATATATCAGTAAATTCTTACGATACATTAATTCTATTAATCCACCTATCCATGCATCTATCCATCCATCCATCCGTATATCAATTCATCTATCCGTCCATTTATCTATCAAGCTATCCATCTAACCAGCCATTTCTCCTTCCATCTATCTATCCAGCCATCCAATTGTCCATCTATCTATCCATCCCTCCTTACATAGGTGAAATTATCTATCTATCTATCTATCTATCTATCTATCTATCTATCTATCTATCTATCTATCTATCTATCTATCTATCTAATATTACAAGAAAGCCAGTTTCCCTTAAAAAAAAGAGTGAAGAGACTTTAATGATTTTTTGAATCACCTCTAGATCTTTGTCAATGTCCATAGTTTCCAGGTTGTTGAAGGTGTGTGTATAAACTTCCAGAGCTTTGGCATGGAAGAGCATCTCCACCATGACGAACTCGGTGAAGATCCTCTGAAATTAGAACATTTTATTAGGTTAGCGAAAAGTATAACTCACTTGTGCTGATGGAGCTGTACTTTTTGTGTACGATGTACTGGAGTCAAATTTACTGACCTTTACATCACACAGTTTCTGTCTCTGGAAGTCAGTGATGGTCTCCTCCATTTGCCTGGAGCTCCTGTTGGCATTGCTGCTGGCTTTCTGCACATTTGTTTCAGCCTGGGCAGGATTGAGCAAATTGGGAAATTCATGATGGAGGAACACAGATAATCAGCATTTCTGCAAATGCTCATTCTTACACATGATTAGACACACAAACAATAATTCTGAATCAGAGTAATCGATCTGAAGCACAAGAGCGATTCCACCTCAGAATGGCTCAAAAGAAACCAAATTAAGGTTTTGGTGTGGCCTGGTCGAGGTCCTGACCTGAACCCCACTGAGATGCTTAAACAGCTGGGCAGTTCTCCAGTGTGGCTGAATTAAAGCAATTCTGCAAAGAAAGTGGCCAAAATTCCTCCAGAGTGACAGACTGATCTCACATTACTGGAAGCGTTTGGTTGCAGGTGTTGCTGCTAAAGTTGGCACAACCAGTTCTTACGTTTAGGTGAACAATTACTTTTCACACGGGTGATGTCGGTGTTGCATAACCTTTTTCCTTCAATAAATGATATGATCAATTAAAACCCGTTTTGACTTTTCTCCTGTTCTCCTTGTCCTATAATACAGGATCTGAAACCATTTAGTGTGACAAATATGTAGAAATAGAGGAAATCAAGGCACGGTATGAATATTTTCCTCATGGTGGAGATGCTCCTTTATATTTAAAGGTTGTAAGTCTATATTTTAAATATACTGTTCTTATATACTGTATATGTACATGTACGTATATTGCTAATGATGCATGTGCATCTTCTATCAGCACAAACCTGCCTCAATGTCGCAAAAAATTCTGTGCCATTTATATCCCTTTTTAATAAAACATGTATAAAAAAATCCAAGTAACATGTACTAACTAGATTTAGAGGCAGTGCAACAGAATTGAAAGTAAAATTTGGAAATGGGAACATGCTTAAGTTAGTTTTTGTTCGAGGGGTGCCAATAATTATGACACGTTAAATTGTGTATTTGATATTTCTTTTTCTTACAATAAGTTCATTTACTTCAAATAAAAAGTTACATTTCTCTTATATATTCAGTCTAACTGTATGTACATACTGTCAGCTCCAGAATTATTGGCACCCTGGGTAAAGATGAGTGAGTGTGGTTCTCACTCTGAAAATATGAACGATTTAAACATATTCTTAGAAAAAAAAAAAAGATTAAATCAATAATTAGATATTAGATTTATTCAGTACATTATAATTCTAACAATTATAATTATCATTTTAAAAAAAGCACTCCTTTTTTCCAGTATATACAAGCTCATCTTTCGATTTTGTGGTATCTTTTGATCAATCGTGCTTATAACAGAAGAACACTGGAACATGAAAATAAAAACACTTATATTGTGTCTGGTTTTGTTTTTGTTTTTTGTGTGGTGTTTGTTGTGTTTTGTTGATCTCACTATAACAGTATAATCAAATGGTACCACAAAATTGAAAGAAAAGCTTGACACAAATAATGGCCAATATACTGGACTAGCATTTTTTTTTTTTTTTTTTTACTGTTTTCAAGTAAATTGTTTTAATTAAAATACATTGTAATATATTCCAATTATGTATTTATAATAAATATATTGGATGGTAGTAAATTGTAATACACTTTAAAGTTTAGAGATTTCCACCCATGTAACTGTGAGAATGATTATTAAATGCTAAAATTAAAGACCACATTATTAAAATGATGTTTATCACAGGTAACCTCCTGTCCTTCTATGTTTACCTGTGTCTGATGGAATGGATTAAGGACAATAAGCAGCGCTTCATATTGGTGGAGAGAAAACCTAAATAGTCAAGCTGTAATATCTATATTAATGTGAAACGTGATGAGAAACATGTGTATTGCTGCAGGATACGATGCTCTGTCTGTCTCCTGGGTTCTTCAGCCGGAGCTTTTCCAACCTCTGCAGCTCCTTTATCTCCCTGTTACGGTCTGCACTAAACCTCTTCAAGTCTGCCTGGAAATCAAAGACGTGCAGATTTTATATTTTTTAATTTCACTTTTAGGCACTAGCATTACAGTGAAATACATAGTATTATCACATGTATAAAAAAAATAGCTGTTAAACATTTTACAACATGCTACAGTGTCTTGCGTAAGTATTCACCCCGCTTGAAACGTTAAACATTGTTTAACAACCTGGAACTGAAATGGACTTAATTGGGATTTTATGGCATGACTCTTGCCATCAGAAGTCAAATGGAGTCCACGTGTGTGCAATCACAGTGTCACATGACATCACTATAAATACACCTGTTTCTAGAAGGCCGCAGAGTTTGTTCTGGGAAAGTATCAGTCAGGATTTGGTTATAAAAATATCCCAAACATGCCACCAAGACATTAAAGTTATTACTGAAAATAGATGGAATATGGTACGACAGCTACTCTAGAGGAGAAGCAGTCTTCTCTCTGGAGGAAGCCATCAGGGAAAGACCAGAAAAGTCAGTAGGGATGGTAAGCATTGACAGCGAAAGGGAAGAAAATCTGAGCTGTACTGCGTCTGGGTGTATTTGACTCGCTGCTTCCTGCGATTCTACTGTGGCAAAACATCGGGTTGGAGTAGCTGCCAAAAGGTGATGTTTAGGGGAGTTCATTTGACGTATTTAATGTGTGTTGAATTAGAATTGTATTTACTCTTGACATTGACACTCTTCCCTCAATGAATTCGTACCAATTTTGTCAAAGACACTTGTAATTTAATCCATTTTCGTGAAGATATGTATATCTAAGACTCATAATGACACCAGTGACCCATACTGTACAACAGATCAGCTTAACTCCTAATGCATAAATCAGTTCTTCATTTGCTTTATTTAAATGACATTTTGTGACCGGATAAGTACAGGTTTAGTCGGAGAAGCAAAAAAGAGGCCAATGATGAGTGTCAACACAATGCTACCACCACTATGCTTCACTGTAGGATGTTGTTCTCAGAGTGATGAGCACTAAGGGGTTTCTGCCAAAACCTAGTGCTTTGTTCCAAGGCCTAACAGTGCACTTTTGGTTCCATTAGACCAGAGAACCTTTTCTAACCTGCCTTTTGGCAAACTACAAACAGGATTTGATATGGCTCGCCAGTCTTCCATAAACACTACATAATGTGGAACAGTTGAGGGGGTGAATACTTATGCAAGTCACTTTACTGAGGGATATGAAAGTATCTTCGTTAAGAAACTATACTCTCTAAAATAACTCTCTAGTTATTTACCTTTGCACTTTTGAGTCCTTTTTTAATACGTGCTTGTAATAAATGCAAGGCATAGACTATATTACATTTTTGTTAGACTAAACTTCAGGAGTTTAACTCACTCGTTTAGTTTTCACAATATTCCCATATGCCTTTAAAGGAGCGACCACACGCGTTTCCAGCCTCTCAACCTACAAAGACACCACATCAGCTACATAAAGAAAAGCAATATTTCAAATTATATTTTTGGAATATTTTCAAATATTTAAAAACAGCCATTAAAAAAAACAAAAATTGTAACATACAGTATGTAACAATATGTATTTAATATTTAATACATGACATATTTACTAACATATTTGATTATGATTATTTTTTTCTATACAAAAAAGAAAAAAAAACGTATTTAATTATTCCTGTAAATATTTTATTGTGATTTTGGGGCATCATTTGATCAATTTTGATTATAATGGAAACACTACACACACACACCATTTTTTTGAACATTTGAAATATAACATGGTATACCGCCCTGCATTTTTACATATATTTCCATATATTCAAGGAAATATATTAAGGAATTATATTCACGGTCATAACCAAATGCAATATTTATATGGCAATAAATTCAGATCTCTTTAAAAAAAAAAAAAAAAAAAAAAAAAGGGCCAATATCAAATATTTGCATATATTCTGAAAATATTTTTTGATATATTAATATATTCATTTTAATATTAATATATTTTCCGTAGTCGCTTCAGGTACACGTCATTAGATTTTCATTCCATCTCACCTCAGCCTGTCTGTAATCCTGCACCATGGCTAAATCTTCTGAGAAGTTCTTCAGGCAGATTCTGAGCTCAGGGCCTTCGGCGCTGGCGTATTCGTGCAGCTGCTGGACGAGTGAGTCGGCTTTGTCTCTCAGTTTGGCCGTTTTGCGCGTGTACGCGGCGAGCAGTGTGCAGAACTGACCCATGTACTTCTCAGCATTGCTTATAGTCAACTCCATACTCTTCAGCTGCGCATCTCTGGGGAAAAAAAAAACAAAACACTTATATAGTTAGACAAGCTGAATTGCATATGATTGAGTGAGTGCAAAAGATAGGACAAAATAAAGAGGAAAAGTGAGGAATGAAGCACTTAGGGATGTGATGTTATAGGGAAATAATCAATGACAGGGTGGTGTGATGAAGCAGAGTCACTGATAGCATCTTGAAGATGATTAGTTTCCTAGAACAGCACTTTCCCAAATCTTTTATTCCTCTTATACCAAAGCAGCTTGTCATGTTACAGAGAAACCGTGAGGCGTAAATTCCTCTGTCCTGAAGATTTTACCATAACAGAAAACTTACTGACTGTTACAAAGCACTGATATTGGAGACTCCTTCAAATAAATGCTAAATCGAATGTTAAATCTCCTAAGAAAATATTTCACTACATCACCTATTACATACTGTAGTCAGAGGTAAAGCTGTAACTTTAGGTTTTTTGCCGTCTTCAGGAGAGAGGAGTTTATGCTTTTGCGGTTTTTTGGTAACGTGACAAGCTGTGGGTTTTTTTTTTGTCCTATTAACTTCAAAAGCAAAAAAAGAGATGATGGAGAGGAAATGACTGTTTATAGCTGCAACAACATAAGTGAGAAGAGGAACTAACTTATTTCACAGACAAAACACAACAGCAAAAGTTACTATAAACAGATTTAAAAAAAAAAAAAAAAAAAAAGAGTCATTCTTCAATAAAAAATTGTTGTGGTAAAAGAGGAGACTTCAGCACATGCTGGAACAGGATAATAATCAATTTCAGGGTGGTAACAGTAACCCTACTTCATCACACCACCCCGTCGTGGATTAGTTTCCTATAATGGCACGACATGGCGTGTTTTATTGCCAGCTCTAATAGGTAACAAAAGACATTAAGATAAGTAGAATGCCTTAATGTGTTTCCATCTGAGGTTCAATTGAAATGCAGATGTTTAGGAGCAGACTTCAGACTTCAGAGATATTAAACTGATAATTTACATACATACATAATCCATGACTCACAACATGGACTTAAATATAAACTGGCATTGCAGTTGTATACAGTATGTTGTACAGTGTCATAGTATTAAGCTAATGATGCTAACTGCTAATTTAAGCAGGTTTGTGAAGAATTTGGCTACTTTTCATTGTGTAAACGTGTAAGTAAGGTGCACCAATGAAATATATGGTGCATATTTAATTATCTAATCTTATCATCATACATCGTTCATATTGACCCGTACCTGGAGAAGGCCGAAGAGGTCATGGTGGGATGAAAACTCGATTCTACTCTTTCTTGTGGTGGTTCCTTTCTTCTTTTCTGAAGAATAGGTAACTGAGCTGTTGCTGTGGAGATGACAACAAACCAACTCCTCATGTTGCATGACTTTATTCTTCACCACAAGAAGGCAGCAGAGTCATTCTATCGGAGCTTCTGTTATGTGAAGTGGAGGGGAGAGAAAAATGTTTTTTTTTTTTGTAGCACACAGGATTTTTGTGCATGTTACATGGTGTGTTCATTTGTACTGTATGATTCTTTTGCATCTTTATGTTTATCTGTATCAGTGTGTGATAATGATAGACAGGGTGTGGCGCTAAACCAGGTTTTTGATGCTTGAGCTGGGTTTCCCTTGAGGACTGGTGTTGTGATAAACACTGCAGACTAGAAGCAACAGAGCCTCCCTAAGGTACAAACTAATGATGTGCCATTCGTAAAAGAGTCGGCTCCGTGAGTCGGTTCTTTTAGGTGAGCACTGAGAGCCGACTCACGGGTATACAAGCAGTTTGTTAAAGTAGATGTAAGAAATGTCGCACCTAAAGTAGATGTAAGAAAGGGTGTAATGAACCATTTTGTTTTCGTTGATACCTAATGTAAACATCTGAGCAGTAGGATAATGTGAATTTAATTAAGTTAGTAGGTTTGCTTTTAATTTTTTCCAAGTGCAATGCTATTTTGTTAATTAGGAGGTAAGGTAAGATTTAAGATTTAAAGTAAAACAGTTTAAGCAATAGGTGGGCAAAAAAGACCAGCTATATCCCAAAATATTGCACATTTTGTCTGTTTAGAGAAAGAAATTGGCTCAGGAGCCGAAAAGAGTCGGCTCTTATTTGTGAGTCAAATGAGCTGCCTCACTGAAAAGAGACCCATCCCATCACTAGTCCATGTGCCTGCACATCAGATTAGATGACAGATTCTCTCATGATAGTCTGCAATCTTAAAAAGTCCTATTGGTGATTTGTTTTGTTTTTTTAAAGATGTTCACATTTTGATAGGTTGATCCGAAATGCCTGAAACTGTCGCAAAGGCACTAAATCATACACATGTGGGAGCTTCATAGTAAGCAATCTGGGTCCCGACGCAACCAAGGAATTCTTTAATTATTTGCTATTTTGTCTGCGACATGATGAAAACCGTGCAATATAAAGCCGTCTGATAGGCACTGCAAAATCTGGTGGATGTTAAAGGATTCAGTAAAAGCTTAACTTTAAATTAAAGAAAGACTTATGGACTTCATAAGAACCTTTCACTGAATTAGAAATGTTCAGACAGGAATCAGGCTATAATTCATGCATATCTTATTTCCCTTTCTTTCTTGAGCAAGCATGGCATTAATTCCAGAGCCAGAGCTTGGCCTCTGAGGATTCTTTATTTGCTGTAAGACTCTCCAATCAGAGCGTTCACCTTCGCCCTAACTCGCAAGACAGGCAGCAGATCGTAATTCATCACTGGCGTCTCCGCGCGGCTTGTTTTCTGTTCTTTCCTGTCCGTCTCTCTGATTCCGTCCTCTCCCATGTCACTCTCGGGGATGTGATGAGGTCAGAGCGCTTCCTGACGTGAGGACAGCGGCTCTCTGATGACCGTGATGGAGGAGGTGTGTGTTTACAAATGAGGAGAGAGTGAATGCCTGCCAGACCACAACCATAATACAAGCCTGAGGCTGTCCCTGGACACACACACACACACACACACACTCGCACTCACACGCATGATCAGAACAGGCCAAAACCTCACACGAACACACACTGCAGTGATGTTGTCAGGGACGGAGGATCTGCCAAAAATGCAGAAGTTAGGCTTTGTATTGTCTCTTAGGTTTGGAGAGATATGATGAGTACGGACGTACATCAATAGATACACACAGAAACCTCTTTTTATTCAGACTCCCACTACAATGATGCCATTCAAACTGTTAATATTTTCTGCACGCAGTTCACACCTTTGTGGCTGCCAATTTTATTTATTTATTTATTTATTTATTTATTTATTTATTTATCTATTTATTAGTAGTGCTCTCGAGTCAGGAGTTTTTTCAGTGGTTCTCCAACACTTTTTGGCTACAGTACCACGTTCAAATTATTTTCAAAGCTACGTATCCTCAACTTTTTTTTTAAGAAAACTATAATTTTATGCTATATTCCTGAATGTAAAGGAACATGCAAAGGAATTAATCACTCAGTGTTGCACTGTTATAGGAAAATAATCAGCAACGGAGTGGTGTGATGAAGTGGAGTGACAGATAACATGCCGAAGTTGATTATTTTCCTATAACAGCAGGTTCTGAAGTGTTTTATTCGACTTATACCGCAGCAATTTGCTAGTGATTACAAATTCTATTTCTTAAAGAATGCCATTACTTTTCATCTGTTTGTCGTTCCGTTTAATGTTGTGAAACATCCACGAGTCTCGTTAAGTCTTGTGTTATAGCAGCTATAAACGGCCTTTCCTTCAGCTGCAGATCTTCTTTTCTCTCTCCAGTTCCTAAGACAAACAATTTCATGTTACTGAGAAACTGCAAAGCTCAAACTCCTCTACGGTGAAGATTTTCCCGTGTCATAAAACTTACTGTCTGTTACAAAGAGATGTTTTTTTTTTTTTTGCTATCACACTGAAAACATGTAAGGTTTGATTAATGACAGGCAACATTTATTTTTATTTCTGTCTGCATCAAAAAAGAGGCTGAAGTTTAGGGATCGTGATCAATGGCCTTCCTGTGAATAAGAGGGAAAAGAGCCACTGGGATTTATGTAAGAAGTAATAAGGTTTTACTCAGCCGAAGTGGAGAGACAGAGAGCAAGTCAGAGAGTCTGTATTGTAATCCAGTGGGAGCGATTATTCCTTCAGGAAGCCGTGTGTAATACATTAAAAAGCGCGAGAGATTTATTTTATGTGTGCACTGATCAGTAAAACATGCAGGCCCATTACATTCATGAATTAAGAGCTGAACAGTAGAATATTAGATCTCACAGATTGCAGTCTGGCTCTCGCTGCTCACTTTATGACTACTGATGTCTTCTTATAGTACTGTGATTCTGTGTGTGTGTGTGTGTGTGTGTGTGTGTGTGTGTGTGTGTGTGTATATATGAATTGCTACACCAAGCATGACCCTGGAAAAGAGACATATTACTAGAGAAGTGTGTGTGTGTGTGTGTGTGTGTGTGTGTGTGTGTGTGTGTGCGCACGATTCACCACTGCAAAACAAAGTACCAACATTTTTGGCGCCAGACAACTGGAACTGTTTTTTTTTTCTTTTCTCCCCCAAAATCTCTTGGTCCACTATTTAAGGAAGTCCATTTCTGCCATGTAGAAAGAAAAAAAAAATCATAATACGTATCATGTTTTTTGTTTATTTTTGGAAGCAGCAATATGTTAAAATTCTGGCTTACTATCTCCAAATCTCAAAATGTTTGGAAACAATATCTCAATATTCTGACTCATTGTCTCAAAACCTTTTACTTCTTCTGACTTATCTCCAAATCTCAGAATTGTTACTCATCTCAAAATTCTCACTCTTTATCTCAAAACTACTAAAGATTCCAACTGGATTGTTTTTTTTTTTTTTTTATCTATTGTTTTCATCATAATCATAATCATAATCATTATCTTAATCTCATTATGGTTAGGGGATATTAAATAAATTTGCATGAAAAAAAGATATTTTTACTTGTTAAGACATTTTATTATTTTCATCATATAAACACACACACAAACACACAGAAAACTTGGTTCTAAATCTGTCTTATATTTCTGTTATAGGAAAATAATCAACGACAGAATGGTCAGATGAAGTGGAGTTACTGTTAACACTCCGTACATCCGCAATTCTTCCATAAATATTAAATAAATGTTTCCTTATAGGAACAATAACATACATTACATACAACTTATGTGAAGTGACCACCATTCAAATCTCCATGAATGAGCTGTTACTATAGAAACGATGAGTTATTAGAACGAGTGCATTAATTATAAATAGACCTGTGATTTGCAGCTGCACTTCTGGCAGGGCTGCTGTTATAGAAAATTAATCAACACCTTCTGACCAATCAGAGTCCAGAATTGTGCTCTGTAATGGAGATGCACTCGATTCTGCTGGTGTCACAGTGACCTTTCCGATCGGTTCTCAAACTCAAAAGTGTCGAATGAATTTAAAGTTCTCTTGATTCTTGTTAGGTCCAGGTCTTGTTTTTTGTATGGAAAAAATCTGTTTGTGCACAGAAACTAGTGCCAGTTTTGTGTGTGTACATGTGTTTGTGTATGTGTGTGTGTGTGTGTTTCTGGGCATGCAGCAGCTTTGTGGTTAATATGTGGGTCTCTGAAAAAGGACCTGTGAGTGTGTGTGTGTCCGCTCTACGTGTGTATGCGCGTCTAGGTTGGCGTCAGGGCAGGCGCTGCGGTCAGCGTCTCCGTGCCAACAGTAACAGACTCTAAGAGTGTGTGTGAAAGAGAGCTTTTCACAGGTCACTGACACACCGAATGATTTCCTCGGCCTCCTCATGTCCTCCGTCTGTCGGCCACTCACAGGTTCCCTTCTCAATTTCAGCCCTACTTAACGTTCTCACTGGAACCTCAGACGCTATCTCTGCTTTTATTTTTGAGTGTTATTCCTACGCAAATTCATTTAGAAAAAAAAATTACAACCAAAAAGATCAAATCAAATGGTTCAAATGGTTCTCCAGGCGTGTCCCTCTGGAGGAAAATTACACGTTCTGTGTAGAACCCTTTAAAAGAGGATTCTAAATTACAGAAAAAAGTGACTCAAACTTCGCATGAGAATAATCACATGATTTACTTGTGAATTTTTAGATAATTCATATGTTATGCTTTATTTTTTCACATGTAGACTTTTTTACATGTAATGCAGGTGTTTTTTTTTTCTCCACGTGATTTTCTCACATGAATAATTTATTCACACATAATAATTTTGCACATTTAATGCATGTAATTTTATTTCTTTGTGATTTCATTTTTCACATATAGTGCAGGTTATTTTTCGCGCGTCATCTTTTTCACATTTATTTTTCGTATGTTTATTTTTCATATGTAGTGCATGCAATTTTATTTTTCATACGCGATCACAGATCATTCACGTGATGTCACGTGTGTTTACTTGAGTTAACACGCAATTTCGGGGCATAAAACATTGAAATGCACCTTCACATGTTGTTCACATGATCACATAATAGTCACATATTCACATGTGAAACGTATGGGATCCTTTAAGTAAGCTAAAAGCCCTTAACTATCCAAAGAACCCCTTAAAGAACCCTGTTTTAAAGAGTGAATACTGTAGTCCCAGGGCATGTTTACATTTAATGCATTTAATTTCGAATCCCTGGTGTGTTCACTTCCTCAGCAAAATCACATCTGAACACAGTAGAACTACTGATCCAGTAACACTGGTGAGTTAGAGGTGGTCTTGGTCTGCTTGGAAACAAACCCTAGAGCAGTTCTAGTGCAGTGAGAACAGATTGGCTCGACCACAGGAATTAAACCAAATACATTATGGGTGTATTATGGGTTGTGGCCGCTCTCTTTGTACACTCAAGCTGACACATGAGACCCAGACTGATCCAGAACGATAGGCAGAACCTTTGGATCACTGGACCTTATTTATCAGTCATTTAGTAAACTTGTGTGTAAATGTGCTTGTAGACCAAAATGAACTAAAAAAAAATAAAAAATCCTGCCAGGTTTACAAACGTTTTGGTAACAAATTTTCTTTTTGCATACGTTGACGTGTTAACACACCTATAACAGTGTTTTATTCCGCTTATATCACAGCTCTTTGCCAACGATTACATTTTTTATTTATCAATTTTTATTTATGATGTGTTGTTATTTCATTTTTTATTTATTAAAAAAACAACACAACATACTTTTTAATCTGTATTTTATTTTTACATTTAATGTTGAGGACTGTCTGCGAAAAAGTTATTTCCTGATCTCAGTTACCTTATAGCAGTTATAAACAATTGTTCCCTCATCGGCCTCTCTGTTTTTCTCTCTCTTGAAGTTAATGAGACAAAAAAACACAACTTTTCATGGAAATGAGAAACCATAAACTCCTCTGTTTTGTGGCAGAAAACTCACTGACTGTTACAAAGTACTGACACTGGAGACTCCTGCCATAAACATCTCCTATCAGGACATTTCACTATAGAAACAATTATTGATTTTTCTATGTTAAATAATGGATTTTAAAAATTTTTAAAGAAATGATAAGATATTAGAAAGAGTGCACTAATATAAACATGTGATTTGCATCTGCGTTACTATGAATCAATAACTTCTGACCAATCAGATTTAAGAATTCAACAGCACCGTGGTTACTAAGTCTAGCAAGTTAATAACTCTTACATTATACTAATAGTTATAACTCTCTTGCATATGATCTACAGCACAGCCAGTGTATTCATCTTTAATATATTATGTGTTTCCCTGTGCCGACCTCTTTCTTCCTGTTCTGTTCCTCCTGCTGTGAAATGGCCTCTCCATCCCTCCTTCATTTTCTTCCTCTTCCTCCGCCCCTCTAATAATCTTCCCTTGTCTCTTAGTCGGCTGCCAAACCAACCTTACAAGTGTGTGTATGTGAGGGAATGGGAATCCTGCATGATGTTTCCACTGCTACTCGGATGAAAAGTTTCCCCTCGCCTTGGAGCCCCAGCGACCTAAATAAACACTCCTAATTGGCTGTGGAGCCCCAGTTGTCTGGCATTTTGGAAAGTCTTGCAGAGAGAGAAAGAGTGAGACCTGGTCCAGAAGTGTCCTGCTAGTTTGGCACAGTGAGTGTGTGTGTGTGTGCGTGTGTGTGTGCGCGCGCACTGTGGTTTTAGTGAAACCTGCAGCATGCACTAAATAATAGCTTTTGTTTAGTCATACTTAAGCCTGTTTTAGACTGTGCAATTACGGAGGTCTTTTAAGATTCTTACTTGTCACACTATATGACACCATCGCAATAAAATTCTTGGCCGAATTCTATGACACGCTGCAAGATAAAATGTGTTCGCCATGTCAGATTAATACGATAAATATCCTCTAACAGCAGGCCAGCAATTGTTTTTACACTCTGTTTTACGTCATAAATCACTGTGATCCGGTGCTCGTGCAGGAACTGGGCTTGTATAACCAGAACCATTCTTCAAAGTGAGCTTGAGGTAATAAGATTTTTTTTCTGTCCGTTAGCATGTTGTGTTTATGTTTCGCCATCGCCACTACTGTATTTGTAGCTGTCCTGAGGGTTTCTCATGATCCTATGCCAGGGGTGTCCAAACTCTGGCCCCAGCACCAAACAGGGCCTGCAGACAGATGTAAATTGGCCCGTGGCTTCTCTCTTAGAATGTATGATAGGTGGTTCACTCCAGCCAGCACAGGGGATAGCATTATTATGGGATAGCTTTCCTTTTGATTCCTTTAAATGTTTAAGCCTTGTGGCGCTTGATGGGCTGCATCAGGTGTGGCAGATAACCAAATAATAACTAATCTTTTAAGGAAAAAGAAAAACATCCCAGAAGATATTTTTGGAACATTTTGTACACCTAGACATGTGTTACTTTGAATTTTACATCAAACATTTAGTCATTATCATGACTTTACCTTTGCGTAAAAGAACTCTATATAAGTGAATTTCCCTGTTTCCAGCTTTTCCCCAAACAGTTCACTGCAGCAAAACTAAACGAGCAAATGGTGGCACACGAGCTCTCAGGAGTGCATTTGTTTAATTCTTGCTAATTTCCTGACCAATGATTTGTTGTTAAAAACCATGAAAAGTTTAATATTTGCTTTTTTTTTTTTGCCCAGGAGTGTGCTTCTCCTGCAAATGAATTTACAGAATGATATTTAGTCACAGCTGCAGACAAAAAGTGCTACGTTAACAGAAAAAAGGGGCGATTTCAAAAGAGCTGGAAACCACTAATCATGGAAAATCTTTCATGAATTATTGAAAGAGTCCTTAACTAAAGTGGATTTGCAACCAAGTATTCAAAATGACAATTTAATTCATGATTAGTCTGTCCAATTACTTTTGGGCCCTGAAATAAGGGGGGCCACAAATAAAAAAAATGCTATAATTACTACACTAATATATATATATATATATATATATATATATATATATATATATATATATATATATATATATATATATATATATATATACAATTAGGTAAGTTAGGTAAGTAAGTATTTGGACAATGATGGTGTTTTTGTGATTTTATGGCCTTTCAGCTTTATTTTAAGAGGTTCCACAAAAATATGGCATTTACCTTTTAGGAATTACAGCCATTTGAAGCAAAGTACTTCCATTTTCAGGGGCTCAAAGGTATTTGGACAATTGACAAGAAGTTAACTGACCAGGTGCGGTCCATTCCCTCGTTACTTCAAGACAAATGAAGCAGATAAAAGGTCTGGAGTCGATATCAGGTATTGAGTTGGCATTTGGCAGCTGTTCGACTGGAGCTACCAATATGAAGTCCAAGGAGATCTCAATGCAAGTGAAGGAGGCCATCATTAGGCTGAAAAAACAACATACAGTAAATCTATAAGAGAGATAACATAAACCTTAGGTGTGGCCAAATCAACAGTTGGGTACAATCTTAAAAAGAAAGAAAGCACTGGTGAGCTCAACAACATCGAAAGGCCTGGAAGACCACGGAAGACAACTAAAGTGGATGATCGCAGAATCCTTTCCTTGGTGAAGAAAAACCTTCTTGGTGAAGAAAAACTTCACAACATCAACAGAAGTCAAGAATACTCTGGAGAAGGTAGGCGTATCATTGTCAAAACCTACAATCAAGAGACGCCTTCATGAATGTAAATACAGAGGGTTTACAGCAAGGTGCAAACCACTGGTAACATTCAAGAACAGGAAAGCCGGATTAGACTTTGCCAGAAAACATCTAAAAAATAAGCCTCCCATGTTCTGGAGTAAGATTCTTTGGACTGATGAAACTAAGATTAACTTGTACCAGAATGATGGGAAGAGAACAGTATGGCGAAAGAAAGGAACAGCTCATGATCCAAAGTATACCACATCAAACATATATATATATATATATATATATATATATATATATATATATATATATATATATATATATATATATATATATATCAGTTAGCCAGTTAGGTCCGGAAGTATTTGGACAATGACAAAGTTTTTTTTATATAAGCGTTTATATATATGAGGCCGATTCCCATGTGCTGTCAGGTGTTTTTTTTTTTTTAGAGTGACTGTGTTTCTGTTAGTCATATAGGCTCCAGGACCGAGGGATTGGAGAAGAAGGCCTCATTCTGGAGAAGTGCAGACAAAGAGATGAGGGGAAATAAAACTGGAGACTCTGGCAAGACCCACTGCTGTTCACTTTATCTCCCCTTTTTATAAGCCCAGTTTTATTGGCTTCATACAGCCACATGAGCCAGATGGAGGAAGATAGAGAGGGTGTGTGTGTGTGTGTGTGTGTGTGTGTGAGAGAGAGAGAGCGAGAGAGAGAGAATGAGAGAAAGTTAAAGACCGTGGTAAGGAATTTGACACTAATTGCACAGGTTGTCAATCCTGTAAAGCCATCATAGGGGCTTGTTTGAATCTGTGCTCATATTAGAAAGTGACAGATTTAACGAGGTGTGAGAGAAGAGAGATTTAAGAGGATAAGGGGTTTAACTGTGTATTCCATTACCAACAACGAAAAGAGTGGTTTTGTGTGAAATTGTGGGTGTTTGCTCGTATAAGTTGCAGTTATCATGCTTAACATATGCTTACACGACTATGCTGAATTGTCCTTCACACAATGACCTACACACTATCATAGCCGGCTCAAGGTGGCGGGATGAAGGACTTCTGAGCCTCAGGATGGCAAATCTAAGCTTGTAGGGCTTAAGATGGCAGGAATAGGAAGAAAAGGCCTTAGAACAGCAGGATTCAGTGCAATGGCAGGAACAGGAGCTTGTATGCTTCATGAATTCAGGAATAAGAGCTTGTGGGCCTCGGATGGAAAGAGTAGGCTCATGACAGATGTAGGAACCTAAGGAGCTTGTGGATCTTAAAATGGTAGGAATAGGAGCATTTGGCTTCAGGTTAGCAGGAGTAGGTGGTTTGTACCTCAGAATCGAGGAGTAGGAACTTATTACCTCAGGATGGCCAGATACAGAGCTCATAGACCTTAGGATTGCAAGAATAGGAGCTGTTGGGTCTCAAGATGGTAGCGGTAGGAGGTGGTGTGGACCTTGAGATGGCAGGAGCAGGTGGTGTGGACCTCAGGATGACAGGAGTAGGTGATGTGTTCCTCGGGATGCCGGGAGTAGGAGGTGGTTCACCTCATGATAACCAGACACAGAGCTTGTAGACCTTAGGATGGCAGGAGTAGGAGCTTGTGGATCACAGGATGACAGAGTTATAAGCTTTAGTCCTCAAGACGGCAGGAGTCTTGAAGGACTTAAGGTCTTGTAGACTTCAGGATGGCAGAAGTAAGGGTTTTTGGATCTCAGAATGGCAGTCGTAGGAGGTTATGGACCTCAGGATGGCAGGAGTAGTTGGTGTGGACCTCAGAATGGCAGGAGTAGAAGCTGATGGGTCTCAGGTTGGCAGGATTAGGAACTTGTGGACCTTAGTATGGCAGAAGTAGGAGCTGGTGGGTCAAAGGATGGCAGGAGAAGGAGCTAGTAGACCTCTGGAAAGCAGGAGTAGGAGCTGGTTGGTCCCAGGGTTGCAGTGGTAGAGGCTTCTGGACCGCAGGTATATGAGCTTGTATACCTTAGAATGGCAAGAGATTTAACTAGCAGACCTTAGGATCGCGTGAGTAGGAGCTTCTAGGATTCAGAAAAGCAGTATTAGAAACTTGTGAGTCTCTGAGTGGTGAGAGTAAGAGCTTGTAGAGCTCAGGATGGCAGGAATATGACCTTTTAGAACTTATAGCAAGAATAGCAAGATAGCAAGAATAGCAAGGATAGCAAGAAGCAGAGCTAATAGACCTTAGCAGAGCAGGAGTAGGAGCTTGTAGGCCTCTGTTCAGAAACAGGAGATTGTGGGCCTCAGGTCCGGCTAATGTAGCAGCTTGTAGGTCTCAACACATAACAAGAAAGGATACAGATTCCAGCTTTCATTTCTGTTGGATATGACCTTGTGTTGGCCAGAGACAGAACTCATGATGGCAGTGTGTTACTATTGATGTCACTGTGTTTGACTAAACTTGGCTGAGTGGCCTTTCCCAGCTGGCCCTCTCTTCTCTCTCTTTCCCTCCCTCCCACATCTCCTATGAGAAGCTCAGCCTGGCAGCTCTTGTCTTTTGTGTCCTGCTATGAGTGCAGCCCTGAATAGAGCATGGAGACTGAAAAAGACCCTTCACTGCAGCCAAATGTTTTTTTTTTTCTTTATCAAGTGGGTTTTGGGGTTAGCTCTTAAACTTATATCCCCATGGCTGCTGCTTTACATTCTGTCATGAAAATAAGGTAGAGAGGGAGGGAGAGAGGGTTTGGAGCTCAGCCTTGGGATGGTTTTTTTCTGTACGTGTGTGGGTGAAGGTTTGGTCGGGTACGGCTGCAGTGAAAGTGTTGACATTGTGGGGATGTGCGAGTGGTTTGTAATGGAGCAGGAACTGGCAGGTTATGCAGGCCACAACTTTGCTTCCTCACCAAGCAAAAAACTATCTGGTCCACTGCGTCTCTGCAACAGGAATGATGCAGTGAGGCTATGCTTTTACAAATTAACTTTAATTTAACGGATGTCTATGGTAAGAGTATGGTTCATACAATTTAAAATGTATGAATGACAAGATGTTTGATGCAGTGGACCTGAATGATGATGATGATGATGGTGAATAATTATTAAAACAGAAATTAAATATACATTCAAAATTGTATTCAAACACGTATTCACTATACGTATTCAATATACTCACACATGCAGGTTAAAGGCCTACGGGGTTTGCGCTGTCATAATTTACAACAGCAGAATTTAATATTAATACAGAACTACGGAGTTAATGCTTTGATAAATGAAGAGCAGACAAATACAGTAAAATATGAAACAGTACAAATCACATGCAAGAACCTTTCAAAGTAACAATAAATTATATCTATAACAGCTTTTTTGCATATAATTTGTAGAGTATGAGGTTTTTGGATGTTGTCCAAATAGTATGTCTGGGTATGCTTTACTTCATTTTTCTTTTCTTTTTCTTTTTTTTGACAAGTCTGTGTAATACAGAATTACATTTCAATGGGCCAAATCCCATTTAAACCTATATTAAAGGAATAGCATTGTATAGGAAGTCAGTAAAATGTTATGAATGCTACAGTAAAAGACAACTGTCTCTAGATTCTCGCTAGAGAGAGACTTAAAATTTTATGTGCCCATCATATCAGGTTCACATCTTGAAAGGAACTCTAGGGACACGCCATATGTGGCTATATACCTCACAAACTGCTGTATAATGCCAAGAGCAATAGTGGCCTCCGTATTTCACTCACTTGTCTCACTATTCTTCTGACTCCATCAAAGTCTGGGTTCATATACATCCATCTTAAACTGTTGGCAGTTACGACATTTTGCCTCCTTTTCAAACAGCAGAAATCAAAAGAAAAATTATTCCAGATGACAAACGGAAACTTGTCAGATTAGATTAAAGCTGATTTAAGGCAGTTTTGCTTTGGATGTTCATCAAAGCGTCATTGTGACATGCTTCCGTATTTGATTACTCATGCTGTGTATATCTTTTGGTGGCCATCCAGTGCCTTCGGCTTTTAGCTACAGCTCATAGTTCTCTTTTAACATAGACATGTAAGTTGTTTAGAACCATTAAGAATGTTTAGCAAAGGGAGTCGATGCTAAAAAACAAATTTTCCACCACATATCTTTATCTGCTTGGACTTTATCTGTTATTATTTATTACTTATTTGAGTTCAACATAACATTTTCTTCTCACCTCCTTCTTCTGTAATAGAAGTGTCCCTCAAGGTTCAATATTAGGCCCTATGAATTTGTTTAACATTACTCCATGATAGCTTTCTCCAACTTCTTGGGAAACTCTTTCAAAATGTTTCTCAAAAGGGCATTTTCACAATACTTGTGTCCGCACCCAGGACTG
>CM040980.1:27609667-27633902 GCA_022985145.1 Pangasius djambal | reverse complement strand
TTTTTTTTTTTTTTTTTTCCTTTGGTGCCAACACACAAGCAGTGAAGCACTTTTTAGGTGTATGGTATGTCCTTGTGTAGGAATGCCTAACAAATGAGGAGATTCACCAGCGCAGTAGTCCTATAAACCCTTTCCCCATCATCACAAAACGTGAAACAAAGTAACGTGATAAGTTTCCAATCACGTAACTCTGCATGCAGTGCTGAGAGCGGATAGCTTCAGCACCCGATGTGGACTGAACCATGGTTCTGTTGAAGAGAGTCCCAGACCACCATTTTCAAAAGAGCCAGGGATTGGTTCTCTGGACTGCTCCTGATCTCAAATACAACTTTCGCATCTCCTAAAATGTACCAAATGGTCCAGAAAAAAAAGCAAGTGTGAAAAACTACCTTAAATGTTCTACTTAGAACCCTACAACAACAGACATTTAGCAAGAAGTCACTGGTATAGAATCATCAAACAAAAAAAATCTAGTGACAACTACAATTCTGCCAGTCACTGCGTTTGCATCACCTGGCACCTCTATCATGCATTTTTTTTTTTAGCAAAAAAGATCATTCATTTTATCCCTCTGAAAGTCTGCTTAAAGATTCTGTGCAGAACCCTACAATAGAGAGTTTCCCTTTCACAAAAGATTCCAGGATAAAAGTATCCATTAACCAACCAATACTTAGAGACTTAATTTTAAGAGTGTAGGTTTAAACATTATTATAAAGTTATACAGTATATAGAGATTTGATTTAATTATGGTGCTTATTTGTCATTCAAAAAATTGTGGTGGGACAGCATGGGGCACTGTTTTCTCACGTCCAGCAATGACTACATGCCTATCAGACTACGTTTTTACTTTAATGTGGGCATGAGTGAGCGGTCAGATATGAAACTGTTGTGACAAAAAGACTACTACTTTCATTGTATTACACCCCTAACTGGCATGGAGTGAAGTATCTGTTGTGATATGGGATGGAAAACACACTTCCTCTGAAGTGTTTCCCAAGCCTCTTCACTATGCCACAAATTAACACCATCCAATCCAAAAGTCTCTCACACATTGTCCCCGAGGTTGTGTATTTGGGAGACCACTGAAAGCAACCCATCACTTTATGGAAACTTAAGAAGTACAGTCTAGTGTTTGTGTGTGTGTTTTTTTGCATGTGTATAGGAACGTTGATCTGATGTTGGGGGATGCTCTAAAGAACACTGGGATTTTTTCCACAGACGATGTCAAGTTGTCAGTATTTACCCCGGCAACTGACTGTGAGACAGGGAGAACGAACAGAGAATGGAGGGAGGGAACAGTGCGAGCTTCTTCCGAAAGGGGCAAGCGGCCAACATCAACAGCCGACTCCAGTAGGTCGGCACAGGAAGAGAGAAAGAAAGCGAGAGGGGGAGAGGGAGAACGAGTGCGGGCCCAGAGCCTGATTTGTGTGCCTGCTTTTTTGTGTGTTGCGGTTTGTGTTCAGGCTCCATGGAGCTCCTCCAGGACCGGCACACATTCCTTTCCCATTATCCCTTGCTCTTTATGGGCACGCACACAATCACACATTCCAGACTCTCTTCTTCTGATCACGGTCAGGAAGGGGATAAATTTGCAAAAGATTGCTGGAAATTTATTGGTATGCATAATGATGCCACAGAACATCAAATCTACGTTCATCTTTTTATGTATCCGATTCACACAGCATGCATTACATGTCTTCATTCAGGTCATGTAAGTCAACAGAACACTTCTTTGTAATTGGTGAATATTCTAGCTTCAATAAAATATCTGCTCAATGAGGAAACTTTGGTCTCTGGTCTCTGTTTAGCCTCAGGCTCTGTAAAACAAACGATGAAATGGACCACCAACATCCAACCAATCATGACAAGGAGGAACCCTGTTGATCATGTTTCCTGTCAATTCAGAAATCCCTGGCTCCTGCGTTAAAATTTGGGGGCGTAGTTTTGGAGGGAGCACTTAAGCGTCGGGTTTTCGTTTTTTGTTAAAACAGCTAGTAACATCCAGCAAAATCACTGACTG
Organism: Pangasius djambal; assembly: GCA_022985145.1. Lineage (NCBI taxonomy): Eukaryota > Metazoa > Chordata > Actinopteri > Siluriformes > Pangasiidae > Pangasius > Pangasius djambal. The sequence goes on along the minus strand of CM040980.1, from coordinate 27,631,882 downwards.
TATCTTTCATTATTCATTAATCTGACAAACCTGCATGGAGCAGGAAAAAAGATCACTTTAAATGAGGTGTTAGGCTCCAAATGCCTGAGAAGACAACAAAGAACAAGAATATTTTACTCATAATCCATCATCTTCAAGAATCCATTATTTCAAATAGTTTGTAGCATAGACATGCAGAAACAGACAAGCCTAAACTATACTCAAACATGAGAAAACAGGTGAGGGTAAGAACCAGGAAGTAATTTCTTGGAACAACAGGAAAACACAGGAACGTGACAGTCATGAAGAGCCGATACACCATAAAACTAATTGGAAAGGTGTTTGGAGATGCCACTGGAGATGCCGCTGGGAGAAACTGGAGAAAATGCATAAAAGTTGGAAGAGGAGATGCTTATGGTAGGAGCTGAGCATCTGGCCCACCTATAGGCGACAGTGATGACATCCACCACTCAGTAGACCAGCCTCGGCTTCGACAAGGGGGCACTTTGTGTCTTCCTTCATGACAGATAAACAGATAATCTGAGGATTGGATGATCTAAATCGTGCCATATGGTGTTTACTGGCCACAACAGGGACTGCTCTGCAGGGTCACCTTCAGGAATGCTGCATAATTGGGTGATATGACCTTGGCCAGACATTCCAGATTGAACCAAAGGGTCATCCCAGAGTTAGGTCACCAGGTCATTCAGTTCAGCATCTTGCATAGGCTTATAAGGACAGCACAAGGGGCTAGATCCCGTGCCAGGCTCTTGGATAATTCTCACTTACAGAAAAGCCATGTTCATGATTCCCCAGAGAGATGCCATCCACGGTACTTTGAGTGGAATATACAGTATACAGTATGGAGTCTTGCCACTGTCTTTCAGTCCCTGAAGAAAAGTTAGTACTTTGGGAATCAGGCAATGCACCACATTCAGTTGATGAGGTGCGCACATTTTGTGGAACAGCTTCCATGCAAGAGCATTCAAGGCTTGTGTATTAGATGCTGTTGCATTCAGGAGTGTTTCCTGAACAGCTAGGAAGCAGTCCTCAGTTTGTGATTCATTCTTGAGGGGATTGGGCTGGTGGTGTCAAGTCTGTCTTTCCAACAGATCTGCTCAGACAGGAAACCATCGGTTGTTCCTACCACTAGTGGAAACTAAGGTCTTGCAGGTAGAAATACTAGCAAGGGAAAGCGAACTTGAGCTAAGTGGTCATTGCGAAGTTCTGTAGCTTTTCACTAGGAAAGAACTTGCATATAAATAAAAATGTACTCACTGTGACAGAAGAGATGAGATGAGCTATTTGTCTGATGTGTACAAGGCAATAAGCAGGAGGGGAAAGTGGTGGTTATTGTAAATACTGCTTTATAGTACATCACTTTGGAACTTTGTAGGAAGTATCCAGGAGACTATGATCACACCAACAACTGCTGAACGGTGAAATCTTTAGTCAAAGGTGTTTGTAAATGAAGCGCTAAATTTGTAGGATTGGTCTTTGCAGAGATGTTAGAACCCAAAGCAGAAATTAATGACTGGCTTATTTTATAATTCACTTGACTTTCATTATTAGTTTTTTTTTTTCTCCCTGTGTCCATATATGCTGTTTGTCCTCTGTCTTTCCTCATACAATGCTATAGTACAATGCTACATCTGTATGGAAGGCAAGTGACAGAATGATAATTAAGAAGTAAAACTATTTTAGGGTGAAATCGAATCACTTATACACTTGTCAGACTACTGACTCTTGACCTTTGACTATTTATTAAATTTCTCACCTGGCCAAAACAACAGCAAGCTTGCTTGCTAACTAACATTAACGTCAAACAGTTGGATAAGTAATAATAAAACTGACACAAAACAGCTTTACAGCTAATGTCTATAGTTAAAAGGGCTATACAACTAAAACTGAATTGAACTGAGCATTGTTTTGTTGTTGGCTCTGATGGTGTACGGATATCACAAAACCTTTGGGGGAAAATGTTTAAAAGTAACCGGAACTACTTTTTTGCTTTATTGCTCCACTGTTTGAATAAAATTCCATGAGGACAGCTTTAATAAGACTTTCTCTCATCTCTGTAACATCCTCATACCTTTTTTAATTTCAGTCTAACAGTTCTAGTTTTGAACCTGTGTTAAATAGCAGTGTAATTAGCCTCGCCGTAAGGAAACCAGTTCTCTGGGTTTTTTTCTCAGTACAGAGACACAAATAAATACTTGCCTGTGAGTTTAGGTTGAAAATACTGGAGTATGAAAAACATTCTGTATGTGTATGAAACGGAGGGATGTTGGTTATGTGTCATGAGCAACTGCAGTGTGTGTGTGTGTGTGTGTGTGTGTGTGTGTGTAGCACATGCAGGGGAGGTTTAACGGGCATAGCAGGAGAGTGCTTACTATTCATGTTCTCATGTCAGTGACATTGCTGTGTAACTCGATGCAGTGGATGAAAGTGCTTTGGCAGTACTGCTGAGGGTTTTTTTTGTGTGTGTGTGTGTGTGTGTGTGTGTGTGTGTGTGCGTAACAGCCACTTCCAGAATGGAAAGCTGTTTTTTTTTTTAGCCTGGCTCCCCCATCCAGCTCACATCTGCTAGAGTGAACAGGTGTTATAGGCCCCAGCACTGTGTGCGTGTATGTGTGTATGTGTGTGTGTGCATGTGTGTGTGTGTATATCTCTCTCTGATGTCAAGCAGAGATAACCTGAGATGACTGACACATACATGTGAAGTGTGTGTGTGTGTTTTGTGTGTGTGTGTGTGTGTGCATGAATGTAAATGATAGTGTGTGTACAGGATGTCTTTCATGTCCTCACCTCATTCCTTCGGCTCCAGCAGTCTTGCACTTCTTCACCTCTTTGGGTCAAAGGTCAACCTTCTCTGAGGCTGTGATGTGTGTGTGTGTGTGTGTGTGTGTGTGTGTGTGTGTGTGCGTGTGTGTGTGTGTGTTTCACTTTTTTACACGTGTAATTACTCAATATTTATGTGTCCTTATTCAAGTAATTTTTTTTTTTTAAATTCATGTTTACTTATGTTTTGAGCTCAACTGCCTGGTCTGTGTCTCTGTCTGTCTAGCTATCTGTCTGTCTATGAATCTGTCTGTCTATCTGTCCAGCTATCTACACTATATGGCCAAAAGTATGTGGACACCATCACACCTATATGTAGTTCTTCCCCAAACTGTTACCACAAAGTTGGAAACACACAGTTGTCTAGAATGTCTTTGTATGCTGTAGCATTACACTTTCCCTTCACTGGAACTAAGAGTCCGAAACCTGTTTCAGCATGACGATGCCCCTGTGCACAAAGCGAGCTCCATGAAGACATGGTGTGTGAAGGTTGGAGTGGAAGAACTCGAGTGTCCTGCACAGAGCCAATGACCTCAACCCCACTGAACACTTTTGGGATGAACTAGAACACTGACTGCACCCCAGACCTCCTCATCCAACATCAGTGCCTGACCTCATTAATGCTCTTGTAGCTGAATGAACACAATTCCCCACAGCCTCGCTCCAACATCTAGTGAAAAGCCTTCCCAGAAGAGTGGAGCTTATTATAACAGCAAAGGGGAATCCATCTGGAATGGTATGTTCATCAAGCACAAACAAGTGTGATGGTCAGGGGTACACAAACTTTTGGCCGTATCTATCTATCTATCTATCTATCTATCTGACTGACTGTGATTTGAGGTTTGTGTTGTGTCTGTGGTCAGATGGAGAGATTCCTGATCAGGAGGTTAAATGATCTGTGAGTGTGAAACAGAAACCCGACGCTGTAAACAGACAGTTTATCTGAACAGCATGTTGTTCACGCAGGAAGGAAATGACACGTCACTTTAAACAGACAGACGAGTGTGTGGTGAAAAACTTTCTGTCAGCTGGATAAGAATTGTGTTTATAATCCTGAGGGAATGCTTTCCATTCAATCAACCCTGACCTTAGGAGAGAAGGTGAGAGAGAGAGATGCTTTGGCAATGCCGTAACTGCTGTAACTGTCAAAGCTCACTGAATTAAATTAAATTGAACTGAACTTATTTGAATTGAGCAAAAGAGAGAGACAGGGGATAGAGAGAGAGTGATACAAACAGAGAGAGAGAGAGACAAGGGGGATAGAAAAAGAGACACAGAGAGAGAGATAACAGAGAGAGAGCACAAGAGAGAGGGAGACAGATAGAGAGAGACAGGAAGGGAGGAATAATGCATGAATAAAGCAGCTGTGTGATTCACTGTTCTTTGGCAGTTGACCTCTGTGCTTATTTTCTCACTCCTTTTGACTATTTCAGAGCAGGGAAATTTCACAACTGTGTTTCTGGCTCTCGTCTGCGTCTCTATATCAGCCAGGAGTCAATTCTCCAAACAGTAATCCACAGTTTTGTTTGCTTAAACAGCAGAAATGTGGATTGTTGTTTGTAAGAGTCATGATGAGGGGATGTGGTGGACGCTCGCTGGACACGCGGCTGAGACTCGCCGAACGTCCTGGTGAAAATAGCGTGATGGGTGAAAGGGGCACTTCCTGATCTGGCTCCTGAACCTGTGAACTGTGTGTGAGCTGTACTTCCTCCACACACACACACGCACATCCATCCATCCACAGAGAGAGAGATGTCGCTGTTCTCTTGCCACCTCTCTCTCTCTCTCTCTCTTTGTCTCATCTCCACTTACAGTAAACAGAGGATACACCAGAGTGAAAGACTTCCATTGTTTTAATGTGATTCTCTCTCTCTCTCTCTCTCTTTGTTTAAGATGAAACATCTGTGCTAAAGTGGACATGTCTTTGACCCCTCTCTCTCTTCACCCAGAACAGCTGGGACACATCAATACAGCTGATCATTTACACACACACTCATGCGCACACACACACACACACACACACACACACACACACACACGCATTGTCTTCCACCTGTTATTATCCTCTGTCATTCCCCCTCCTTTTGTTCCCTACTGGGGATCAAGTCACAAAAAAGCGTATAAGAGACTGCTCGTGGTATCTGCAAATCCAGCTTTCAGATAAAAATGTGGTTTGAGTCTGATTTAGGACAAAAAAATCTGATTTCATGTGCTCCAATCAGATACACCAAAAAGCTGGATTTGGATTTGAGCTGTGTGACTGAACTGAACAGAGCCATTGTCCTTTATCAAGCTATAAGAAAATGGACGTGCTTCTGAAAAGTTGATCTTACCATATAACGTTTAATGTGGGTAAAAACTTTTAACCTTATTACAACTTTAGAAGCAATATTAAGTAACAGACATTAAATGTAAATAAAAAAATCTATTCATTTACTTTTATAGTAGGATTTTCAATTTTTTTTAATTAGTTTTTGTATTATATTTATTAATAATACACTTAACATTATAAATATATTAAAATATACAGTAATATATTTAAATATTAAAAATGAGTTTATTTATATTTATTGTTTTTATGAACTTATTTTGTATGTATTTTATGTTGTCATCATTCTTAAATGTGAAGTGACATGTGGCCAAGTACGGTGACCCATACTCAGAATTTGTGCTCTGCATTTAACCCATCCAAGTGCACACACACAGTAGTGAACACACACACCCATGAACACACACCTGGAGCAGTGGTCTTTTTTATTTTTTTTTGCTGCGGCGCCGGGGGAGCAGTTGGGGGATCGGTGCCTTGCTCAAGGGTCTCACCTCAGTCGTGGTATTGAAGGTGGAAGAGAGCGCTGGTCATTCACTCCCCCCACCTACAATCCCTGCCGGAACCGAGACTCGAACCCACGACCTTCGGGTTCACCGTCGGGTTACAAGTCTGACTCTCGGACCATTAGGCCACGACTGCCAAAAGGCACAATGACATGGATGAGACCCAGCCTGAAACCACATCAGGAAGCCTGAAAAAACTAAAAAATGGCTTGTCAATGGTCTTTGTTTAAAAACTTGTCAGATTTGAGCAGGACTAACGTTTAAGTGCCTTTATAGGATTTACGTGTGTTTGATTTAGCCGAATGTGATGTGCAGCTCTCAGCCACGGGGACTCTTCACAGGTCTTGTGCTATAAATCTGAAGGCTGTCTAAAGCCTCAGAGAGAAACGGAGCAGCGTGGAGCTTTGGGGATGAGTTTAATGGTTTCCCATCTTCTCTTCTGTGCTGAGGTTTCTGGAACTTTCTCTCTGCCTGGCTCAGGGCCACTACACCCGGACCTGCAGGCATGAGTTTCATAATAGCACTTTTGTATGAATTTGCATGTGCTGTATGAAAAGTTGGGTTATGATGAGGGGCGGAGTTTATGAACTTGTTAAAGGAGCATTGTGTAATGTTTAGAGCCCTTAACTGCCTGCAAGGTGAAACTACTCATGTAAAGAAAATACTGACAAGCCTATTTTCCTTCCTCATAGCTGACCCCGCCCCTTCTGATAAAACTGTATATGCCTTTAGAAAATACCTTTCTATTTTTAAAAGGGATAGTTATTTTCTGGGCCAGAAGAATATACATAAGTATGTAGACATGTAAGTAAGTGAATAAGCAAGTAATATTCATATAAGGACATAAGGAAGGAAGGAAGGAAATAAGTAGCATTTATATAAGGACATAAGGAAGGAAGGAAGTAGGTAAGTAGTACGTATGTAAGTAAGCAAGTAAGGTTGTTAGTAAGGAAGGAACGAATGAACGAATGAACAAATGATCGAACGATGGAAATAGGTCAGTAAGTACATAAGTAAGTCAATAATACATATATATAAGCAGGGAAGGCAGGAAGGAAGGAAGAAAGGTGTGTGTATGTAAGTAAGTAAGATAGGATGGAATGAAGTAGGTAAGTATGTAAGTATGTATGGAAAGAAGGAGGGGAGGAAGGAAGTAAGGAAGAAACAAAGGAAGTAGGTAAATAAGGAAGGAAGGAGGGAAGGAAGGAAGGGAGTAGTATGTATGTAAGTATGCATGTAAGGTAGGAAGTAGGTAAGAAAGTAAGGAAGCATGGAAGGAAGAAAGGAAAGTAGAAAGGAAGGAAGCAGGTAAGTAAGTAAATAAATTAAGCCAGTAGTACATATGTAAGGAAAGAAGGAAGGAAGTTGGTAAGAACAACTGTCTATAGCTGCTATAACGTAAGTAAACCAGGAACTAACTTGTTTCGTGGACGTCCTACAAAGTTAGATAGATAAAAGTATGATGCTATTTAATAAATCAAAAATTGTAATCATGGGCAGATTGCTGTGGTATTAGAGGAATAAAACACGTGGGGATGTGCTGTGTTACACACTGTGTCGTGTTTTATTCCTTTGGCTTTAACTTAATTAAAGGCAGCTTCTGGTCACTAGTCAAATCTACTGCATTACAAAATTGTAAGGTGATATAAAGTGAAATTATAGGATTAGGATTTGTAAGAGATTAAAAGAGATTAAAATAGAGATTAGAAATTTGAAACATTACAGACTGTACCTTTAAAATTTGTATTAATGTTGGAATGGCAACTCTGGACCACAGGAGAGGAGAATCATGGTATGCAAGGAGGGTACATACCAGAAGAGATGTAATATACCAAAGTGTGTGTGTGTGTGTGTGTGTGTGTGTGTGTGTGTGTGTGTGTGTGTGTGTGTGTGTGTGTTTATGTGTATCTGAGATACAGCATCTTACTGCAGTCTTATTCTCCAGACCAGCTGTTATCTAGAAAACTGGCCCAGGTGAAAAACCACTTAGAGTTTTAGAGAGAGCAGGAGAGGGAACCCTGGTGCTCGGCTTTTTCTTCTGTACAACACACACACACATACACGCACACACACACACACACACACACACACACACACATCTGAGCACGTGCCAGCAGCCCTCCATATTCACTCTCTCCACAGTGAACACTTAAGAGGATTGCGACGTCTCACGATGGGAACAGACGGCAGAACAGTGAGGCCATGAAGAAACAAGAGAATAATCCTTCCCAGATGCTCCAAATGTACACACACACACACACACACACACACACACGCGCGCACTTTATGTATAGCCTATTCTCTATACACATATGTGACACTTACTGTATGTGTATATGCAGTACAAACACTTCTATCAGTTCTATAAAAAAGACCACCATCATCAGGACGCATAAATAGGAACAGTGGTGTAAAATTTACATTATAATGTAACTATACGTAAAAGGTGCAATCAAATCCATAGCCTTTGTTCTTAAAAATGTAGAACTCTTAAGAACCATATTGAACCATACAACAGTGTTCTCCTACCAGAAAGGGTTCAGAGGAACCTTTTTCAAGCTATGAACACTTAACTGTCCAAGGAACCCTTAAAGAAACCTTCATAGAAGATAGGAGTGATTATTTTCTTCTGATATCTTGACCCTGTCACGTAATATTTTGCTAAACTGCCTTGGCACTTGGGACACTTGGGGAAAAAGTGGGTTCTTTAAGGGATGTTTAAGGGTTCATTTATAAGGAAACACTCTGTTGTAAGGGTCTACATAGAACCGTCAAGGGTCTACATTTTCTAGAATCCTGACAAGAATATAATTTGGATATATTGTAGATATAAAAAGAGTTTTCATTTAGGCTGTTCCCAATCCTCACTACAAATGTAAGATCAAGACTTAAGTCTGTTTCTTGTCTAAAAACCTTATTTACTGACTTTTATGAAAGCGTTTTTGAGCTTTTATGCTCTTAAAAATGTAAAACCCTCAAGGGTTCTTCGGATATCCCTCTGAGGGAAAACTTAAATATTCAGTGTGAACCCATAAAGTGTTTTCTTACCAGAACAGGTTCCGAGTAGCATTTTCCAAGCTAAAAACCTAATTATCCAGTGAATCTTTCATAAGATATGAGTGGCTATATCTGTATATTTCAAGGTAAAATACCTTAATGATCCTTTGAACCCTTAAAGAGCCCTTGAAGAACCCTTTTTTCTAAGAATGTGTATTAACTGGGTATGTGTGTGGTACAAACTCCAAATTAGCGCTAGAACCTCATTTCCTAGAACCTGTAGGGTGTTTAACACTGAACTAAACTGTCTTGGTACTTGGTACTCTTAGGAAACAGGTTCTTTAAGGGTTATTCAAGGGTCTATTGAATAATGGAAGGTTTTAGCCTTAAATTTTCTAAAGAGGTCTAAGGAGTATGCAATTTGGCATGTATTTTAAATATATCATATTATTATATCATAAAAAAATCATTATATCATTAAAAACCCTTTTCTATCTGAAAGGGTTCCACATATCCCAAGTTAAAAACCCATTATTAATCAAATTAACCCTTAAAGAACCCTTGAAGAACCCTTTTTCTAAGTGTACCAAGGCAGTATATATATACACACTTAGAAAAAGAGTTCTTCAAGGGTGATTGGATAAAATTTTAGTCACCAAAAAGTTTCTACCTATAGGGAAACCGTCCCACAGTGGGACAACCGAAGAACTTTAAGGGTTATACATTTTCTAACAGAAGTTTAGTTTCTAAACTGTTTGGTACTTGGTACACTTAGAGGGGAAAGGGGGTTCTTAAGGTTTCTTTAAGGGTTTATTGGATAATGGAAGGCTCTTAGCCTCCTAAAAGGGTTCTATTATGGTTGATTAAGGGTTCATTAGAGGGAATTACTCTTTTCTAGGGTTCTACATAAACCCTTCCACCTGAGGGACAACTGAAGAGCCTTTAACAGCTCTATATTTTCTAAGATGTATGATTTGGAGTGTTGCTGCCTCACAGCTCCAGGATTCCAGGTTTGATCCTAGTTCATGTTACTGTCTGTATGGAGCTTCACATGGTTTTCCTGTGTCCGAGTGGGTTTCCTCAGGGTTCTCCTGTTTCCTCCCAAAAGCATGTTGTTAGGTGAATTGGCTATGCTAAAGTGCCCCTTGCTGTGAATGAGTGTGTGTGGTGCCCTGTGATGAATAGGCTTCCCATCCAGGGTGTATTGCTGAATTATGCTCAGGGTCCCTGTGTCCAGCACACATCATAATCTTGTTTTTAAATACCTGAGAACATTTTAATTTCAGCATGGACATAATTTAAAGTTCACTCACATTTTCTTTTTTATCGCTATTTCCACTTGTGAGATTCTACCATAATTCTCCAGTTCTATTTTCAGAACTGTTTCCATCCTGATTTTGAGTTTTGAGAACCCTCTGATGCTGTACACGCACATGAATGTAACACACCGCAACACAAAAGCATAAATTTTTTCTTCCAGTCTGGCCAACTCATTACTTCCAGTCTGGACTAAATGACAAAATTCTTCTCCTGTGCCAGGAAAAATCTTTCAACCATAATGCACACTCACACACACTTACACATACACACTCTCAGAGGGGAAGGCATCACGAACAAGGTGTCTCTTTAATGCCTTTCAGCTGCTCAAACAGGCAAAGCATTGTGTGTGTGTGTGTGTGTGTGTGGGTGTGTGTGTGTGTGTGTGTGTGCATGCACCATGCCTGCTGAGCTCAGATCATCAGAGCTTGGACAGGTAACACCAACACATCTTTACCCGCTGCACACAGGACACTTCTTTGTGTTTTGTGTGTGTGTGTGTGTGTGTGTGTTGTCATGAATGCGGACGTGCAGACAGAACTCTGGGTTAACAAGGCGTCCAGGGATCACACTGTCAGATTCGGGCGTTGAGACTCCCTCAACCCGAGCTGTCACCACTTTCACACACACACACACACACACACACACACACACACACGCACACACACACGCACACACACACACACAGGGCATGACATAGAGATTCCAGCATAACCAACATGTCCAACACATCCACTCTATTCCTTTATACGGTTCGTGAGAACTCACATGTTCGTTTCACTGTGTGTGCTCTAAATGCCATTTTCCCTGCAGCTTGGGCCGACGCTGTGCCACCCGGAGCAGAACGATGGAACCATACAGTGCCAGCCTCACACGTCTTGGCAGAGAAAGTGAGGATTAGATGAAGAAAGAAAAGAGAAGCTGAGATAGAGACAAAGGGAAGTGAAGAAGGAATGAGAAAGCTTTTCACGGCTGATCGGGTTCAGTCACATGACTTCTAAGAGATAAAATAGAAACATAAGGAATTGGTTGCAGGGCTTTACAAATAATATATCACTGTAATATTTTCAGAGGTAACGTTTTCATTTTTCATGGGCAAAAATGTTAATGTTATAAACATGGTATTGTGCAGTGGGTAGTGATGCTCTCTCACAGCTCCAGAGTCCCTGCTTTGATCCTGAGTTTAGGTTACGGTCTGTTCCGCATGTTCTCCCCATGTCTGCATGGGTTTTCTCTAGCTTCTCCACAATGAGTGTGAATGTGTGTGTGTGTGTGTGTGTGTGTGTGTGTGTGTGTGTGTGTGTGTGTGTGTGTGTGTGTGTGGATGGTGATCAGCAATAGACTAGTAGCATCCCGCCCCGGGTGTATTCCCACCTCACACCTGGTGTTCCTGGGATAGGCTCTGGATTAATGTTGCATTTGACTCACCTCAGAAGTGGGAAGTTAGAATTACATCATTTTTTTAACAGCTACAGAGTGAGAAAAAAAAAAACATGGACACCGCCATGTCTGTCTTTTATAGCAACAAGCTAGCCAGCTAATTGTAATGAGTGATGTATATTTTTCTCTTCAGAACAGTGAGCTGTACAGTCAGTGTTATAAATTTAACAAGCGAATATGTCTGTATGTTGACTGATCTAAAGCAAATACTTGTGTATACTGTACAGCATAACACATTTAAAAGCTCTGAGTTGAGGAGAGTATACTTTGGTTTTTCCTGGTCAGATGTGGGAAATTATGAGTGACAACCTTCGAATGCAGCAAAAGTACTTAGTGAAGATGAATGAATTAAAAGAAAAATATATGTCTTTGCAGAGCTTTAAATGTAATATAGCACCATTTTCAATGGTTTTTGAGAGATTCTAAGATTATATCTGACCTTTTCTAGTCAAAAAGTTAAAAAGCTGTATCTGCGTTAACTTTATTACGAGTAATGTATGTATGTATGTACTCAGTATCTTAATATCACACCTTGAAAAAAAACAATTTATTTCTATTTTTATTTTCCCAAGAAGAGGATGGTTTCTCTTTTGATTCTGACTCCCCTCAGCGTTTCCTCCTCATGTCGTCTCGGGGTTTTTCCTTGTCACTGTTCATTAGGGATCTAAATCTACATCCAGATTTCTGTAAAGCAGCTTTGTGACAATATCTAGTGTTGAAACGCTATACAAGCTAAATTAAATAGGGTTGAATTATAATTCTAAATGAGGTGTGACACATTTCACTTTAATTTCCTGATAGTGTGTGTACTCTGTATAAACATCAGCATGTAGCTCAGTACCAGTGCATGTGTCTTTTTTTTTTTTCTTTGAAAATAACTGTACTGTATTTGTAATTTCATACATTGTCCAGAAGAGGGCAGTGTAACAACCATGGCTCAGTCAAAAAAAAAAATAAAGTTCTGTTATAGACTGAATACACACTAGGGGTCAAGGGTCAATCTACAGAAAAAAAGAATTTTTTAATTCTGGTGTACGCATACTTATCATCTAACCATCATTATTATCTACGGGTGCATTTCCATGTATCTAAAATGACTTAAAGGATATAATTCAAGCACAGAGCTATAAATATGCAAACAAATAAAACTAAAATGGACTGGAAGACAGAGGTATTGATTTATTATGAAATAAATATGTTTTATTTTAATAAAGAAATAAATACTTCAGGTGAAGTCCAGTGTAAGCTCTTTAATATATTATTTCTGAAAATAGAGATTAGGCATTTTTTTAAAGGATTTAATGTCTGTTATGAGGTTTTACAAAAGTCAAACCTTTCATGAACAATAAATATGGTTTAGCGTGTACTGTATGATAAACGTCTTTGAAGACTTTCCGTATTTCATCCAGGCTGAAACTCAACATGTTGCACGCAGACTTCTGCGATCCAGATGAGTAGCTGTTGACCAACCGTCAAATGATGCAAAAACCTTGTGAAAAAAGGCTGAAAACAAGACGGCTGGCTTTTCTCCACGTGATCACACAAGGAAACGGAGCCCACACAGAGCGCTGAAGCTTTTCCTTTCCAGGTCCCTGTTCAGAACGAGAATTCCGAGCTGGGAATTTTCTCTGGATGAGTTTAATTGATAGGGGTGCAGAGCGAGGCATGGTGGTATTATCAAATGTTACGGGGGAGTTGATGAGATTCGGCGACTCAGCAGTGTGTGTCTATCTCATGATATCTTTCCTGCACCTACATTTCACATTAATCTTTGGAATTAAGGTGTGATTTTCTTCAATGGCATGCAACAGTTATTTTAATTTAAATGTCTTTCGTTGACATGTTGGTAGATTTTCACTTTGCTTAAGAGTTTACCCACAATGCCGCTTGATTACCTGCTAATAGTGCTGCAGTCGGTTTTAGCCCTCGCTTCATCCCTACCTAAAGAGAGCGATGCAGCGGTGCTTTAGTGTTTTAGTCATCTCATCGTCTATACGCTCTGCTCAAACAGATCAGCTTCCACAGCTTCAGCGTTCATGCTATAACCACCGTCAACACCAGCGCGCTCATCATCTCATAGATCACTGACTAGAACGAGGCTCTGTCATAACTCAAATGCATCATAATATTCTGCATCTTTGCATCCAACATCTCCCACTACTTCCACACTGGATTTCTCATTTACATGATGCTAAAAGTTGCTTGGAAATGGAGAGTGAGGGGAAAAAAAAAAAAAAGCTCTTGCTCTTGAGCTAACAGTGAATCCTGAGTGTTATCCCTTACGTTTGTTAATAAATATTGTCAATAAATATGTCCCCCTGTGACATCAGAGCGACACACAACCGATAACGTCTCACAGGAATAACAAAAATACAGCACCAACCAACAAATCAGCACCAGAATCAGAAATTTCTGAAAAGAAACGTATTGTCTTTAATGCGACAATAAATCACATTTAAGCTCCAGGATCGTAAATGTCTTCATGCTTTATTCGCTTTACTGCTCTAAACTCCGAAAGAAACGGTTTGTCCGTGTCTGTGTGTATAATTAGATTTCTTTCAAAAAGGCGTGTGCTTCTAGGGTTGAACCCAGACAGACAGTTCCCACTCCCGCTTCTGTCACTATTCCTGGCTTTCATTTCATGATTCCTTCGTTCTCTTCTTACATGCATGTACGCATCATATAATTTAGCTCTTCCCCTTCTATATGTTTAAACACATGGTTTCTAACCAACTGCATGTTGCAGCTCATAACATTCACTTTTAGCATCGAAGCATGCTTGAAAATAATACAGTAAACAATGATTAAAAACGGAGAGTGGTTCTGGCTGTAATTCAAATCACAGATTTATATCAATGCACTCGTTCTGATCTTTTCTACAGGAACACAGCGACTTGTGCGGTTCGACCCACCACATAATCTAAGTCTAATATAAAATGTATTAAAACTTTACTATTTAACAAAGAACAACATTAATCTGGTGAAGTTTTCTGTAAGAAGATATTAGTTTTGTATTATGGAAGGAGTCTCCAGTGTCAGCGCATTTCCGTACGCATTGCAGTTTCTCAGTGACATGTCAAGCTGCAGTTATTTTTGCTTTATGAAATTCAAGACAGAGAAAAAAAGAGAGGGAGGGAACGACCATTTATAGCTGCTAGAACATAATGGAGAACAGGAACTAACTTGTTTCACTGACGTTCCACAACATTAAACGTAACTATAAACTGATTTTTTTAAAAAAGTCATTTTTTTATCAATTAAAAATTCCAATCTTTGGCACACTGATGTGGTATAAGAGGAATAAAACGCTTCTGGATGTGCTGTTACAGAAAAATCATCGACTTCAGGGCTGTAACAGTAAATCTGTTGTTGATTCATTTCCTATAACAGCATGACTATATATAGTGCTTTAAACAATGGATATTGTCACGAAGCAACAAAATTATGGAAGATATAAGCTGCATTTTACATACAAAATGATATAAATATAAAAAATTACATATTTAGTTACAAAGTTTCTTACATATAAGATGCATTTTTAATCTATTTTAATCCAACCAGCCTGAATGTCCTCTAAACGTGCTGCTAATGTGTTGCTTACTGAAAGACAAGCTGTAAATAAAAAATGACATGTGTTAAATGAACATTTTTGTGTGGGTGTGTGGGGCATGTCGTTGGTCACGTGACCAGAGCCATTTCCTTCCAGCATGCACTTGAAAAAGGAAAGTAAGTAAAACATGTTATAATGTGAATTATCTTTGGTGCATTTAAATTAAATGGATATATTATTGATAGTATAATTGTGCAGCTACATTAATTACATTTTAGATATGAGGAGTAAATGTAATTTGTCTGAGGTACGAGGTGGAATTTAATGTCAGAGCTGATTGCCTTCGGAATAAAACGTGTATTTTCGTTGATTTTGTCAAAGATGTCGCAGTGATTGATATCCAGAGGAACCAGTGTGTGCAGTCACACAGATGATTTGGGACTCAGTGCATTAAACTCAGGACAGTCACACATTTCTAGGCCATGTTGAGGAAGCACCGTGTTGGGAATATTTGCTAATCGCGTTTGCCCACATGTTTCGTTTCCTAATATACGGTGTCCTTTTACACCACAGATGTTTTGAGGCACTGGCCGTGGGAGCCTGAGCGCGTTTGGAGATGGCGCTGTGCGCAGAGTGAGCAGCCCGAAGTTCCGCACAGCGCAGACTGAAAGTTGGCTCATAACAAGCGCACACCTCGAACACGGACTGGATTTTCTCTTTGGATTACACGCGGAATTTCACTGCAACATGCACACACCGGACTCGGCGTGACACAGGACGTGTGTGTGCGAGTGTGTGTGCTGGTGTTTTGTCGGAGGACTCTCATGTAAAGACGTGAACTTTGCTGAAGTTTTCTTTGCTGAGTCTTTTTTTTTTTTTTTTTTTTTTTTGGATCGCAGTGACTTTGTGATACGGATGTTTTCCCCAAGCGGAGAATGAACGACGAGGCCGGCGATAAGGACGCGGTTGCGGTGCCGCGGAAGCACCGACTCATGTCCGCGGTCCACGGAGGTGCATCTCCCGGGCTCGCGTGCAGACCGGGTCGCGTGCCGAACGGCGTCCCGTTGGTGCACTGCTTCATATGCGGCAGCGGAGTGACGCCGGGCAAGGAGCTGCAGCTGCAGGTTAAGTTCCGGCACGGGAGCACGCCTTTCTTTCCGTTCTTGCAAGGCCAGGAGCCGGCACCGGGCGCCGCGGAGGTCGGCGCCGACGGGCACGCGCTCGTGTGCGCCGTGTGCCACTGCTTCCTGCGCGAGCAGTGGAACGCGTTCGAACGCAGCCGCACGCCGCTCGACAAACGCGTGTACTGGCTCAAGAGACCGCACCAGTGCGACGCGCGCCGCGCGCCCCGGGACTGGAACGCGGTGCGAGACGCGGACGCCAGACCGACCGTGAGCGGTCAGAACGGTGACGGCGACGGCGACGGCGACGATTCGGATTTCTCGTCGTTCTCGGATAACGAGCACGCGTCGGATCAAGACTCGGATGCCGCAGACAGGGGAGGAGGAGTAGAGGAGAAAGGGAAGTGCCTCACAGTTCCCGCTGCCGGTAGAGCGTGCAAGGACGGCGCCGGGATTAAGAGCAGTTCCGAGTCACAAAGCGCTGCGCGTTACCGGGTCAGTGTTTACAACACTCAGGACGCAGAGAAGTCTGAGAGCGCGCTGCTGTCTGGCTCTGTGATGATGAATCACGTGTCCCAGACGACGTTGGCATTGGCACGGCTCCACGGGAACCTGGCACGGCGTGATTGTGAGAGCCCTTCCGGTGACACACCCACCCAGGACGGAGGGATTGTAATGCGGGACAGACGAAGCGGCTGGAACTCCAGGCTGCAGCAGCTGCTCTTCGGCCCTGGTGAGGATATTGCACATGCACATGCCAAAGAAGCCGGTCTTAACCAGTCGTGTGACTCGGATGCATCTGATGGCAACGAGATTAATGTAACAAGTGATGAAGATAAGGAGGATGAGAGGAAGAGACAACAAGTTGGATACCAGGTTATGGGCAGACACGTGTGCTACATCTGCGGCAGTGGACTTCTACCGGGCATCCGCTTTGAAGTGTGTGTACAAAAGCAGGAGAGAGCTGCCGCTGAGCCTTTCTTCCCCTTCCTGTGGCTGCACACACCTCCGCCAGAAGCACTGCCGATAAGCCCAGGGGGCCGCACGCTAGTATGTGCCAGCTGCCATGCGTCACTTATGCAGCAGTGGCAGGGCTTTGAGCTGGCGGACGTACCTGTCCTGCAGCGTCTTTATGTAGTGCCAGTTAACGTAGGTGCCACAACGTCGCCCGATATGGATGGCCTTGGGTCTTTACCCAAAATTCGCCCTCTCTCTTCTATACATCCTCCCAGGGAGGCCTGCTATTTATGCGGGCAGGACTGTGCCCAAGACATCAGGGTGGCATATTCCCGCGCAGGGGTAGGAAAAGCCCGTGGTGCCATGTACTTTCCATTTATCAACCTGCTTCCGTGCCCACCCAACGCCCAAAGCATGCGAGATGGCCAAGTACATTGCTGCGCAACCTGTTACACCATCTTAGAGGACATCTGGGCGGCATACCATCTCTGCCTTAGTGAGGAGCTTATCACTTCCGTCAGCACCTTCCTTGGGAGATATCACCAGACCACTACTGCAGGTGGAGTCTCAAGCAGCCTTGTCAGAGCACAGGAGAGCATTTCTGCGTCCCTTCACCACACCTCCGTGTGCTACCTGTGCGGGGCGGAGCTCTCTGCAGGCACAGAGTACCAGCTTCATGTGAACCCTCCTGGACGATGCGGAGAGAAAGAGCCCTTCTTCCCTTTCCTCACCGTGCATACACCGGCCCCTCGCGCCCGCCCTGCGGATGCCACCGGCCTGGTGGCTGCTTGTTCCCTGTGCTATCATGACCTGCTGGCTCAGTGGGCGCAGCACGAGGCTGCAGGATCAGGGCCCTCTAGCAGCCCCTGGTCACGTCAATACAGCTGCGAATCTTTTGTCTGCTTTTTCTGCAGGCAGGAGAAGAGGAGGGCGCTGGGTTTGAGGGCTGTCACCGTCGCTCGGCTGCCCGTCTTCCTCTATGCCCCACGGGTTAGCCACACTCTTGTGGTGGATGATGGGAAACAACTTACAATTGGCTCGTGTGTGGAATGTAAATCCATGGTGTTGGCTGGACAGAACATGCAGCAGGATGGCGCACTGGACCGTGGAAGACCAGCAGGGACTAAGCAGAAGGTAAGAATGCTATTGGATGCTCTTTCATTTCTACTTCGCAGATCTGTTTCCAGAGAAGTGCTGGCTCAGAGCGTTTCATGATGTTCCAAACCAGTGCTCTCATAGCTAACAGTGAATGTCAGGTTTTCTCTACGAGTGCTGGTTTACTGCTACAGTTTTGCTGAAGAAGATATGTATGTTAAGAAATTGTGTGTTAATACTGAAGCTTGAAGGCACATCACTCTATTTTCCATCTGTGGAGAGAGAGGCAACTCGGCCAGGCAGTGGAGGGGAGATAAAGCGTGGAGCCTGTCGCATTAGAGAAATAAATAAACATTTGGAAACGGGCAGCTTTCCTCCAACCGCTGTTAAAATGCAGCCTTCATGGCCAAGGCAAGCTTTGTCTGATTCCTGTGGGGTTTGTGCGAGGGAGGAAACAGAGAGTGTGTTCATAGAGGAATCCAGGTAAGAAATCCTGATGAAATGAGGTTGCACAGCTTATGTAAGACAGACAGTGTGTGTGTGTGTGTGTGTGTGTGTGTGTGTGTGTGGGAGGAGGTTGTGTGTGGCATTTAGGTGATTTGTGCTGTGAAAGATGAGACTGTTTTGTTGTTTACTCACTCCCTGATCCAGTAAACTTTCCACTCTGATGCCCTGGAGCTTGGCAAAGCCTTTGGTGGTGCTGTGGATGCTCAGCTCTAGAGATTTGACGTATGGGAAAAGGGATGGGTGACTATATGAGGAGAGATATGGAAGTATGACGGAACATAACATAAAGCAAGGGTCAGAGGGTTCACTCAGAAGAGAGGTTTCGCTGCAGAAGAAAGAAATGTGTGCAACAAGAAATGAGATGATGCATACAGGGAATAAGTGAGGTAGGAATAATCAGGGATAATCTGTGCGTTTCTGTTCTAAGCAACCGTCCAAACACCAATTGTCCAGCTGTTTGGCTGAGCTGCTAATTTCTGCTCTCTCTGGAAGGGCTTGATTAAGTTATTCCTGAGGCTGACACCAATGAATGAAAGAAGAGGAGCTGGAGGAAGTTATGTCTTCTGCAGAGGTGTTTAGTTTGGAGCATAGAATTCTAGATTGACTTTATGGAACATGCCATGAAAAGTGAAAATGTAAGAGGAAAATCTGGGCTCTTTGGAGACACCATGTTGCTGTTTCAATAAAAAAAAAAAAAAATCATTAGAGGCAAAGAGAAGGCATAATTTTGCTCCCAGCTGTGTGATAGAAAGCACTTTACTCCCACTAATCCTCTCATGTTCCTACTCTGATCCAAACACAGCCATCTGAACGTGTGGAATCAAGCCAGAAGCTTTTTCAAGGGGTGTGATTGTGGGAATGGGGTTTTCCTGGACGGCAAGGTGTTCCTGCTTGGAGCCAAGTCATGATCTCATAGCTAATGTTGGTGGAGAGGGAGAGAGAAGGAGGAAGAGGGGTAGTAATGGCTCCCGTGGTGAGAGAAACAGGTGCTGTGTCCTCTAGTGACATGTGATCTGTGCTTAAGTACTGATATCCTTGTGTGTCAGGGTCAAGACAGAAGTTGTACATCTCTTCTCTTCTCTTCTCTTCTCTTCTCTTCTCTTCTCTTCTCTTCTCTTCTCTTCTCTTCTCTTCTCTTCTCATGTTTCAGCCTGGCTAGATGTTTCTAATCAGGTAAGCGATCCAGATTCTTCTGCATAGGCAAAAGATTATACGCCTTTCTCACTTTCCTTTGCTTTGGCACTATGAGATGGTAAAGTGTAAATTGGGTGTCAGTTTGTTGGCCACATCCAAATTAGCTGGTGTAATGGGAGATGTGCTGGACTCTGGTGCAAGTCAGACGCTTTATATATAGAGTGTATAGGTGTGCTCTTCAACTGGAATTGCACCATAATTACACAAACGCCCAGTGTAAAAGCACTTCATCCACCTCAAGGTTTGACTGAGATGCTTTTCTGCTCACCATGGTTGTAAAAAGTGCCTATTTGAGTTAAGGTAACTTTCCTGTTAGCTGGAACCAGTCTGGTCATTCTCCTCTGTCCTCTCTCATCAACAAGGCATTTCTCCCAGTAGAACAGCCATTTGTTGGGTGTTTTTTGTTTTTCGCACCATTCAGAAAATGCATGTCAGCAGTTTCAGAAATGCTCACACCACCAGCAACACATTTATTCCCCATTCTGATGTTGGATGGGAACATTAACTGAAGCTTCTGACCTGTATCCACATGATTTCATGCATTGTGCTGCTGCCACATGATTGACTGACTGGATAATTACATGAATGAACAGGTGTACAGGTGTTTCTAAAGACCGGTGAGTGTATGTTTTATTACTTACATTTAGTACACGGTCTACTTTACTGTCATTGCTGAAGTTAGTCAACCATTTTATTCTGTTCTGAAGTACGTTGAGTAATTTCTACAGTACACAATATGTATCATGATTTACAGCATGCTGCATTAAAAATCAACCTTTAAGAATTAGTTTGATACTTTTTTATTGAATGTGTACAAAATAAATTATAACTGAAAAGGAGCGGGAAATTCACAATATCGTGATACCCGCCACATCTTAAATTATGTCACAATACACTTTTTTATCTTAATATTGATATTATATTGTCACATCGCCCAGCTCTAATGACAACAGAGAAATCATGTGACTGAAATGCTAGGAGAGTACACATTCTACAATATAAGAAATTGTGTTGATTGTGTTGTAATTTTGGTTACAGAAGTGTTGTTGTTGTAGTTTTTTTTTTTTTGTGTGTGTTTAAACATTCAGTGGTTTACATACTGGCTCTTTTGGTTCTGGGACCCTGGCAAGAGGAACCAAAGTCATCATGAGTTACAGTACAGCCCACTCGGCACTGGAAATAAGGGTTTTTAATGGCAGTATACTGTCGTCATTAGCGTAGAACCTACACTAAGCATGTTTTCTAAGCATGTAGTGCTGGCTTGCTGACTTTTTTTAAAAGGTTTTGTTTTAAAAAGCCACAATGCAAACAGGTACTGCACATCTAACACTTTCATCTGTGTGCATTTTCAGTGTTGCAGATCGACATGAAAGCACCCACATAGCACATTCCTCTGAAAAGAGAGAGGAGAGATGAACCCTTCAGGAATAAGCGAATTGTACACGCTCTCATACTTGCACTGAAGTATCCTCATGAGTGCAATAGCATGTGTGTGTGTGTGTGTGTGTGTGTGTGTGTGTGTGAATTTGACCAGATGGATGATAAGGGGGATGGCGTCAGGAATCTGTTTGCATGTGAACATATTTTACTTGTAGATCTGTGTGTGTCTCTGTGTGTGAGGGTGTGTGTGTGTGTCTGTGTGTGTAACTAGAGTAGTCCCTCTGAATACACAATCTGCACTGGATGAAGCATTTGGAATGGCAACAAAACCAACCATGCAGGCATTCTGGCAGTATTTTTTGGGTTTAGTGATAATAACATCCAAAGACATGTTTCTCAGCAGATGCTGTCACTCAAAGACCTTCTAGACTGCGGTTCATTCACATTGTCTTAAATTCCATATGTAATATAATACACACCGGTGCTGTGTATGTGACCTGTCTCTCATTAATGTCGCACGAACAGACCCAGTCCAGGAAATACTACATTTCCCATGAGGCCCTGTTGAGGGCCACATAGCCACAGTCAGAACCAAGGGTCAAACCTGGAGCAAGAATCAGCCTATAACCCAGTTTGACTGTTTACTTAGTGTATGTTTATGTGTTTCTGAAGCTGAATCTGTACTGGGCTTGTGTGATATCACAATTTACTCATTTCTACACTACGACCTTATGCTGTCACGACTTACAGTGACGTTTACTCCGATTGCATTATATTACAGTTATAAGTTATAAGACTTTGTGATCAGTTGTGACCGTATCTGACTGCGTTTAAGCAAGGCGCACTTCACCTGGCGTTTCATTTAGATTCAACCCTGGTGAAAAGGGTTAAACACTCAATCCGAAAGAAGTGACATGCACGATTTGTAACAGGAAAGACTTCACAAAAGATAGTAGCACTACAAATCTTCAGAATCACCCACAGGGTTGTTGGGCTTTAAGGCGT
>CM040980.1:27576423-27609567 GCA_022985145.1 Pangasius djambal | reverse complement strand
TTTTTTTTTTTTTTTTTTTTTTTTTTTTTTTTTTTTTTTTTTTTTTTTTTTTTTTTTTTTCCCGATAGCCTTTAAGAATGCCCTTGACAAAAGAAGAATGTATTGATATCATTCTCATGGCTGGAGCAGGAAGCTGTTGCAAGGCTGTAATGGACATGCAATTACATTCATAATTCAGACCACTACTCCATTTTCCAATTACAGTTAGTGTTTGAATTTTAAAAGCCTCGCTTGTAGCCTTTAAACCTAATATCTGTATTGCGTACCAGTCTTATGGATCCTCTAGATTAGTAAATACTTTTATAGGGTGAGGGTTTTTAAATTTGAGACGCAGCTCATGACACCAATCACGCCGACAGCAGAAAGTTTTAAAGAGAAACAGAGCTCGTGAGTGTGTTTAACGTTACTGTGCATGTAATCGCTAAACACTAGAATAGACTTGGATTCCAGACGAACAGGGATGTTTTGGCGCTGATGTGCCATCTAGTGAGTGCCGTTTTTAATCCTCCAGAAGTACACAAGATACACAAGCGAGTGTGAGAACAATGCCGCTGTTTTGCACGCACACAAAAACTTATGTGTCAAGTATAAACCAGCCTTTACTCTCTGTAATAGCGTGAGATGCCCTACAGAAACTTGCTGCCACGGTGATGTCTGAGTCATTTACATGTAAACCGAATGACGCTCAACAGCGTTACTTCATGGCTTTAGGTTTGATTTTTTGTGTCATTTTTGCTCATCTGTTCTGAACAGATAATTTTATTCTTCTAGACATGGCTCTCGATTCGATACGTCTGAGTATTTAACAGACTGCATAATAGTTTATGAGTTGTGAGGTGTAATAAATAATTTAACTTAATCAAGCTCCTTCCTCTGAAGAAGTAGTTGCCTAGAATCAGGATAGGCTACCGGGTTAAAAAAAAAACCTACAAGGTCAGGCGAGTGGCTAGCATACTAGCATATTAATAACAGCTTGTTAAAAACAGCAAGGACAGAAGCGAACAGGAACCGGAAGATTTCCCCAGATCCCTAAGGTCTGGTGTATAGGAGCATTTTGGCTTCCTGGTAAGTTACGACACTGATAGCCAATGAGTGGTGCACTGAAATGTAACGTGTGCCGAATCTCCTAAATAAGATTCTCATACACTAGAGCTAATACCACAAACACATCTACTATCCAAGATGGTGAGAAGATAAGTTCAGATTATTTTTGTTATTTTTGTTTGTACCTGCCAGTGATATTTTCTATTGAATTTACTTAGTTCTGTTTCCTAAATAAATTAAATATAAATATACTAGTAGCTTAATTTAAATCACCATGGCCCTGACCAGGCAGTTACTAATGATGAATGAATGAATGTGTCACACAGTGCCATGAACGTGGTCACTGTTTGTCCCGTGAGTTTCACATCTAATCTATAGCTCATTCCCACATGAAAGTACATATGAACTTTTCTGATAAGCTTTGTAAAATACTCTGCCTCCTATTCGTATCTGTATTTATCTTCATTTAAAACACACTATCTGTTCATCCCTAATGTGTATAAATAAAAGCTGACTTCATTCGTATTTATTTAGCATGGGTTGTTTTGTCTAGAGTATAACAGGGCTAGTGTTTCTATATATATATATATATATATATATATATATACACATAGACAAGCAAGCAACTGCCTAGTGCATAAATTAAGTAAGGGCTGCCAAACATACCAATTGTACCAACGTTTTAGATGTTGACTCTGTCCTTTTACCATGCTCTCTTTGAGCGTGCTCAGTAAGCTCGTGGTGTCTGATTACTGTAGGAGGATGTTTACATTGGCACAGCGTTATACTCTGTAGCTGTGGTTTTAAATGTGCTGATTTTGTGTGAATGTGTTGATGTGAATGAAAAAGATTTGGTCCATACCAAGAGAGGAGGAAGGGCACACACCATTTTGTTTTAGGAGATGAATGGCCTTTATCTAACAGCAAACAGCTCTGTGAATTTGCGCCACTGGAACAACACGTCCTCTGGGCTTTATTTGTGCTTAAACCACAGCGCTGCTGAATTCTTGAATCTGATTGTACAGCAGACCGTGCGCATACATTAAGCCTAACCATAAACTGATTTTAAAAACTTGTTTACCAATTAAAAACTTGCTTTGTCAGCACTTTGAGCTGAAACTTTTTCTTTTAATTTTCCAATGTGGGGAAAGTCTTCAGAACAGAGGACTTTGCACTTGGCAATTCCTCGGAAACATGACAAGACAATTAATTTCAGGAGAGAAGAACAAGAGGCTGGTGAGGGAGATAAAAAGATAAAAAGTGATGCGTCATTGATTAATATGCAAAAATTGTAATCGTTGGTAAATTGCTGTGGTATGAGAGGAATAAAACACTTTGTGATGTGCTGTTACAGGAAAATAATCACCTTTGGGCTGGTAACAGTAACTCAGATTTATCACTGCGCCCTGTTGTTGATTAATTCCCTATAAGAACACAACATGGACGTTTTATTCCTTATAAACATGTTTTATTCCTTACATTAAAAAAAATATCATGTTGCTCAAGTGTGCTGCTTTTGCTGAAAACGGTAGTGTGTTGGTGCTATAATATTTCACTTGTTTAAATGTGGGATTTGTTACATTTTGCATGTTGAGGCCATTAGTTTCAAACTGAGCAGAAAATCCAAAATACTGTTTTGTCTAGAAAGGAAGAATGGCACGTGTCAACCCTAGTAATGTACTTATGTGGACTGTATACACACTATTATCTCTGTATGAACACTTTTAAGCAATGCTGTACTCAGTTGTGATCTGTTTTGCATCTAATCCTAATTTGCAGCCCTCTGGTACACTGTACATTCCTCATAAGACCTCTGAGCCAGAAGCTTCGGCTCCAGTAGTCGCACTTAAACCCCCACACACATGTACACGGCTGCTCTTAGTAAGATCAGTGCAAAGCTACAGATGATTCTTCTCACACTGGAGAGCATATCATAAATGAAAACCCAGTTTTATGATGATGAAGTACCAAGAACTCTATTTGCTTAACATCTACAGCGTTATGTCTTGGAAGACCTGGAGAATCATCTTTCGAAGATTGCTCTAATAAGACTGCCAGTGGTGAAACTCTCTCTATCTCTCTCTCTCTCTCTCTCTCTCTTACTGTCTCTCTCTCACACACAATCTATCTTCTTCCAGCACTTTGTCATTAGGAGCCCATTTTACTCCTGAAAAAACATCATTCTCCAGGAGATAGTAAGTTATAGCAAGACTATGTAGCGCAAACTAAATGAACTCATTTTATTTCCATAAAACAATTCAAAAAATGATGAAATATTGACTCATTATTAATTGTTTCTACTAGGTTCACCACACAAATTCTAGAAATCAAATATTCATGAGACTAAATATAAAAAAACCTCCTACTGCGGTGCATTTCAGCATGAACAGAGTCGACTGTTTTACAGACTGTTCTCTGGTTGAGATGTGTACACTGGAACCTTCTTCTGTTTTCGTAAAAGTTTAGATAAAATGGGATCAGAATATACAGAACTTTGAAAGATTAAAATATTCTTCAATTGGAAAATCTGTGCTGATTTTTTCCAGCTGCCATGTCATTAACATCATGCTCACTATTTTAAAAAATCACGTAGTGATCCATAGCAGCAGAACATAACATACACAGACCCTGGAGCTTAATGGCCTTCTCACAAGTACTACTTCGTACTATTTTCAAGTGTACCTTCAGGGTTCCATGGATGATTAAGAGTTCATAGGACCTCTTTTTGAAAGGGAAACCCTCTGTTTTAGGGTTTTACCAAGAACCTGGACAAAGTGAAGAGCCCTGAAGTTTGATGAAAGTCTAGAAATATTGCTGGATATCACTATATATTGCTATATCTATTATAAATAAACGTAAAACATCTTCTAGATGTTAGTAGACTCATTTTCTGTATAGTTCCGACAGTTCACATGTTGGTGACAGGTCTTTGCGAAGAAGATAAACTGAGAGAAAATGAATGGAATAAGTGAGGTCAAAGGTCACACAGGTGGTGACTGTCCTCTTGACATTCTGTGTTACTCTGTTAAGTGATCAGTCTGCACCCAGGGTCGTAGTTCCTTCTGAGCACTATGCAACAAGTCATCTCTGTTTTAAGGGTGGTCTTTTGCTGTAGTTTGCCTGTGCATTCGAAAGCATCTTTCTACCACAGGAACCTTTTCAGGAACCTAGGAAATGATCAGGATTTTGGTACCTTTTACACATGCAGGGAAATGGACCAATTTTAGTTCCTAAGCTTGAAATCAAGGAATCTTTTTAGTTCTTGTGTCTGCTCTAGAGTATGGAGAGACTGGATGGATATTTCCATGCTGAAAGTTGCTGTTTGGTACAAATGCAGGCTTTATAACATGACTAACCTTTTTACCTTTTTTTACCTGGCCTTTTTAAATATCTACACTAAGTTTTGATAAAATGATCACAGTTCCTGCAGTGAATATTTAGGGACTCAGTAGTTCTCAGTAAGCAGCCTTCAAAAACATTTTTCATTCATTCACACATCTACAGTAAGCTCTTTATCCTGGTCAGGGTGGAGGTAGATCCGGGAACACTGGATGCGACGTTGGAATACACCCTGGATATGACGTCAGTTTCCTTAAAAGGTTGCAGAGGAAAAACATGCACTTCATGTTTGTTGTATCAATACACGGTATGGATAAAAGTACAGTTTGAATCTTTTAGATCTTCTTATTTTCATGCTCATCCAAAGTCATTATCACAAGGCCTGGCAGTTGCATGGTGGTCTTTCAGTCTGGTGTGTGTGTTTGTTCGTGAGCGAGAGAAAGAGAGAGAGAGAGAGAGAGAGAGTAAGTTCCTGGCAGGTTTTAGGCTCTCTGTTGTTGTGCTCAGTTGAACTCAAGCTGAATTGCATAAATGAGGTGGTCCCGTGTGAACCCTGCTCTGTGCCACCCCGCCATTGTGTCCTGACCTGGGAGCGGCTCAAGGGGGTTTTGGGGAGGATTGGAGCACCTAGACGAGGCTTGTGCTCTTGGCCCGGACCCTGCACTCCCAAACTGGGGCTCTGAGACTTGGCAGTTCAGCATTTAAACCCTCTGAGGACACCGTGCTGATTTCTCGAGCTGGCAGTGGGCCGAGAACATCTTTTGCTTTCTTTCTGTCTCCTCTCTAACTCTCTCCTCAGCTTATTGAAGACCATATCCAAAGGATACTAGAAATGAGAGAGGTTTGCTGTAGACGGTATTTAGGCCAGGGTGAGCCCTCACTCTGGGCTCCTGTTATGCGAGAATTCAAAACCTCAGGCAACAGGAGCTAATGGAAGGACTGGACAAGTATATTTTTCTTTGTGCTTTCCCTTAGAAAAGAAAAGTGGCTCTTTTTTCCACCCTTTCCTGTCGGCCAGGATACCTCAACCTGACCTTCTCCACCTTCGCCTGTCTCTGTTAGATCTGACTCCACTCCACGGCTCTTATCTGCTTCAAGCACAGTGGTGTCTGATAACTGAAGAGCACATGGTTTGATGCGCTGTATTTCCTCCTGACTCTGATTCAGATTCCAACGTTCCCCTTATCAGCTGACATGAAGAACTCTTTCTGTTGAGGCTTTGAAAAAGGATGGGAAGTTCCAGTCCAGACAGGACAGTACTGGAACTCTTAAAAGTTAAGTAGTCCTAGTTCCTAGGAATTCCTTGTGGCAATGTTATGACTACAAAAATAACACTAGTTTGGAGCCGTTCATGGATGGAGAAAAGAGGACAACATGAAGTGTTATGTAGTACAGATACAGGAAGCTGTAATCCATCTGCTATTTCTTCACGTGCCGTGTTCTTTTTGTCTCGTCACGACAGAACTCTCTGTTGCCACAATTGAACAATCCACTGTTCTTTTAAACTCCATCTTTCGTTTAAATATGTTTGTAGCTGTGCAATGAGCAGGGGTTGAAAATACTTGAGTAACTGTTCTGCATTACTTTACTAAAGTATTATTGAAATCGAATAATTGTACGCTTACTCAAGCAAATTTACAAGAAAACAAATGCACTTTATACTCGTTATATTTTCATTTTGGCCTTGTTAAAGTAGTACATTTTCTCTCTTGCTCATAGTAGCTGCTATACCAATCAGACATCCAATCAAATTCCCAGTGAGCTTTACGTTTGTTACCTTTGCTCTCTAGTTTTCTTCTCATTGCTAATGTCGCCTTGGCATTTGTTCCAACATGACTATTAAACGTTCACTGACCAACAAGCCAAATTCTAGATTTGTCTGATTTAACAGCATTTTAATTCACATT
Source organism: Pangasius djambal (assembly GCA_022985145.1). NCBI lineage: Eukaryota > Metazoa > Chordata > Actinopteri > Siluriformes > Pangasiidae > Pangasius > Pangasius djambal. Next base: position 27,603,277 of record CM040980.1, on the reverse strand, counting down.
TAAAAAGATACATGAAAATAAAAATTAATGTCTGCATATTTATTTTTTATTTGTTAAAAATATTTAATTTGCTCTTTAATGCTTGAGTATGTTTAAATGTAGATACTTTTTGATTTACACTTTTAGATTTTTGGCTCTGTACTTCTACTTTTGACACCCATACTTTTACTTAAGTCCAGATTCTCGGTACTTTTTCCACCCCTGACCGTGAGTTTTACATCATCCTACGCTGTCCTGCTATTGGTGTATTTTAGACTAAGCTCGAACTTTGATATTTTAAGATTTTTTTAAATAAAAAACTTTGTTTGTTTGTTTGCCAGAACTTTGTTGTCAGCTGTGTTTGGTTGCAGTGGCACTAAATCAGGCGCCGATCCCGAGACACGACCAAAACGTGCAATATTTATCAGCAAGAGCAAAATCATGCTGAAAATCATACAGTATTTTATTTGTATTAAAATACTTTCATGTTCTGTACTTTAAGATTTTGCGTGGTGATGCAAAATGTAAACTGACAGTCTGGCAATTCTGGTGGATTTTTTAAATTGAAATTGTTTGGAGCGCCAAAGATTTCACTTCTCCTTGTGAACAGTTCATTAACAAGCCCACAGTGTTTCCAGACACATTTTCATTTGCGCTTTTGGCTGATGCTTTTATTGAGACTTATTGAGATTTGAACTCACAACCTTCCAGTCAGTAGTCCAAAGCCTTAAGCACTGAACCATCAATTTCTGAGTTTTAGTTTCTCACTGAGTTTTTTTTTCACAGTGACATGCAGTGGATTTTTCCAGACACATATACAACAGGAAAAAGCAAAAAATATTAAGAAAATGGAGACATAGCAATTGGTGACTCATTCAAAAAAAAAAAAAGGAACATGACTGTAGGTACCAGATGTTTATTACGTATTTCCACAATCTGTATGCTAGCTAGCAGGCTTAACTGCTATGATTGTTTAGCTATGTTAAACTCTTGCCACCACAGTAGAAAAGTATAAGAGCAGGTTAACATTTATGCCACAGACATACTTTAAATGGCTGTGGTTTCTTAAAGATTCGTAGCTTTAACATTAGCTTTGTCCACTAGAACTTTAACATTAACCTTAACATTTAATCAGGCCATATTGCTCTTATGTCTTATTCTATTTAGTTGCAATATTTTATTATTTATGTGCTTGGTGGTCTGGAAAAACCCGTTAAACATTGCTGTGGCTGAATTCTGGAATCTCGAAAACCCAAAAAGAGGAAAATTGTGTTTTTTCTGCCTACAGCATACTTTGGCACCTCAACCTTAAGAAACCATATATAAATATATTTCACTATGAAAAATAGTCTTGATCTTAGCAAGTAAAACCATCGTGTATATAGGCAAATTCAACTAATATTTCTCCTTAGTAGATTGTTTTAAAACAAATATAAGACTATGATATTTTTACTCATTTCTAGCTTGAAATTGTCTTATTCTATTGGCAGATAATTTGCTTCTTTAAATCAAGCTAAATAATCTGCCAGTAGAATAGGCTTGAAATTAGTAAATATGACTATGAATAGGCTTAATGGTCTTATATCGCTTATCAATCTCATAAAGAGAAAATTAGATTCTTTATTCAAGATATCTTCACGTGCTGTCATTTTTTGCAGTGTTCACCAAAGCGATGTGGAAATGTTTTTATTTATGCTGCTTTTTCTACCCGTGCCTTGCCATCTACCTGCAGAACTCATGATGTGTAAGGAGCCAGTGTAACAAACGCAGCTGTAACAGCAGTCTAAACATGTCTAACACCTCGCTAGCTAACTGTGATTTCCTCACAGAGGGAGCGCCATGCTTTGATCAAGTACCAAAACAGTAACAAAACAGACAAAAGCCTAATAAGTGGCTGTTAAAATGAGCCTCGGTCAGAATGAAATCTTTACATGCGATCATCTCCCTTTTTCACTTTTGGGGCGTAACCAGATTTTAAAATGCTAGAACTTTTTATTGTAGTTGACATACAAAAGAGAAATACATTTCATCTCACGGAAACCTGTAGTTCTCAGAATGACAGTAGAAAAGGGATGTGAAGGGTTTTTATAAGACACCATGCATATAATATTTACCTTCTACATTTATGAAAATGTGCTTTACTGCAGCTTTATGTTGGGTGATAAGCAGGTGATAATCTCAACACACGCTCCATGTGACACATACACAAATTACATGCACATAAACGTGTGCAAAGGCAAAGAAATGGCTCGGTGTCATGGCAAGTGTTAAATTCAGCCATCTGTGGAGAGAGTTCAACATGAGTGCGACAGCTGAAGAAATTCAGCCTCCCTCAGACAAGTGGTCCAGTTAGACACGGTCAGGTTTTGGGTCAAGGAAAAACCTCAGTGAGTTATCTGATCATCTGAGAGGATGGTTAGTCTGTAGTCTGAAGTCCATCCAGGACTTGTATCAATCCCCCGTGGGTCTGAAACACAAAGAGAAAGCTTTTGTTTACTGTGTGTGGCTGGTTCATTCTTAAAATAAAAGTTTTTCAAAGGTTGAAATGTGTAAAAACATTTGTAAAAGCTAACTAATATTATATGATTTGTAATATCTCCATAATATTTATAATCTCATAACAATCAAATATTATATAACATAATTTTCATCTCAGAATATTTCCATGAATATTCCCATATTCAAGATATTTTCACTTGTTGACCTTTAGTGACATGACTGCACTGTGGAGTAATTTGGATCTTTTTTTAATTCCTGACAGAACACATTAGCTGGCTTGTTTTTGAGTTATTGAGATTTGGATTAAACCCAACTTAATTCAAGTGTCCAGTCATAAAGGCTACCACTGTAACATAAAAAAAAAAAAAAACATTCCTTGGCAGTGCTTCACTGACTCCTGAGAGTCCATGGACCCCACTTGGAGAACGATTGTGTTGAAACATCCATATTTAGTGTGGATGTGATGCACATGTGCCATTATGTTCTGTCTGATGTCTACTTAGTGTTATTTAGCATTAAGTATAACCAGATTAGGGCCAGTGACGGCTGGTAACTCATCACCATTCAGTGCGTTCAGACAAAGACGTCTTGTTTGGCAGTTTGGTTCCTCTGCATCCTCTCATCCTATCCTTAAAAATAAGGAAGGAAAGGAAATAAGGAGGCACTATTTTTTAAAAATTATAACAAGAATCATCTGTGCATTACAACAAACTGAGGCCACGTTAAAGGCTGTGAGTTTATACCAGATGATTTGTTGGTGCTCAGACTTGGAGTACGTTAGGAGGCCACAGAGCGCTGACTCAAAGGGTAGCAGCGCCAGTCAGCTGAGCAGCCCACAGGAATTTACCAGCCTTCTGCATTTACTTTGCTAATTACATAGCTGTGTGCAAAGCAAAGAGAGCAAGCTACTGACCCCAGTGACTGCCAGCCAGATCGCCCACTGAGCTACAGAACCACAGCGGAACAGGCTCTTAATACATGCAGGTAAAACGGTGTTTAGTGGGTTCACACTCAAAACCCGGGTTACATTTGGGCTTTTGTTATTCAAACTTGCAACCCCTGAGCAGTGTGATAGACAGACAGACAGACAGACAGATAGACAGACAGACAGACAGCCAGAACAGCATTCACTCAATTGCTGTGAAAATTGAGTTCAAATCCTGACAATGCCAGGAGCCCAAGACAGCAAAATTGGCTGTGCTGTCTGGATGGGAGGGATGGCATATGCTCTCTCCTGTTAATATTCCTTGCAATAATTTACCAATCTAGTGGCGAGTGTTATGTTATTATAAGAAAATAATCCACGCCAGAGTGGTGTGATATGGCCTGAGGCGAACCAGAGGACCTGGGTCATACTTGACGCATTATTTTTCATGCATGCACAGAAGCAGTGGTAATGCGAGCGGCATTGTCACACAATCGCTGCATATCTTATGTACATGCAGAAGATTTAAAAACAAGGTCTACTAAACGGCACGTCAGAGCCTAACATTGCTGTCCTGCAAGTCGAATTTTTGAAACATTTAGCAATTTTGTTTACACTGATGAGCTCTGTCTCTCTTAAAACTTTCCGCTGTTATCATGATGGTTGTCATGATCTGCATCTCAAATTGAACTCTGACCTTACATTCAAAATTATTTACTAATCCAGAAAATCCAGAAGGCTGGTACTCAAAACAGACCATTTGGTAGGTTAGAAGGCAAACACTTACTGTAATAGGAAAACTGGTTAATGGTAGTACTCAATAAAGATCTAGAATAGTACATACGTGTGCGATTTGAGACACGAAGCTCGTCTGTTTAGTGGCGGTAGATGGACAGGGAGTATTGTCCATTGTTTTGCTGAACTACACTAATTAGTGAAAAAGACTAACATAGCACATATTAATTTAAACGTAGCTTCTCTGAATGTGACTCCTAGTGACATTTGAAAATATTAGCACACAAAATCCATCATCGATATTTCTAATATTAATCTGTACAGAGAAGATTGTGAGATTTTCTCGCAACCCCATTTGTAAATCAAGTTTGGGGTCATGACCCCTAGTTTGGGAATCAGTTTTATAGGACATTGATGTGCAGGATAGGAACTACTGATCCCCTGGTTTGTTTCATACCAGCGAAATGTCAGATAATCCTATCCTTCTCTCCGTCTCGCAAGACTGATGTCTGTCTCTCTCTGACTAAATTTATACACACAAGAAGACTTTTTTAAACTGTTTGTATCAGGATACTAGTCTTAGTAATACTTAGTATTGGCTGGCAAAAGAAAATCAGTGGTATCACTCCTCCCTAATACAGACAGAAATGGAGAGGGATTTTGTGTGTGTGTGTGTGTGTGTGTGTGTGTTTGGGGGTGGGCGCGAATTGGAGAGGAAGCTCTCTTGATATTTATAATAGTGTTATAGGATGTCCTCCAGGTGTGTGAGAGAAATAGCAGGTGGATCACACACAAACACACACACACACACACACACACACAGCTGGGCCTCGGCACAGCTGCACAGAGAGTGTTATTAATTGAATGTGTATGAGAGGGAAGTGTAGTCCAGGTGTGTGGAAATGGTAAGTAATGCTCTTTTTTCCCATGATAGAACATGCATCCAAAGCTAACCTTGCTCAAGATTAGCAAAAGGAAATATAATAATATTAGAGTCTTATAATAATAAGTTATATTTAACTTTTTACCAGGAACTGTTTTTGTCATTAATCAAAACTTTATTTGTCAGATTAGGTTAACGAGCGTGAGAGGTTCATAATCTTCTACATAATGTGTAGAAGAAGGCAGCAGTGACAGAAAGTGCTTCATAATCATTAAATAAACGTCTCTTTACAGAAAACTTCACCACATCCATTTTCCAGTGACGTTCAGCATCAGATTAATGAGAAAACCAGCGTAGAAATAGTGGAGACGTTGGTGCTAATGTTGAATTCAGAGTTCTAGAATGCAATGCAACTATCCAATGACAGAGACTGGGTTCGGCTAGATAGTGATCTATGAGATGACGAGTGAGATGGTGTTGATGGTGGTATTAGCATGAAAGCTCTAAAATCTTTGGAAGCTGATCTGTTTGAGCAGAGTGTACAGATGACGAGGTGAGAGAGCTGGACAGAAACATGATTAAAGCACCACCGCATCGCCGTCTTTAGAGTGAGTATAGATGAAGCGAGGGCTAAATCCCACTGTACCACTCTTAGCAAGTAGTAGAACGGCATTGTGGGTAAAGTTTGAACCAAAAAAATTCAACTCAGAATTTCACTGCAAAATAAAGATCCCGAAGATTAATATGCAGATCATTCCAGAATTGGCTTTTTGCTTTAACTTAAAAAATGCATTTGTGAGGGAGAGCTTGTGTGTCTAAGTGTGTGGTCATCCGTGATCTGTGCATAAGTGTGTGTTTGTGTGTGTTAGGAGGCTGTGCTGTAATGGAGTGGAGAGAGCCGTGCTCAGCGCCATGCCTCCCTCGGAGAGCTCGGCGCCGTGGACATTCCTGCAGTGAGGGGGGGAAAGTTCGGCCAAAATAGCCCAGGCCAGGTGCTAATTTCACCCTCAGCTTGCCAGGAGCATTTGCACAGCAGATAGGTTTCTCCTCGGTGACTGTAGTGCATGCTGTACTGGAGTAACTCTCTACTCGACCCCCTCCACTCCGCTCTCACAGCCACCTGGCCTCATGCTGGGACAGCTGGCCATCTCTGGCGGCACAGACCAGAGTCGCCTCGTAATGTGTGCCCTCTGTTTACCGCCACTCACACGAGTCAAAAGCTGAGCCGGGCTTACGAGAGGATTTATCTCCCAAAATCAGAGCAAAAGTTGTGCTGAAAAGGTCACTAGGCAGGGTGTGGAGGTGATGCCGGGCTAATTTGGTTAGCATGGTGACTATAAACAGGGCAGCAATGGTGTTTATGATGATTGCGTTTTTACTTCATCAGGGTGGAGAAAATCCTTGTGACTACACACCAGTCGCTATGCTGCAGAGTTTAGTCTGTTTGAACAGAACCCTGATGTGTCCTCCCACTCAGTGCGGTTCTTAAGGCAGGTGAGATCACAGAAATCACATTCACTTCCGAAAGCGAGGAGGTCTCAGTCCACTTCCAAGTGACTCTAGTGCAGTGGTTCTGAATCGACTCGCCTGCGGGAAGTGAATCAAACATGCCGTGTGTTTTGGGGTGCTGTAGATACGAGTTGCTAAGCTGAGCCAAAGCACAGAGCTGTAGCACTGCAGAAATGCCACATGTTCTGGAGATTTGGTCTGACAAACAAAAAAAATAAAATAAACACTAGATGTTGTGCACAAAATGTATATAATTGTCTAGTAATTTATGGAGTGCTGGCTGTGTTCTCCAGCCTCAGATGTTTGCTTTTATTTCTCGATAATTGTATTTCCGACCAATGAATTAAAGAGTTTTTTTCAGCCTTACATTCCCATCAGCCAATGTCTTTATTTTTAATGTAATGAACACACATTTCTGCTGTATTTTTGGGACTTTCCAGTTATTGGCATTAGCATTAACATTAACAGCACCGGCTAGAATCAAAGCTAACTCCAGTTTCACACGTAGCAGCACGCAGGCTTTAGCGGGGTTGTACCGTGGAGCGAGGCCAAAGCAGGGATCACACAGGCTTTGGAGCTTTGAAATAGTTTCCGACAGATTGGGCAGTGTGTTGACATCAGCGACATTCCTCACAGACACAACTCCGAGCAGTGACGGGGAGCAGCCGTTCTGTTCCAGGCTGGTGACCTGGGAAACGTATCATACCATGCTAATGGTTTAAAGGGATACTCCAGCATTTTTAAAACTCATTCTCTATCTACTGGATTTGTAGAGTATGGTTTATTACCACAGACAAGAACAAAAACATCTTTACATCTAATTCACTTATAATGAAAGTCAAAACTACAACCCTTACACTTTAACAAGGATGAGACTGGCATGAGAGAAAGTCTTACCAAAGCTTTTTATGGAGTTTATGCAACTTTATAATCTAACGCTAAAGCAATACAGTGTAATGTGTAATGTTTAATGTCATGCGATGCTTCTTTCATCAATATCAGACCCGAAACACAGAAAACACGGCGGCTATATTAATATACTTGCATGTGACACACTGTATAGCAACCATTTTGACTGCTTAAGATTTATTTTCATTTATACTGATAATCATAATCAGTGCTCTAATACACTTCACTACATAAAATACAGATTCAACAAGCAGCAGCCCAGAGGATCCTCCCTGTCCTGTAGCTATGTTAGCTAGCTAGCTACGTTATAGGACAACTGCAAAGTCTGGGAAAACTCAGAGAGCAAGTATTGCTAATAATAACAGAAGGTAATTAGTTAGCTGATACTGACTTGCCTATAATCCTATAATCCTTCAGATCAAACACTCTTTTATCCGCCTGAACGTGAAGAGCCGCTCGGCTTCTGTGCTCTTAAATGCTTTAGATTTAAATACCTACATCAGGAAAATACTCATTTGGCTGTTTTTGCTAGTTTAGATCGAATCTGCAGTTCGGGGGAAAGTTCATCTATTATTTACTGTTTATTCTCTTCTGAAGTAACGTGAGTAATTTCATCCATCTGTCACCTCTAGTTACGTTTTGTGTATGTCCCAAACATGGTGACTGCAATAGAAAAAAATCATGTGACTGAAACGCTAGGATAGTGAAGCGTAACACTGCAGTTACGCACTTTCTCCTGAAGGTTTCGTGATTTTAATACGCCATCAAACCCTCACAATTGCACGTAACCATTTAATAAAAGCATTCTATACAAAAAAAAAACAAAAACTTATCAACATTAGTTATTAGTTAGTTATTATTAGCGGACTTCAACACATGCCGTTAGAGTTCCTGTCGTAATTTTTGTTTTTCTCAGTAAAGAGAATTGATGAGTAGGAAATTCATAGAAGAACACTGAGGGATCCTTTTAATCCTTACAATATAAACACACACACAGGATGTGTCACGGTGTTTAGTAATTTAGTAAAGTGTGTATATCTCATTCTGTAGCCTAGAGTCAATGACAAAAATAAATGGCACCCCTGAGGCAAGATGATCTCCCCCTAAATCTACTTAATGACCAAAATCACTATTAATTATGAGCTTCAGTGGTGTTCTGTGGAATAATTCATTCATTTGTAGTGCTTGTTTCAAAAAAGAGTTTTTCCTGTTCTCAAAACCTCAAAAGCATGTTCTGTAGAGGCTCTGAGCACGTCCTCCGTGTCTGACCGCTCATATAGTGATCATGTAGTTTTAATTGGTCTTTGCGGGTCACTGACTGCCGCACTTGAATGCAGCTGCCATGGTGTGTGAGGCTATGTGTGAGTGCGTGTTTGTGTGTGTGTGTCTGCGTGTGTGTGACTGATGGGTGGTCAGGACGTACAGCGTGGCTCTGTACGTGATTTCTGAGGAAGAACGGAGCCAGAGACACAGACAGAGAACTCTCGGTGGGGTGTTTTTTTTTTAAACACATACTGTAAAGCTGACAGCACCTTGTGCACAAGCGAAGCCGCCGGGCAATGAGCGAATGAAAGACGAAACCACGCGTGTGCACGAGTGTATGCTCTCACACGGTGCTGTATGTGCTCCCAAGGCAACTTTTAGCACGTTCTTTTTTTAAAACCTACGGCTTCCAAGGCAAACACGATTACAGCCCGATTAAGCAATTGCACTCCAGATGTACATTACAGACTCCTATTCGTCATGGAGATTGAAATCAAGTGTGAATTTGTTTGGAGAAAAATATATGACCTGAGCTGAAAGTTTTTCGTGTAACGTGTTAAGCCCTTTATTGATGATTTGCGACACTTTAATTTTGCACCTTCAGGCCTGAAACATACAAAAAAGCAGAGAGTTATTAATATATCGTAGTGACACACACATTCTTATAGATATAGAACACATGGTGTAGACTATAGGCATTACAGGCTATATCAAAACATTACGTTCCAGTAGTGGAGCCCGGTTCTCTCTCCCCCCTCCTTCTCCCTCGCTCTCTCACTCTCTGGGAAGGATTAGTGTGGCCACATGTTGGCCGGTGCAGGCCAGTGGTGGCTCCAGGCAGGCGCGCGGGCGGCGTTGCTCATGGTAACTCGATCGCTGGCGGCTCCGAGGCTGTTTGATTTATTCCCCAGGCCCAGCAGATGGCTGCAACAGGAGTTTGTTTAAGTTCGCTTCAGAGCCGGGCCAGCCGCCAGCACAGAGAAGGAGGAGGAGGTGGTGGTGGTGGTGGTGGTGGATTGAGAAGCAATGCCAGAAAAATGTTCAGCGAATCCGGACGCCTCACCACCAGCACTTCCAAAAAAGACCCCTTCACATGCAAATACGGGTCTGAGCAATGTCCGTCTCAGTCAGCTTCCCTTTTCTGAGTTCTAACATACGAGTTCATACTCAGCCGCACACTCGACACTGTACCAAAAAAACGATGGCTTTACTTTCATTATAAATACTCATGAATATGCAAACTTGAAACAGCTTCTTGAAATAGCTCCAAATAGCTATCTGAGATTTCATCGTTGATTTATTTAACGTTCGACACGCTGTAACGTTATCATGACAACAGTGATTTGCAAGCTAGACATACGCAGCTTGCGTAGCACTCAGGTCCTGTGCCTTCCACAACGTTATCCTGTAATAATGTGCATATCAGACATGATTGGTCCAAAGCCACAGAAATGATTTTGTGACATCACAACTTGAGCTCACATGTAGCCCCGCCCCCGATTCAGTTATCATTCTCACTTTCTGTCTTTCTCAAGAAACATTTTCACATTTTTTTGTTTATTTCTGATATGTGGAAACTTTCTAAGTGTTTTTTGGATGCAAGGAATGGATTAAGTTTCAATGTATCTATGTGTGTGTGTGTGTGTGTGTGTATACAGTATGTCAGTATGTTCAGTGATCAGATGCCTCTTTTGAAGATGGCTGAGGTGTCTGCCTGAATGGGCGAGTGCTGAGCAGAAGCATATGGCTGCTTCCTTCTTCTCGCTAACGCAGTCAGATCTGCTGCTTATTCAAACCCATAATGCAGAGCAGTGCAGGGGCAGCACGAACACACATGGGTCGTAGCAGCGCTCTCTCTCTCTCTCTCTCTGTGTGTGTGTGTGTGTGTGTGTGTGTGAGTGATATGAAGAACTCGAAGGCAAACCCATTCCCAGTAGTGGATTTATGAATGGAGGTGTAGTGAATTGATTAACACTGGCTTCAGATTGCAGATTAAACGCGGCGACTAAAGCACACAGTTTTGTGATTAACGACAGCTATTACTTCAGCCATGTGCAAATTTCTGGAGCTTAATAAAAGGGAGCCTGTGATTGGTCAAGGAATAAATCATTTATAACGGTGACAATTTATTTTTTTAACGTACATACAAACAGAATGCATGTCGGAATATTTTTAATATAGTTTATCTCACTACTGTATTAGATGTTGTAGTACGTCTCTATATTGCTGTATTGTGCGTTTACCCCTCAGTGCTGTTGAGTTCTGCATTCTGATTGGTCAGAAGGTGTTGCTTAGTTTTCTATAATAGCAGCTTAGACAGTAGTGCAGCCGCAAATCACAGGTTTATATTAATTCGCTCATTCTAATGTGTTATCGGTTCTATAGTAACAAAAAAATTTTACAAACGCGTGAAACTTTCTGTGAGGAGACTAAGTAGCTAATTAGATCTTCTAGATGTGGAAGAGTTAGACTCCTTGTATTTGAGTGCTAATCCTTAATAATTAGCAGATAACACTTTAGCTAATGCCAATCCGATTCCTAAATAAAATTCTTGACATTCATAACCAAGGAGCGTCAGGTTGCTAGGCTACTCAGGTCTTTTTGCAACTATGTGTCTTTTCTGGCAATGTTAATATTTTGCTGTACGATATCGAGACATCCCTATATCGAAATGGAATCGTATTTGAATCCTGTGTATCGTTAAACCCCTAAAAAATCGCTGTAGCTGAATAAATGAAAGCAACACGATTTTGACCTTCGGTGGTTAATGTAAATAAGTTAGATCTAAAAATTACAGCCTCGTTAGCATTTAAATGTGCTAGAATGCTGTATATTTTAACTTGTTGAAAGAGTTTGGCATTCTAAGAGTTTACTAGACACTCCAAACACAGGGGTTAATCATTTGTCAAATTTTACATTTCAAACCTTCGCAAAATGTGCTCAACATGTGGTACACAGGACACACTGCAGCACTTCCTGTACGAGCGAGAGGCTGAAAGGGCCTGGTGACTCAGCAGATAGCTGTTAACTGACAGATGAACTTGGCCTTGAGTTTGTCTCTGTGTGCCGCCACATCCCCCTTTAAACACCAGAGAGAGAGAGAGAGAGAGAGAGAGAGAGAGAGAGAGAGATGTGGTAATGCGGAACAGATCCAGTGTGGAAGGACGGAGCTGCTTTTTTATAAGCTTTACAGAAGTGTGACCAAAATCTTTGACTACGCTATTCTAAAGTAGCTTAATATGTGTGTTTAAGTGTGTGTGTGTGTGTGTGTGTGTGTGTATATATACACTGATGTCTGTTTATCATGGGCCACTAAACCGGACCATGTTGATTAAAATAAAGGTGACTGAGAAAGAGTAAAGTAAGATTTTTTTCATTATGTATATATATATATATATATATATATATATATATATATATATATATATATATATAATTTTTTTTAATGAATATCCACAGAAAGACAGATGTATGATATAAATTATTATTTGTAAAAATTTCATTATCTATTTCATTATTATTATTATTATTATTATTTTTAAAGAAAGTCAACTGAAAGACAAGCATATGATATATAGTACTTAAGGAGCTGTGTTTTTTTGTTTAAAATATAAAGTTTTTTGTTTGTTTCCACAGGAAGACAGACATTTTGTTTTGTTTTGAAAAAGGATACAGAAAGACAGCTCAAAGATCGATTTTTTTAAAGAAAGTCCACAGAAAGCCAGACATAACATAGACATGAAGGGTTTTGTTTTGTTTTGTTTCGTTTCGAAAGAATGACATTAAATAGACATAAGGTAATTTATTTATTTATTTACAGACCTAACCTAAAACCTATTATTTTATTTTGTTAAATTTGTTTTTTTTTTTTTTTTAAGACAACAGACAGACAGACCAAAGACAGACATTTTGTTTTTTGAAAAAGAAATTCCACAGAAAGACAGACATAAGAACTGTTCTTGGTTCCCAGAAGGACCTTTCTCTTTCACTCTCTGATTATTTAATTTTTTTTTGCCATTTGTTGTCCAAAAACGCAACATTTTTGACCAAGTGCAAGTTTATCATGACCTCAGAGAAAGGCCTCAGTGCTAAAAATGCTGATTGATGTCATTCCTGTACTTTCTCACCTGACCGCCGTCCCTCTGATGGCCTCCTCTCACTAGTTGCAACATATCACAAAAAAGGGGGATGCCAGGGAGGGAAAGGGAGCAGCATATAGGGACCGATGTTTTTCCGATGCGAGAGAATAAGAAGTGACGTGCTGGCAACACGGGGCGAAGTGTGGCGCCTTATCACTTATGAGCGATGAAGAGGTGAAGGGCGAAAATGTGTAATCACATGGGCTGCATGTGTAATCACATGGGCTGCTAGGAGCCAAAGTCGGGGGGCAAACGCCCCGTTTCCTCCTGGGGCAGATTGTGGTCGCTCGCTTTCAGCCCCTTCTGGACATGGTTCATATCCCGTGAGCTTGCTGAGGAGATGCCTGGATGCATGAACGCATAAAAAAAAAAAAAACAAAGAGCTATGTATACTTACAACTAACCCTCTGTTTTTGTATTTTAGTTTTATTTGGAAGGAATAAAGGAAAGTCCACAGAAAGACAAAAATAAAATAAACATAAAGGGTTTTTCTTTGTTTGTTTTTTTGTTTTTTAAAGAGGCACCCTCATGCTAACCCTCGTCTATATGTATATAGATTGTTTTTTTGAAAACATCCGTACGAAGAGCGGTTTTCGAATAATCTCAAAAAAGGACAGAGCTACCCAGTAGGTGGCGATAGTACATCATAAACTGTTGCTTCAAACAGCTCAAGAATAAGAGCTACGTACTGAGCGGTAGAGAAGGCAAAATTTAGAAAAAACACCGGAAGTGCTAAAACGAAAACTTCATATGCGTGCACTGATGGTGACGTGGAACTACTGCTTAATGTCATGCTCGGATACAAAGTGTTCGTCTGGGTCTTATCCGAAATCTCGGTTTGTAGCGCCAGAGCGGTGGATTCAGGAGCAGTACATTGCGATTATATCAAACAAGAAATTATAGATCACAAAGTAACAACCTGGTCACCGTGATAAACATAGAGATAAACATATTCGTAACAAACGCAACAGGCATGCGTAGGATGGCGATTTTCAAGTTTCGTTTTAAGTAACACAGCGCCATTTTGCTGTAGACACAGTTTCAGAAATCTCTATATACGTGTAGACGGGAGCTTAGATCGCAGTAAGAGTGAGAAAAGCGAAATTAACTGATCTGCATTTTAATGAGTGATTTTGCGAAACAAGTAACGAACATTGAGCAGCGGTTCCTTTCAGTCATGCTTTGGAGAGTGGATATTAATCGCCTCATTCATAAAAGGTCTGCGGTCGGAACTGATACGAGAGATCCCACACGACACGGCTGAACGGAGCCAGAACCCATAAAGGAAAAAAAAAACAACGGGGAGAAAAGTGCAGCTCCAGCGCTGCTTCACCGCTGTTGTCACTCTTGGCTTTGCATTTCTGTAATTGCGATCAGACGAAGCGTCCTGGTTTAAGTGCTGTTGCTGGACTGATGGTTTTTGAAGCCTTGTGGTTGTCTAATCATACAGCGCTGCTAAAACGACTGGCAGCGGCCATGGAAACCGCTCATGGCTCAACCAGACCTCTCTGACCAGCCGAGAGCCCACACTGGCCAGAATTACAGTAATGAAAAATGTGGACCAAACCAGAAGCTTAGCCAGTGGCCATAACCAAGCCACCCGCCTCGCCTTGCCTCGCCTCGCCTCACCAGCAGACCACTCGCCATCAGCCTGCTTCCTGTTCTCAGTTTTCTCAATCTGTATTTAATATTTGCATGCATTAGAGTTCTCCCTCACCACAGTGTGTTTCTGTTATATCAAAGTCGTCAAAGTAATTTTTGAGAGCACCTTATGTGCTGTAAAAAAAAATTTGCTTTAAAAATGACGCTGTGCATTTAGTGCATAAAATTCGAGTGAACAGCAAATAGAAATGGCTTAGGGGAAAAAAAGGAAAAAATTACAATACCCTAGTTGCACGGCCTTTTATAATAGGGCATGTGACTGTGATCAGAATGAACCAATCACATTCAAACTCATGTTCAAAAGTAATTATCATACACCTGTCATTAATGTAGTGATTCTGATTAAGCCCAAATAAAGATCAGCTGTTTCTGTACGATTTTCTTGACATCATCTCGGTTTCATCCGACTTCTGAAGCCATGGGATCTCACTGTCCGATGTATCGATCAGGAAATGAGGACAAAAGAACTTCTAGTACATTGGATGTACCATGGAACACCATGAAGGCCATCAACGTGTACAGAATGGGGCACCAGAGTGACATCACCAAGAACAAGTGTAAAAACAACACAGCTTATCACTCAAAGGACTCCATACCCACGGTGAAGCATGGTGGTGGCAGCATCATGCTATGGGGCTGCTTCTAGACAAGGGCTCTAGTCAAGATTGAAGGAATCATGGATAGTTCTCCAAATAGTTCTCTGTTAGACAACTGAAGATGAAGAAAATGTTGACCTTCCAGCACGATAACGACCCAAAGCCACAGATTTCTAAATCCGTTGCTTTCAACAAAGGAACGGATTTAGAAAAAGAAGATCAATATTTTGGAATGTCGCAGTCAGAGCCCAGATCTAAATCCTACCAAAAACCTGTGGAATGACTCGAAGAGGGCTGTGCACAGGAGATCCCCTCACTATTTGATAGAAGTGGAGCATTTTTGCAAGGAACAGTGGAATAAAAAATGGTTTTGGAATATAGTGGAATATAAATAAAATTGCCTGAAAAAAAACCTGAAAAACGTGTTTTCAAAGAGTCCACAAAGAGAGAGATATAAGATTTCTATAAGATAGAAATCAGGCATACAGGCATAATATATCTTTTTTTTTTTTTTTTTTAAATATACATACATACATACATACATACATATAATATTATATAGTCATTTTTAGCAACTCCATCTGATTAAGTGGTGGTCACACTGGACCTTTGCTTCTGTATGTTCTGAACATTGCATATTGCTCACACTTACCAAAACAAGATAGCTATAAATTTCAAATATTTATCAGGAAATATTTTAACTTATCTCTCACTCCCATCCCTTTCTGCTCTGAAGATTTTTTCCACGTTAATCTGTGTGTTTGTCACTGTATAAGACTCTGATAATCTAACGTTCTTTTCGGAAAGGTGAGGAAAGAAAAAGCTAATGGGAAACTCCAACAAGCCAAAGGTGTCCAAATATTCACTCTGGTTACATCGAAGTACACTTAAGCTCCGAGTGGAGCTTTGTGTTGACAATTTAAAAAAAAATAAAAAGAAAAATAGAGAATGAATTTAATGCATTTGTCTTCCTTTCATGAAACTTTTTATTCTGTCATTCTTTATCATCTGTTAGGATTTCCCAAGTCCTGATTCACGTCCTCACGTTCCAGCTGGATTCATGAGACTGTGTAACGTTATTCATTACTCAGAGCTCAAAGCCTGTTTTCCTTCCTCATGGAAGAAGATTCCAGGGGCCACATTTATAAAGATGTGCTTAGAATAATTCTGTACTTCCTAAAAGTTCCTACATGAATAAAATGTCCATATGTGCTACTGAGCGCAACCAAATACGAAGACATTATTCAGAATTAACAATTAATGTGTTCTAAACAGATACAAATACTGATACAAATAGGAGGAGCACTTGCCAGAAAGGTTCACAGGGCATCTGGTTTAAACTAGAGGTGTGCATCAGACTGAGATCCAGTGTTGATTAACATGCGTTTACGAGATGGTTTAAATTACGCTGCGAGATTTGGGAAACAGAACCAACTAATAATAGATAATGTAACAGGCAGGTACAAACAAAAATAATAACTGCATGAACAAGACGTCTTTTAAAAATGAAAGTTAGTAAGGAAATAAGGAAAGAAAGAAAGAAGCTACCAAGTAAGTAAACATAGAAAGAATGAATGAAAGAAGCTACCAAGAAAGAAAGAAAGAAAGAAAGAGACCTTACTGGTTTAGGCCACGCATACTTCTGGTTTGCACAAATTAACATGTTTTTAACAAATATAAAAATAACATTGGCGTGAACAAGCATATGGACTCCGCTTACCGAACACACTCAAATATCCTTATATGGTGCACCATTTTCAGTATTGATGACTGTTTAAGTAATTAGCAACCAGTTCTGTTAAAATAGCCGATAGTGAGGCACTCGTCATTGGCCAGAAAGTTGAAATGATGTTGGAAAGCACGCTCCATTCTCAGATTTAAAGCGTTATATACAGCTGACTCGGCGTGTTAATTAGCGGTTAATGACACTAGAGCAGCAACGGACATTATTGGTAACATGTTTTTGAGCATTTCCATAAAAGCTCAGATGGAAAAAGGTCAACGCTGTACCAGGAATCCTCCTAAAGTGGGCTCCATCTCGCTAGCACGTGGAACTTGCGCAAGTTTACTTTGAATTGTCGCACTTTTCAAAATGAAGAGGAGAAGATGAAGCAGAACTATAGTAAGTGGTGGAGATAATAGTAAAATAATAACAAAATAGTAATCTAACAACACAATAATTAAGGATGTACGATAAGCCATGAGGTAATGTACCAGTAGCAAAACATCATTTTTACAAGCAAGCAGCTAGCTAGGAGTTGATTATTTAGCTAACTTTCTTAGTAGAAATCGGTTAGTAGTTAGACTTTTAAAGTGTACACAAGGTATAAAAGCCAAGCTAAGCATGTTCTGTCGTAGCCGACATGATGTAATGATGGCTTATCTGAGTGGGAAGCTTGATCTCGCACTACATCTAGCATGCAGAATATATCACGAACACTTTCAGACTGTTAGGCTATAGTTAGCTGATCGTATTGAAGCATAACCTACACCTATATGGCTGCAGTTTGGATTAGGAAAATTATTATTTTTAACTGAAAAGCAGACATCTTGTATAATCTCTGACTAGAGATAAATTAAAATACACCTGCTTCTTATAATAATTATAATAAAGGCACGTAGAATTGAATCAAATCTAATCATACGAACAGTTTTATAGCTTCAGGTTTGTGCTCGAGAGTTGTGAATGAGTCGCTGTCACTCTCACTGTGCACTCAGGTGTGGTGTGTAGAGCAGCGGGAGTAATACACAGCGTGTGTGGTGTGAGCTCATGGTTAATGTGGCATGAAGCAGCGTTGCACTGGGATGGCATACAGGGGAGAGAGGGAGAGAGAGAAAGAGAGAGGCGGAAAGGCTGTATGTTTGAGGTGTAATCAGGAGAGGAGACACACACACTGCTAAACTCCTGATGTACACACAACTATAAGACACCTGTACACCTGATTATATCTCTTTTTTTTAAATACATTTGCATCGGTTTGAATCGTAGTAAGATTTTAATTGCACGTGTAGTCAGATATGTCCCTGCTGAACTGAAATCCGACTGGTTTATTTGCTGAACCGAATGTAATATGCAGTTCAGCCCAGGTTCCTGTTACAGGACTTCAGAATGGTTTCCACATTAAAATATTTTTTTGTTTTATTAAAGACACCGGTTTGATTATTCATGGAGCACATGCGCTATGACAGTGCACTGAAAGTTGTTTTATATTTTGATATATTAGGAAGGGTGTAGGTTATGACAGTGTATCGGGAGGGGTTTATTTATGATATAATGTGTTAGGAGGAGTTTGTGATGTAATGTACTGGGAGGAGTTTCAGTTATGAGTTAATGTATTAAGAAGGATTTCATTTATGACATAAAATATTATATATTAGGAGGTTTCGGTTATGATGTAATTTATTAAGAGGAGGTTTGGTTATGAGGTACTGTCTTAGAAGGGATTTTGGTTATGATGTACTAAGAGGAGGTTTGGTTATGATGTAATGTGTTAAGAGGGGTTTCAGTTTTGACGAAGTGTATTGGGCAGGGTTTTGTTTATGATATTAAATAATCTTGAAGGGTTTTGTTTATGCTGTAATATACTTTCAAGGAGTTTTGCTTATGACACAATGTTTTGGATGGAGTTTAGGTTATGACCCAATGCTTTGAGGGTGGTTCCCCTTATGACATAATGAAGTGTGAGATATGGCTGTATTTAAACATAAGTAACAGGCTAAAAATGTGACCCAGACTTCCTGAAGTGATTTATACAATCAGATTAAAATTAAAGTTAAGTGTTATTAAAGGGTCTTTTTTTGCTCTTAAATCTGCATTTTGCTATGAATAATCCGATTATGGATTTAATTGTCATACTCAAGATGGATGAAATTTCCATGTTAAAACAGTTCCTTAGTGTTTCTCCCAGCTGATATGTCTGTTTAGGTGTACATACGCATAAACTAGTTTTGTGCGTGTGTGTGTGCGTGTCTGTTAAGATGAGCTAAGAGAAGATCAGGATCATTCCCGGTGGATTATTTTGCTCCGACTCAGCCTGCAAATATTTAGATTTGTCCCTGGATGATTATTGCATGATTAAAAAGCCCTAATGGGGAACATTGTTTGGAGCGAGGAACATTCTCCTCCTTGAACAATTGGCACGCCTGAACATAAACAAAGCGCTGCTGAAGTGTGCCAGATCTCCAGAAGTTCTTCTTCTTGTGTTATTTCCTTTTCTTTTTTTTATTTTAAATTCCAGACGCCGGGCTGCTGCGCCACTTATTTGATTTTAATCTCCAGAGGTCTAGGCATTATCTGGGCTTTGAGGTTCTACATTCACGGCTTTATGCACAGTAGTGGTGCATATTTCATAAGAGACATAAGAGCAGTGACAGGGTGGTCCATATGTGTTTAAAATCCAGGAGGGTGGGGAGAGCACGATATTAGGAAAGGAATCACATATACTGGCGACCCCCTCCCCCCCCGTCAGCTATCTCCATCTCCTATCCATTCTCCAAATCTATTTGTCTCTTTCCCCCCTTTTTCCCTTTCGGTCTCTTACTGCTGTGCGTAAAAGGGAAGTGTCTAATAAAAGCCCGGTGCAAGGGGAATGACTGCAGCGCGTTCTGCCTTTTTTTTCACAGAGCAGGAAGCAGAGTCAGAGCCTGTGCCAAGTCAGTGCTGAATTCCTGCCAAGAGTCGACTTGTTTGCTCGTCTCGCTGGAGCCAGAGGCTGACCTTATTAGCTGCGAGGGCAGTCGTCTTATTAAAACACATCTGGCGCTGAGGGAGCCCAAATAGTCCTCATATTGTCTTCCTGCTAGCTCCTGACCTTGCGTTACCTAGCAGGAATGCTGACAAGGGCTTCACGCATCTGTTGAAAGTTTCTGCAGCTTTCTTCCCTCCCTCCCTCTCTCCCCTTTCCTCGCTTCATTCCCTCCCGCGCTGTCTTCACTGGCGCCTGCACGGTAGCTCTGTGGGACCTGTTTTTCTTCCTCCCCCCTTTTTTTCCCCTCTCGCCCTTTCCCCCTGCCAGCTTTTCCCCTCTCCTCCTACCCCTACCCCCCCTTCACAGCTGTGATTTTTTTTCCTTCTCCTAGCTCTTTTCCAGTTTGCTTCTTTTTCATTGTGTGTGTGTGTGTGTGTGTGTGTGTGTATGTATATATATATATATATATATATATATATATATATATATATATATATATATATATATATATATATATATGTGTGTTCTTTTTATTAGCAGCTGTGGCTCGGCTAGTTATTTTTAAGTGCGTTGCCTGCCATTCCTGGTACGGCTTTATTGTGTGCGAGAGCTTTTACAAGGCCTGTTCGGTGAGGAGAGCGTGCACGCTGAGCCTGGCACTTCTCTGGTGAGAGGATGGTTATGGCCACCATATTTCCGGGGCATCTGAGGGCACGCGGAACCCTGCATCAGTTGGCGTCTAGCTAGCGTATCAAACATCTGACAGAATCTGAGAAGGTTAAGCTGTAACAACACAAAAATGACGAAATTATCAGAAAACATGTTTTAATTGTTTCCCAAATGGTGTGTTGAACAGCTATGAATAGCTCACTCTTGGTATTTTCTACTTCAAAAGTTTTCTAACAGCACTGAAGTTGCCGTTTCTCAACCATGTCACCGTTGCTACAGCCCTCGTAAGTTCGGTTAGCAATTGAAGCTAATTGTAACTACAGTAAGATTTCAGAGGCTTTTACTAAAATTTTACCAACACTTCTGAGGTAAATGTTGATATTTCTGATAGGTTTGTCTCAGTTCTTCTGTCACAAAGCCTTTCTTTTTTCCATAGCAGCTACATGTTACCTTAATCCTTTAGCCTCAGTAATTAACTGGCTTATGCTATATTTTCTAGTTGCCTAGCAAAAGTGTTTTCACGATTTTAGCCACTTGAACAGCGAGTGTTTGTCTGTGTTTGCAATTTCCATTTCAAAAGCAGAATTTAAACATACCATAAACTCATGGAAACCTTGTGTTTTTACTTATTTTACTTTTTGAATTTTATGACAAATTGTATATTTTCTTTGTGTTTCACACAATTTTGTCCTCACTATTTTTTAATGAGATTTATTGGTGCTACGCAAGTAATACACACCAGTTTATTGTTATATCATTATAATGAAAATATTTAATGTAAATTAAAAACAATACTTAGTGGTATATTATGATATTTCTGTCAGCTACAAGTTTCACGCCACTTTTTACAGTTTGTTTTCAGTGTGTTAAAGCTTGTGTGCTTGATGATTGTGTGCTTTGTCACTTTGGCACTGTTCGTTTACGTGTACACACACACACACACACACTTCCTGTGCATCCAGTGAGTCGGAGCAGAGGTAATTGCATCATGAGGCAATGTGCCTTCTGTAAATAAACAAAGCTTAGCATCGGGAGCGCTGTTTATTTGGACTCCTTTCAGCTGGAGACGGGCTTCAGGGGAAAGGCGACGACGACGCGTCAGTGTGAGGACTGTGGTTTAATGGACACACACATACAGAAAGTGTTCTGTGTTCGCCATTCATCCGCTGACTTCCTATTTATGGCCTATAAATATATCATATTATTAAATAGGCCTATATTATTAATAAGGTTGTAAATGTTCCTTTAATATTATTAACCTCTATTAACCTCTTGAACTTATTAATAGTTCAAGCATTGTAACCTTGAAAGATGGTAAATGGTCTGCACTTATATAGCGCCTTTTAACCTTAGCGGTTCTACAAAGCACTTTACACTGTTTCTCATTCACCCATTCACACACACACACACACACACACACACACACACACACACACACATATACCAATGGCAGTAGAGCTGCCATGCAAGGCACTAGCCTGCCATCAGGAGCACCTTGGGGTTCAGTGTCTTGCCCAAGGACACTTAGGCATGTGGAGGGGTCAGGGATCAAACCACCAACCCTACAATTAGTGGACAACCCACTCTTCCACATCTTTTTTTTTTTCTCTCAAGGCTCGTGTTTAAAATTTTCCAGCTCTTACCCAGAACAATTTTCATAATATTGAAGTGGGTGACAGTAATCAACTTGATGCTACCACCACCATCTTTCATCTTTTCATCTATTGATTGTGTTCTCAGGGGGATGAGCAGTCCTTGGCGTTTGTTTTTTTCCAAAGTTTGTAAATGCTAATTTTTAATTTTAAAAAGGTAGAAAAAGATATCATGATACATGTGATATCTCAAAAAAGTGCACTGTGGCACCATTTATCATGACATTGATATTACCTCGTCATATCGGCCAGCCCTAATTTACAACCCATTGAATTGTCATAAAAACAAGCAACTGGCTTTTTGGCCAAAGTAGCATGAGATAATGTGTTCTACACCAGTGTTTTAGGGCCACTGTTTAAAAAAATAAAAATATAAGATTTTGAGAATACAAACTTTACATATAATCAAATACTTCATATTATTATTATTATTAGGATTAGAACTTTGAAAAGACTATCCAAGAAATTGTGTTTATTTAGAAGAAACAACCACACAAACATAAAGGAAATTCTCTCTTTTGATGAAGTTAAGTTTATCGTACAAGTCCATAAGCCATAACACATTTGTTTGGGGACTAAATTGCTGTACTGAGTGTGACAGAGTTCCACTCCTTCGGGATCAATAATTTGATTATAATTCATCTACACACCCTATTCGAATGGCATGCACATGTAACCATCGATAACCTTGAAGGTGACCAAGGCCTGAGATTCCTCCTTCAGCAAAAGAAACAATAACTCCACTGTTATTACTATTTGCATTGTCACTTACATTTCCTCAGAGGACTGGTGTATACAGTTATATTTTTATTATTTATAATCTTACTGAATACTTTAGTTATTTTATTATACCTATTATTATTTCATACTTGCAAACACTATTCTTTTGCTGCTGCAATGTTTGAATTTCCCTCTGGGATTAATAAAGTGATCTAGCTAGCTAGCTAGATAGAGAGCTAATTTAATATTTTAGAGGAGGATAGTTTTCTGTGGTAACGTTCTACCATTTCCATAAAACGTGTTTTTTAATCTAAATGAAGTGATGTAGCACGTAGTCCAACTCATCGATAATGAAATTTGTTGCCAACTATTTTATAAATATATATTTCATTTTAGATTTTATCAATTAGCTTTTGCAAACCTACTTTAAACAGTGCAGTTTGCACAACAGTGTGGTACAGTAGATCTTTCTCCTGACATATGTTCTCCACACTTATCCTGAACAAGATAAAAAAAAATGGTCCATTGGCCTTTTTCACTACTCATTACATTTTTTGTCACTGACTCCCTTTCTCTTACTCATTTCCACATCTGTGCGAACGTTTGCTGTCCTTAGCCCAAAAATACCACACCACACACACATACACACGCATATACACACGTCCCTTTCTCTTAATAAATCGAATCAGTGCCGTCAACGTCCATTTCTTTCTCAGGACTCATCGGTGAGCCAGTCCATGCGTGAGCGTGCACTGATTCATTCATGTTTTCCAGCCTGTTTGTTCTGCACAGCTCCCCGTGGGCCAGGTGCTGCTGCCGACTCCCTCTGCGTGAATGGGAAATGTGCTGTTGAGTTATGATGAAGAACAGGCCTGCTGCAAGACTCTCGCTCACTCACATACACACACACACACACACATATATATACGCGCTTCTATAATATCCGTTCGCAGGCAGTCACCCCATTTAGTGCTGGAAGCAGCAGCTAGAGGTGAAGTGTATGAGCTCTGAATGGTGCAGGGAGACACACTGACTTTCATTATGCTCAAAAAATGTGGTGTTAAAAATATTTTTTTACTTTTATACCACATATTTATGGATAATAATGTTAGCATGCCACAGGCGATTGCGTTAAAGCCTACACGGGAAGCTGGGCTTTTCCTAAAATTTCATCAAAATGTCGCAGTGAAATGTTTCTTTATTGAATGTAGAAATTGAATATTTTTAGCCATTCAATTGATCAAATGTCGCAGTACAATATTGCATTATTTGTTTATTTAAGACTTTATTTAACACTTATTATTAAACTGTTTTCGGTGGACAGCACAGCCTGCGTGAAAATCTCCTGTGAAGCCTATGGCAGATTCAAGTACACTGTGTTTTAATGGGAGCAAAGATTAGCGCTCATTGGACAACAGACTTTTAATACGTCATTTTGAGTCCCGCCAAGGCACTGTGCCTCTCTGAGACTGCAGGTGTTTTTTGCATAGAATAGAAATCTAGTATTTATTTGACAGTGCTCTTCGTTTGTCCTGTTTGTTCGTTTGTCCTGCCCCGAAGCACAGCTTATATTCAGATATATACACTATATGGCCAAAAGTTTGTAGACACCTGACCATCATCCCCATATATGAAGAGAAACAACTACTGCACCACAATGTTGTGCAAACTACACTGTTTCAAAACGAATCAATGTGTAACATATTGTTACAGATATATAAATCAAGAAGTTTCAATTCATTTTTATTTGGATAGAAATTTTAAATGTATGAGTTTATCCCTAATGAGCAAGCCAGAGGCGGCGGCAGCAAGGAAAAACTCCCTGACTCAAAAGGGAACCCATCCTCATCTGCGTGACACCGAATAGTGCGATTATAAATAAATCCCTTCTATAACTGGGTACGACATGGTCAAATAGTGCAATTGTGTAACCATGAAAATTCATTACAGTTTTCAGTGATACAATGATTTTTATTCACATTGTTCGTGATTTCAGTGGTGAAAACTCCAACACATAAATGGAATGATACTGTTAACATGTTGTTAGGGCTTAATTTATGAGAGTGAGTCAAATGAAATCCTTAAAAGTAAGATGTTTTTTTCTAGAGGAATCCGGATATGTGTTAAACGCTCACAATGAACGAAATGGAGATGATGTAGAAGATTGATACACTTCTGTGACCCCTATTTGGAATAAACAATGCAAAATAAAAAATGAAGATTTTTATTTGACTCACCCTTTTAAAAAAATAAAATAAAATCCCCCCACCACCATAAATCTCAATTTAACTGTAGAGCAATATTCTCCAATTAATGATTTCACATTTACTGTGATGGAGTGTTTCTGTGTGAATCCAGTGCCACATTCCGTACCAGTGTGTGTGTGTGTGTGTGTGTGTGTGTGTGTGTGTGTGTGTGTGTGTGGCTGCATTGCCTGTATATGGGGACAGACAGCCTTGTTATTTTCCCTCCTTTGAAGTGGATGACGAGCCAGAGGTCAAAAACAGGACCCGGCTGAGAACAGCTTGTTTGTTTTCCTGACGAAAAAATCTGAGAGAAGTGCTGTGAGGAAATTCCTTCAGGGGGAGTACATGAGAGTGTGTGTATGAGGAGTGTGTATGAGATGTGTGTGTGTGTGTGTGTGAGGGAAAAGTAGTGAAAAGCACTGAAAGAGAAACTGTGATGGATTTTGAAGGGAAATTCCCTAGATTTTCCCGTCGCCGTGCTGCCGAGGTGAAAGGTGAAAGGTTATGAGGGAAGCCCTCGTACCCAGGCGGTGATTTATCCACTCCTCCTCCTCCTCGTCAGAAAGAGACAGCATGTCCATGTGCAGGGAACAGAGTGATGATGGAGAACCCTGTGATGGAAAGACATGTTGAGACATGTTGAGTCAGCTGATGATGTCATTCTAGATGTAGAAGCCACTGTTCACGTGATGTGGGAGGAAAAACGTGATTCTCACCTTCTGACTGAGAAAAACGTTCTTGTCGTTGTTTGAGTCGGAATTCCAAGTTGGATTTTTGGGAGCTTTTTGACAGTCTTACCAAACAACTGGAAGTTTTCCCGTCCCACAATATTAAGATGTAATATTGATTTCGTGATAAATTACGTCACAATACAGTTTGCTGCGGTATTGCAGGTACCATAACTTAAAAAAAAAATCACAAATTCAGCAGCTGATTTGATGTAAAATTTTTGTCTTTATTTTATAAAATAATCTTATTATTTTATATACATAAATTATATAAATGTTATTTATATATTTAAATTATAATATATATATATATATATATATATATATATATATATATATATATATATCAATTTATAATATAATTATTAGAATTATTTAAATAATTTAAAATAATTATTAGAACTCATTATTTATTCTCCTATTAAATTTTAATTTATTGCGCTTTATTTTTGTAGATATTCAAGGTTTTTTTTTAGGTAACACTGCTGATTTAGAAATGTCTTTAAGTATTGCGATATAATATCTTTGTCGTATCATCCACCCCTACCTCCCACATGACGTGATGTAGCATTGAGACGTTTCTGGTTTAGCGGTGATTAGCCAGCACGCCAGTGTTTCCTCTCTGGATAAAATCAGAATAAACATTGACATGACACATTTTGACATGGCACATTTTCCTAAAACAAAACAAAACAGACAAGACATTTCAAGTGTCTGGGTAAAATGTTCATTTTATTATGCTGATGTTAGCTTGGGTATGTAACCTACTGTCTTGGAAAATGATTAGCTATGTTAGCTAGCCATTAGTTAGCTGTGTTAGCCTGCTAGATTAGGCCGAGGAAGTTAATCAGTTAATCAGTTTAGATATCAAGACTCTTTGAATAATGTTGGATTTTTGCCACTATAACACACAGTTAATGATACACAGCGTGTGAGTAGCGTTTCTCTTTTTGCTAAACCTCAGTGTCTCACACACAGTCATAAGACACTACAGCTAGACATTTTATTTATAATTTATTTTAAATAAAGATGTCCTCTGTACAAACAAAAAA
>CM040980.1:27561433-27569757 GCA_022985145.1 Pangasius djambal | reverse complement strand
GAACACATCTTCGGTAGATGAGGTCAGAGCTTCTTGTGTGTGTGTGTGTGTGTGTGTGTGTGTGAGCTAGGCTTCTACAGTTAGAGCTTTAAAATCCTCTGTATATGAGCTTTTTTTTTTTTTTTTTAAATGGCATTACTTTGCATGCTTTTGAATATTAATGAGCCACTATACACTGCTACAGACAGTGTTTGTGACCACAGAAGATGACAACTCTGGCACTTTCTTAAGCAAAGAAAAGAAACATTAAGCTGCATTCAGACTAGCGAGTGACACTTGTAGTTTGTCTCTTGTGGGCGTGTGGCGAGCACTACTGTCATCTTTGTGGGTGTGTACCTTCCATCTAGCTTTTTTAGCTCAGATGAGAAAGGGTAGTGGCCGAAATGTAGCTTACGGCATGATATACTGAAAAAAAAAAGATTTACTTGTCTTTAACGTGTATTTAAAATGAATTCTAATGTTAATGTTAGGTACCAGGCTTCATATTAGCTTTGTTAGCAGATTAGCAGCTAAATATATAGGACTAAAATTATTTGGTAAGCTATTGTCCCGTAATGGTTAAGGACAATGTACTTTGCGTGCAGAGTGCAAGCAGGGACTCCAGCAAGACTAGCTGTGACAGCATAACTAAAAGCGAGAGCCAGAAGCTAACACAGATATGAGGGCGTCCTGGGAAATAAAGCGGCCAGCTTTTCCACCATAAACAAACCTGAGTGAACGTGTGAGAGTGGGGGGGCGACAGCATCCAAACATCCCAGTTCACCACAACACTCTAGGCCCGTGAACCCTCCAGACCTGCTCCTTTACCTAAGAAAAAACTATTCACAAAAGGCTTGACTAAACAAATATGTTTTCAGCCTAGACTTAAACACTGAGACTGTGTCTGAGCCCCAAACACTAACTGGAAGGCTGTTCCATAACTGTGGGGCTTTGTAAGAGAAAGCTCTGCCCCCTGCTATAGCCTTCACTATTCAAGGTACCAACAAATAGCCTGCACCTTATGATCGAAGTAGGCATGGCAGATCATAAAAGACCAAAAGTTCGCTCAGGTACTGAAGCGTGAGACCATTAAGTGCCTTATAGGTCAAAAGTAGTATTTTATAATTAATGCGAAATTTGACTGGGAGCCAGTGCATTGTGGATAAGATATGGCTGATGTGGTCATATCTTCAAATATTTTTTTAATAGCATGCAATACATTGTGAGGATCCTGGAGCTTTATGCTAATAATCCTATGCTCCTGACTGTCTTTATAGGAAGACTTTAATATGAACAACCCAAGAAACTCATTGAGAAAGACAACAATGTGCAGAGTGTGCGTGTGTGTGTGTGTGTGTGTGAGAGAGAGAGAGAGAGAGAGAGAGAGTGAGTATTGTTGATAGACATGTGGCTGCACTGGATCGCATGCATGCCTTTTGTACAGGGATTTGGACAAGATGGAGGGTGGTAAAAGGAGTGAAGCATGCAGCTGCAGGTTTTAAAGTGAGCCTCACACCTGGAAGCACAGCTGGCTCTGAGCGTGAACTCCAGACTTCATGGATTTAACCCCGTAACCCCGGGGTCAAGTGTCGGGCTTTAATGCAGTGTCTCTTTTCCTCTTTCTCTCTCTCTCTCGCGCTCTCTGTCTCTCTCTCTCTCTCTCTCTCTGTCTCGCTCATGCTCTGTTGAGTCTCCATATAGTTTAGAGTGATGGAGTGTGTATTTCATTACTAGCTTCACTGATGGTCTATTATGGCCTGTAAGACTCCAAGTCTTCACCCCCCACCCACACACACACACACACACACAAACACACACACACACGTACACAGATACAACTCCCCCATTCTTGTTACCTGCTGTTGTGTTGTGTAGAGCGTATTGGAGCGAGGGCTTTAATCGTTTTGGCCGATCGTCTGCTCTCCGTGTGTGCTGTAAAATAGATTATAGTCTATAAAAGCAGATTATCCTGCTCTCCTCACTCCTGGATCTGAACCAGCCAAACCATCGTCTGCCAGAACACACTCCTCAGCTCTGTGTGTGTGTGTGTGTGTGTGTATACATACTACTGATGCATCTGCACTGAGCTCATAGAAACACATCTACCAGCATTAATAATCTGTCTATG
The DNA here is from genome assembly GCA_022985145.1 of Pangasius djambal. Lineage (NCBI taxonomy): Eukaryota > Metazoa > Chordata > Actinopteri > Siluriformes > Pangasiidae > Pangasius > Pangasius djambal. The sequence continues at coordinate 27,567,650 of CM040980.1, read as the reverse complement.
TATCTGTCCATCTGTCTCTATCCGCATTCTGTCTTTTTGTCTCTCTGTCTGTCTGGTGATATGTCTACATATGTGTCTGTCTGTTCATCTGTCTACCTGTCTATCTGCCATCCATCCATCTCTTTGTCTATCTGTCCGACCACCTATCTGTCTGTCTACCTGTCAATTGAACAGTCTGTATTTCTGCATGTCTAGATCAGTGTCTGTCTGTCTATCTCTCTGTCTGTCTAACTGTATGTCTGCAAATCTATCTCTTTGTCTATCTGTCCAACCAGCTATCCACTGGTCTACCTGTCTGTCCAATTGTCTACCTGTTTGCCCATCTATCTATCCATTCACCCCATCTTTCTTTCCATCTGTCTATCTACCTGTATGTCTGTCTGACTTTATGTCCATCTGGTTATCCTTCCAACTTGTCTGTCTGTCTATCTACCTGTCTGTCTGTCTGTCTGTCTACCTGTTAGACCATCTATATGCATGCCTGTCTATCCAAATATGTGTTTATGTTAATATCTGATCATAAGTTTCTCTGTCTATCTTGCTGTCTGTCTATCTGTATGTCTGTCTATTTGTCTATCTATCTGTCTCTCCATCTACCTATCTGCCTGTCTACCTGATCTATTCATCTGTCTATCTGTCCATTAACCTGTCTGTATTTCTTAGTGTCTATCTTTCAGTCTGTCCTTCTACCTGTCTGTCTCTCTATATATCTGTCCATCTACCCATCCATGTGTGTCTTAGTCTGTCTTTCCAATCACCTATCTGTCTGTCTACCTGTCTGTCACTCTAGGTGTCTACCTGTCTGTTTAGCCATCTACCTGTATGCATGTCTGTCTCTCCGCTTCTCTGTGTTAAATTCTGTTTGTAAATCTGACTTTTCATCTACCTGCCTGTCTGTCCATCTGCCTATCCATCCCTGTACCTGTCTAGCTGTCTATATTGAGGTCTGTATGTCACAATGGCTTTGTGGTGTACATCCATCCATATGGGTGACAAATTAAAAGAAAAACCAGAAACTTCTTTCATCTACATTAACTGTTTTCTGTCTTATGATAAATTTCCTTCATTCTTAAAAATGTAACTGGAGGATGAGTGGGCGCACTTTAATCTCCAGAGCCTTGAGAGAGGAGCCGTGTACGGTGGCCCAGTAGGGAAAACACTTTAATTACTGTGTATTTATTTGAAGCAGACAGCGTTTTTAACTAAACCTGCCCCTGAGCCGGCCGGCCGGTAAGCACTGTTTTCAATTAAACAATCGTGAGTGGAAGGGAAGATGAAGAGGAAATTTCGACTCTCCCAGTGCCTGTAAGGTGGCGAGATCATGTGACTGAGTGCAGAACTGATATCAGAGTAAACGTGTTAAATAAACAGTAAGTACAGCGTGTATACAGCAAAGTCGAGGATAAACCAACACTTTTACATAATTTGCGTAATTATTACCAGTCCCTTTCTTTTTCTGTTTTTATCCCAGAGGTGGCTGTAATTATGTAAAATGATATAATCTCAAAATATCACAAGGTCACATCATTCCTAAATAATACGGGTCAAAATAACTTTGTTACCCAGTCATGAAAAGTCATGAAAAGATGAAAAATAACATGATGTACTGTATAGCAAGCCCATTTTACACCAAAAGCGTTGCTTGGTTTTTAGTAAATACAAAGTGCTAATAACTGCAAATATTATAAATACTGCATGAATCCAGAAATATTTGTTTTAGGTACCAACAAATCAGGGATTACGTTCAGAGACATGTACCCAGTTATGTGAGCGCCGGCCTTCCCAAGGCTGAGGTCGGGTACCAGTGCGGGACATTTTGATGTATAATTGGCTTTACACTTGGAAATATTACTTAAAAGCAATACGTGAACCTGACTAAACTAAGCTTAAACTGGAGCTGGATAAATGAAGGCTGATGAAATTTTAATAATAACAACCTGACAGTTTTAACGATTATTAAATTTTACATTAATCAAGTTTATATGCACAGAAAATACATACACATTTTATATATACTGTAAAACATGAAGCAAATGTATTACAAACATATTTCATATAAATAGTTTCCAGCTCAAGACATCAAACCACTGATTAGTCTAAGTTTTAAAGAATATATTGTTGTATCAATTATCAACTGTGTATAAATTCATAATACACTGCAAAAGCCCACATCTTATCAAGGGAAAATATTTTAAATATAGTCAAATTTATCCAATATACTCTAAGATTACTAAAAATAAACCAAATATATGATTATTAAACATATTTCTAGACATTTCTATTAATTTCAAGTTTGATGTTTTCGACAGTTTTGGATAATTCGACAGATCACTTTTGCTTCTTTATAAAAAATAAATGCTCAAAATTAGGAAAATTACAATTACAATTGAACAAGGTTATTTCGAGCTTGAAACTAGTAAAAATGTCCAAAAATAGGTTTAATAATTAGTTTATTCTAAGCTTACAACAGGAAATAGTAGATCATTTTGACTATATTCAAGAGATTATCACTTGACAAGAAGTCTGCTTTTTGCAGTGTAGATCTTTATAAATAAAAAAGAACTGTAGCATTTATTTATTTTTTTATAGCTTTTTAACAGCCGTACAATAACTCTTCTGTTGGCGTAGCTCTTACTCGGGGCTGATTAACAGTCGTGCCATGGCTGATCCGTCCCCTGAACCGTCGCGGCCTGTTAATTGCAACTTGCACGTTGGGGCTTTATTAAAAAACACAGCTGTTTATTTTTGCCCGGTCACATGAGTGGCGGTAATTAGCTCAGACAGGAGGGTGTGAAGAGGACACACTGACTCAGGTCTGTAAATACTCTGTGCGTGTGTGCATGTGTGTGGGAGTGTGTGTGCGTGTGCGTGTTGGAATGTCTTCTTCCTCAGCTACAGATGTATTATAATTCTAATTTCAGACCAGCTCTGGCCTACGGGACATACTCACATGTCTCTGCTGTTCTTATTATAGAGAGACGCTGCTAATGTAAACACCGCTCAGACGTGACACACGTGTGCGTTCAGGACAAAAATAGAAAGGTGTTTGGTGTAAAAGGACACCGGTTTGTAATGCGATATAAAGAATGCTGCCTGATCGTGTGTGTGTGTGTGTGTGTGTGTGTGTGTGTAATAGGATCCAGTCTCTAAGGATTAACTGTCTTCACAGACTTGTAAAGCTTGAGTTGTTGAGGGCTCTGGATTGATTGTTTGCCGGTTGAGTGATGGAGAGGTGTGCAAACAACACACACAAGTAGACACACACACGTTTGTCTTACTATCCTTATAAGGACCTTCCACTGACAAAAGTTATTAATGCAGCTGATTAGCTCCAACTTTAACTTTAGTAACCAAAATGTATTTTTATTTATTTTATTATTTTTTTTAAATAAAATAAAAGCTGCAGTTTTCCTCATGGGGACCATCAGGTATTCCTATGCTTGTGGGGGCATTTGGATGGTTCCTAAGAGGAAGACTGATCCTCAGCAAGATCAAGACAAAATCAAGACATCTAAATTGTATTAGAATTGTAGTTATATATTTATTCTATAAATTTACACAAAAACATTCAAAATAGGCTGTGTTTAACAACATACTGCTTAAAAGCTGTTGACCTTTGAACCCAGTTTTCAGCCTGAATGAGTTGAAGTATCAACAAGAAACTGTTAAAACGTGGCCTAGAAATACCTCTACACTTTTACACTCATTATAAATACCATGAGCAATGAACATGCAAATTGGACACGCCCTCTAAGCTAGCTATTTAACTAATTGTTAGTGAACTAGCTTGCATTTTTCACGTGTTTGGTTCTCGATTGGCGTTGTCGTGTTCTCAGTGATTTATTTAGAAACAGCCAGCTCTGGTTAGAAATAATATTACCATTTTGTTCTTTATTAACATTAGCTGCCTAGCTAGTTTACCACACAGCTTCTGCAGCTATAAACTGTCAGTACCACTTTGTCGTCCATGAATAATTTGCATATAAGAACGTGATTGGTAAATCACAAAGTTTGTGACATCATAACCTGAGGTTATACAGTATGTAGCTCCACCTCTGAATCTTTTGTTGTTGTTGTTGTTTTAAATGAAAAACAGATGTAATGTAACAAATGTACAGTTAGTACTAGGCGAACAATTTCCACCCAAAAAATAAATATTTTTAATTTAAAAAATCCGATGAAAGAATACATTGCATGGAGGAACAATTATGTACTGCTAATATTATTAATAATCAGTGTAATTATTTATTGAAGACTAGATTTTATATATTTTTGTCATCATTTTATAAAAGCAAAAAGCCAGTGAGGTTATGTTACAATGATTTTATCACCGTTTCTCCATCGTGCCTCGTTGCTTTGTACTTTGAGGCACATTTTGATCAGTGGTCATTTTCACGTGAGATTTATTTGTTAGTTGAACTCGCTGCGTACGTTTTACGTCAGCTGTTTTTTTATGCTTCAGTGCCCCTGACCCTGAATTTGACCCCCTCAGTGAACTGTACGCAGCTCCCATATCACAACACGGCTATTTAACGTTACACAATGAGGATACTGTTTCAGCCTGAGGCAGGAGTTTACTACTGATCTATACAGGATTAGCACACACACACACACACACACACACACACACACACACACCGTGGCACAAGAGACCGTGCTAGTTAATGCTTGGTTAACAGAGCACACATGATAGCTGTTCCTGGCTTGAGGAGAACCCTTTAAGGGAAGATATACGAAACGAGCCTTTTGACCGGGTCTCCCTGCAAGGCTGAGGTTTCCAAAACACTTCACGCTGGTCACTGATTGAATTACTGAATCTATTTTAAATTTGATATATGGTAAGTGATCATGTGGTAGATTTATTGGTACATTTCTTTGCACAGTTAAACTTATTGTTTATACCCATTCATACAAATATACCAAAAAGTATGTTCAAGAATTTACCTCCAAATAAAGTACACAAACATGCACACACACACACAATAAAGGAAATTATCTATTGCTAGCTACATTTTTCCAGTTTTTATGCCAGCCAAGCTGTTATCATGCTAGCCTTTTAAGATGTGTATGATTAGCAATATAGTTAGCTTTAGTCAGTAATTTCTGTCTGCAGATAACATGATGGATTAATTGGTGCACAAAATGCTAGCTACATTTTGTATATACCAAACTGGTTTGTTATCTTGCTAGCCTTTTTAAACGTTTCTGACCTGTAATTAAAAAAAAAAACACAACGAGGGAAAGAATCTTACTGTTGCTAGCTACATTTTTTTATTTATCTAGCCAGTTTTTCTGCAAGGTAGTCTGTTAGGATGCTAGCCTTATGCTAGCCTTTTTAAAGTGTCTGATTAGCGATACAATTTAGCTCTAGACAGTCATTTCTGTTTGCAGATCACATGATGGGTTTATTGGTGCATTTCTTTGAAAAATTAAATGTACTATTTTTACTTATACATACTACACCAAAAAGAACATTCAGGAATTCACCTTCAAACCAAAAAAAAAAAAACCGAACACACACACACACACACACACACACAAAGAGATAAAGTATCTATCTTTTGCTAGCTACATTTTCATGTTATCATGCTAGGCTTTTTAAAATGTTTATTAGTAATTAGTTAGTAGCTAATTAGTAACTAGTTAGCTTTAGTCAGTTATTTCTGTCTGCAGATCACAGGCCTCAGAAAATCATCCTAGGTAGAAGTCACTGGCATTTATACACTCACCGTCCACTTTATTAGGAACACCTGTACACCTTTTCAGTCGTACCATCAGCCAATCATGTGGCAGCAGTGCAATGCATAAAATCATACAGATCAAAAGCTTCAGTTAATGTTCACATCAAATATCAGTGACTTTTGATTGTGGCATGGATGCAGGTTTCAGTATTTCAGTGTAAACTTAAAAAGTATAAACTTTTTTTCAAGCAGAACAGTCGCAGAATGGTGCGAAAAACAAACACAAAAACATCCATGAGATGAGAGGGGTCAGAGGAGAATGGCCAGAGTTGTTCATGCTGTAGGAAGGCTACAGTAACTCAACGACTCTTTACAACCGTGCTGAGCAGAAAGGCATCTCAGAACACACAACATGTTGAAGTTGTAGGTGAATGTGCTACAACAGCAGAAGACCACATCGGGTTCCACTCCTGTCAGCCAAGAACAGGAATCTGAAGCTACAGTGGAACAGGTTCACCCAAACTGGACAGGTGAAG
>CM040980.1:27556865-27558833 GCA_022985145.1 Pangasius djambal | reverse complement strand
AGGAGCTCATGAGCTTTTTCCTGGAACTCAGGATCTTCAGCCATGTTTCTAGAGAATTCTGGACAAATTTCCAGGACCCCGTTTCGTTCCTGTTCCAGAGTCAGATCATTTAAATGGACCAGGAATTGATGGGGTGAATGTTGCTGACTGGTCAAATCAAGAACGATCAGGACTTTTACATGTCATTTTTTCTTAAATCTGCATTTAGCCGATTAGGTGGATTAAAATGAGATTAAATTGAATTAAAATAAATTAAATTAAATCTACAAGAAGACATCACATGAGTTTCTCAGGGGGGTTGGGTGTGTGAGCTTCATTCGTTCCGGGGAAAAAGTCTGAAGATTTCACCAAACACTTTGCATCTGCAGTGACTGTTATTATGATTAATATGATATGATTAATTGGAACACAAAATGGCATTCTCCTGATGACTCAAATAGTTTAGAAAAGTGACTCCGCCCACCCGTGCAGTGATTGGCCATTGCTGTTGTGTGAACATAGATGGAAAGTGGTGTAGCTTTCGATTCATTTATAATTTGGCTTGGTTTGTTTTCACACTGCACATAGTTAAATGAACCAAAAAAAAAACAAAAAAAAACACGTAGGACTGAAAACATACTTGGAAATCTCATTCATTCATTCATTCATCCATTCATCATTCATTCATCAAGCATTTGTCCCATCATAGCTGTCATATAATCATTTAAAACTTTTTTGTTTCAAATCTAGTGATTATTTTCTCTTGTAGTTCAAATCTCTAGAACACACCCCATTTCTTCAGAGCTACATCTCTGTGCTTTGGCTCAGTTCAGCAGCTCGTATCTACAAAAAAAAAAAAAAAAAAAAAACCCACAGCATGTTCGATTCACTTCCTTCAGATGAGTCGATTCAGAGTTGTCTTGGAAGCATAATAAGACCATCTCGCTCAGAAGCTCTCGAACCCGCGTGTGATTTCTGTGTTTGCGCCCTGCTCAAAGAACCTCACTGAGGAGGAAAACACAAGTGTTTATGCTGTCACAGCAGCAGCATAGGCCAGTGCTTCTCAAACACTTTGTAGTCAGGGACCCATTTAACTGCAAAATAAATTCCACAGACCCCCCAGTATGGATTTATTTCATGAACCTTATTTACATTTTTCTATTCCTTTCTACTGACAGAACATATTAGGTCTGGGTAGAGTTTGGTGCTTGGACCCCTAAATATAATAACTTTAATAATGTGGGTTGTGATTTCTACAACTGTAACAATTATTTATTTTATTTTATTTTATTTATTTATATTTTAAAAATCACAGACCCCCCAGTTATGCTTCACGGACCCCACTTTCAGAACCAGTGGTGTGTTGTAGGCCAAAATGTCACTACACATAACAAATCTATTCATTTAACTCCATTAACTTCCAGAGCATAAAGACCACTAAGACCAGCTAGAGTGTGCAGCTCTGTATCTGTATCTTTGTGTGTGTGTGTGTGTGTGTGTGTGTGTTTGTCTATAAGCGTGTGATCTTACAGCATCCCATGCTAGTATGAGCTCTGGATGCACACTCATAAATCGATCACATCACACCTGATGTCTTCCTCTGCACCAGCTGCTCCTTGGGCTCAGATGCATGTTGCTAGGATACGGGCGGGCGGGAAAAGGAGAAACGAGGCTGCGTTGGATGGGCGTGAAAATCGCGCGCCGTGATGAAGATCGACTGTACGGACCTTTGCTGAAGAAGCACTCGAAAAGCGAGAGTGTGGAAAAGCAGCCTGTCAAATAAACACAACACACACACACAGTGAGGAGATCACAGAGCATATGGTTAGGATGGTAATGTGTGTAGGAGGTGATAAAGGAAGTGAGCTACATTATGACACTGTCTCTCCTCAGGCAATCTGCTGCTTATGAGGAACCTGTGTGTGTGTGTGTGTGTGTGTGTGTGTGTGTGTGTGTGTGTGTGTGTGTGTGTGTATACATTTAAAGCCA
>CM040980.1:27541865-27551865 GCA_022985145.1 Pangasius djambal | reverse complement strand
ATAACCCTGTGAGCATGCAAAGGCCTCTCCTGGCTTGTTTCCTCCATAGAACTGTGCTGTTGCTGAGAGCAAGGGAAGAAAAAGAAGGGGAAGTTGAGGCAAAGGAAAATGAGCAGACAGACAGTCTCTATTGACTGCACCCAGTGCAAGGCTCTTTACAGGATCCGTTTATCAGCCAAGACAAGCACAACAGTGGAGCGCAGTGTGAATACTACAGCCCCGAGCAAGGTTCATACAACACGCTATCACATGAGACAAAATGTTTTTCTGTGTCTCTTTGTTATGCACACATACACAGTCTCATGTGAGGGAGCAGGGCATCCATTACTTAGTTAACCCCTGGCTTGCAGTGCTGTAACCCCTGTTGAGTGTGTTACATGCCTGTGACTAATTATGTGCTTTTTTGTGCACATTCTCCTGCCTCTGGCAATGTTCCACTCATTGCCTGCCATAACCCAGTCTCTGAATATAACAGTTCACCCAGCACCTGCTATAACCAAACCTCTGTGCCTATAGCGCACTCACTACACACCATATTCCAGCTTCTGAAACGAATACTGCAGTGAATGCCCATCAAAATCCCAAGTACTAGACCTACGACCCACCATATCCCAGCTTCTGTATCAAATACTCTACCCAACCCCATCAAAATCCAGACTCTGTACCAAATACTAGACACAATACCCACCAAAAGACAAGAGTTTTAACCAAGACAAACTACCCTCCATATCCCAGTTTCTTTATACAATACTCTACCCGACCCCATCCTAATCTAGTCTCTGTACCCAATACTAGACATACTACCCCCATATTCCAGCTTTGGCAACCAATACTATACACACCACCTATCACATTCCAGCCTTTGTACCCAATAGTAAACTCATTACCCACCATATCACAGCTTCAGTAAATAATACCAGGTCCACCACCCAACAAAATCTATTTTTTTCTACCCAATATTAGATATACCTCCCCGCATATCCCAGGTTTGGTAACCAATAATTTACCCACCACCCATCACAATCCAACCTTTGTATCCAGCCTTTATACTAGATTCACTACCCACCATACCTCATTTGTGATAACTAATACTGTACCTACCCCCTGTCAAAATCTATGTACCCAGTAGACCTACTACCAACCATATGCCAGCTTCTGTAACCAATACTGTACCCACCATTCAGCAAAATCCAATCATTGTACCCAATAGTAGACTCACTACCCACCATATCCCAGGTTCTGTAACCAATACTGTACCACCCATCCATCAAAATCCAAATTTGTTCCCAATACTAGACTCACTATCCACTATATCCTAGAGTCTGTATCCAATACTGTACCCAACCCCATCAAGATCCAGTTTTTGTACCCAATATTACACTTACTATCCAACATATCCCAGCTTCTGTGTCCAATACTTTACCCAATTCCATCAAACTCTAGTCTTTGTACCCAATACTAGAATAACTACCCCCATATCCCAGCTTTAGTAACCAATAATGTACCCACCACCCATCTAGAAATCTGGACTCTGTAGACTTACCACCCACCATCCCAGTTTCTGTAACCAATACTGTACCCACCACCAATCAATATCTAGCCTTTGTATCCAGTGTTCCTAAGACAGCCTGTCAAAATCCAACCGCTGTGCCCAATGCCCCACTTACAACCTATCAAATTCCAACTTCTCTGGCTAATACATCACCCCTCATGACATAGACCCTCTGCTTTGTACTAGATCCAGACTCTGTGCCCGATTTCTAGCCTCTATACCAACCAGTCCCCACACTGTTTGCCAATACCCAGCCTCTGTCCCCAAAACCTAATCCACCACCCATCATAACATAGTCATACAGCTCTTTTCCTTCCACCACTCATCATTACCCAGCCTCTATACAAATCACTCCACCCATTGCCCAGAAAATTCCAGTGTATCTTTACAACACCATCAATATATCGTCTAAGCCCTGTACTCCATCAACTCTGCCATCCTGCACTCTACTCACCCTTTTCCCATTACACATTACCACTACATTAAACATTTTCATTCTCTTCTCCGCACACTGACCTGCCTCACCCTTCACTGAAGGACCGAATACATTATTACCTCTCTTTTCCTTGTACTGTAATATGAGTGTATATTTCAGTCTGTCTGTCTCTGCCCTCTGGTCTCTGCTGGCTTATTACATGTGTCAAAGTAGAGAGAGAGGAAGAGAGAGGCCTGCAGGTTTGATTATTAGAGGGCAGCTTGTCCATTTGAGGCTGGTCAGGCTGTAGCCATTGTAATCCAGTGTCTCGCTACACGCTGAGAGGCTTTCTGCATTACATTTCCTTTTATGAATACCTAATGGACGTGGCTCTCTCTTATGATCCCTATAAATGAATGCAGCTGGGGAATTAATGCTCGAATGAGAACACGTATAGTATTTGTCTATTTCATATAATTTCTCCCGTGTCTAAGGAGCCAGAATGTTGGTCAAATTATGAACTGGACATGTGTGTGAGAGAGAGAGACAGAGAGAGAGAGAGAGAGAGAGAGAGAGAGAAGGAAAGAGAGAGGAAAGTGGAAAAGAAAGAATCTACACTGAAGTCCAAGGATAGCATCCCTTTCATGCAAAAGGTTACAACACAGTTTGAATACAAAGTGTGTCTAGTGGTGTGTGAGTGCTCGAAAGATGCTGCAGAGGTCTCAGATTCCTAGCCTTTGTGTGCATCCTGTTGTAATGTTTTTTTTTCTCTCTCTCTCTTGGCTCTTGACTGCACTGTGACTTGCTGGTCTGTGACGGCGCGCTGCTGGGTCAGGAGTATTGATCAGGCATGCTGGGTGCTGAAGGTACACCGATTTTGCATCTTGCGCGCTTAGATGTGCCTGCGTGGCACTCACTGACCTCGCGTGGGCCCAGCTGTGCTGATTTACTGACCCAACACAAAGTCAACCACTTGAGCAGTTTCACTCGAGCAGTTTCACCCATGCTGCTAGTGTTTTCACAATTTAAAAACCCGGGACATTATCTGCATGCTTGTACCAGAAATGCTGGGCTTTCATTCAAAATTTAAAGCCTTTAAATATGTTCAGCTCACGCACAAGCCTTCCTGGTAATTTCCAGGAATTGTCCTAGGTATAGTCTAGGTATGTGCCAATATAAAATTTGTATATCCTCATAATTAGAGACAAAAATATCATATCACGATGCACACTATGTATCATACTATGCACTGTATGTTTCCTAACAAACATAAAGCAAAGCATTAGTGAGTTCAGTGATACTTTTAGTTACAAATATGCAAAAATTAATTATTTAACACCAAAAATGAGGTAATTTTAAAAAAATAAATCTGATGATAAATTTATACTGAAGTTTTAAAGATTCAGTACAAATTTATCATCTAATCTGCTGCTTAGATTTAGAAAGGGATAAACTTCAACTTGGAAGCACAAAAACATCTTAGCCTTCTCCAAACCTATTGTTTGCTGGTTTGTTTATGTCTAGTTTCATCCCGATTGATTGTTGTGTCACTTTTCTGGGATTTTTCCTGGGATTTTGGCTTGTGGTCACAGGCATGTCTAGATTAATTTCAGTTTGCGTAAAGGTGTATGTTGAGCTGTACGACTGTGTGTGCGTGTGTGCGCGCGTGTGCGTTTGTGGGCGAGAACCTAGGCTGTCAATTCTCTGACCTTGCTCCTGCACCAATGTATTTGCCCTGACTGTTTAACTTCCTGATAGGAACCCGTAACACTGATAACAAACGCTTGCACTCTCACTCGCACTCTCTCTTTCTGAGTGTGAGCGCGAGTGAGCTGTGATACGCAGTGTGAGGGTCGATGTGTGTGTCTGCACTTGTTTTTAGTGTTGGTTTTTCCCAGCCTCTGCTTCCTTTTTCTTGCTTTTACCAACGATTAATCAAAGCATGCTCTCTGTGCTTTGTCGAAATGACACAATTGTACAGCTCTTTAAATTGAGTAATTGCTTAGTTTTTGTGTGGTGAACGTGTCTGCTTTCCACCTTAAAAAGATCCTTTAATGTCTGTTGGATTGGCGATGAAATGAAGGGGTTGGGAGAGGAGCTGTATACTTAGCCACCCGTTTGTTCTCCGTCTCCTCCACGCGTTTGTGATCCTGCAGTGGAACGTGAACATGATTGCTGAGCTGAGAAGGCTTTTCTAACCTCCCCCATGCTAAACCCCTCTGTTCACTGGGAATCTTTTTTTAGTTGTTATTGTTGCTGCTGTAATTTTAAATGCCAGTGTAGATGTATTCACAGGCCTGAAGCGTGCAGATGCCCCTCACAGAATGTCACCAAGATACAGATAACAGGAACCTACACATAGCTGCCGTCCAACGAGAAAATGTCACACTTAGAAAAAGGGAAAGAGCGTTTTGACTTCAGATCTTGCTTCCAGTTAGCTCGTATTGTTCCAGTCCTGACGGTCTTTCTATCTGAAAGGTTCCTGCCTTCTCTGTTCAGTAACAGAACATTGTATTATAATGATTCATGGATGATAAAGCACATTGTGTGGCAGCTAATGTGATCCTTTTCTGTGCATGCTAAAAGACGTGATCTTATTTCAGGCCTCCAGACAGGTGTCTGGTTTGGGTTTTTCTCAACGCAGTTCTGCTTTCGGCCAGCAGAGGGCATGTGGAGTCTGCCTAAGAATGAGAAACCCAGACCGCATGAAAAGCACAGCGAGGATGAAGTAAACATTACAGTTTTCATCTGCCTGCCTGCTTGTCACTCCTGTAGTAGAGAAAACTTGTTTTGACCTCGTGATGTATTGCTTCATCTTCAGTACCCACTTTATCCTGTACGGTTGCAGTGGAGCCGGAGCCTGTCCCAGGGAAAACTGGGTGGGAGGAAGGAATACACCATGCCATCACATGTACACACACACATTCACACACTTATTCAATTTGGAGTCAGCAATCCACCTGCATGTCTTTGAGGTGGGAGGAAACAGGAGAACCCAGAGGAAACACATGGATCGAACTGGGGACCTTGGAGCTGTGAGGCGGCAATGTTTTCCGCTGTATCACCAAGCTGCCCGCTACAGAGCACCAAAGTGGATAAAATGAAATGAATTAATTTTGCTCTTTACATAGAATAATATATTACATTTAGAAAAAGTTACTGTCTGTGCAGAGTTTCACATTTTCTCCCCATGTCTGCTTGGGTTTCCTCTGGGTTCTCCAGTGTCCTCCCACTGTCCAATAACATGTTGGTAGTACATGTTGGAATGACGACTAAAGTGCAAATGTGTGTGTGCATGGTGTATTCCTGCCTTGCACCCGGTGTTCCCAGCATTGAAGATTAATAAATGGTTCCAAGTAGGTTCCTTTACCACTTTAATTTCACATCACGGCCACCTGTCAGTCAATCGCAGTGGGCAGGACCTGCTTCAACTTTGGCAGTTTTAGGGATCCCTGTTCAGGGTAACAAAACAAGTCTGCTTAGGGAGCTTTAGTTATTCAGTATAAAGTCCAATAAAGCAAGATGCTAGCCAAATCAAATGGAGCTCTTGTTAGAGTTGTGCTGGCAATAGACCATGTAGCAGCATTAGCATCAATTCAGGCTGGATAAACTGGTCTAGCCTCAGCGGACCGGATCAGTTCTCATTATTGGTGTGTGGAAGAACAGCAAGGTCGACAGGCCTTGAAACCCCTAGGAAGCATTAGCATCAATTCAGGCATTTTGAGAATGCTAAAACATGCCAGCTAGCTATGTTTACAAACTGTATACATGCCTATCTTGGGGCTCTTAGGACAGAAACTGTTCAGTTCGACTGATTATTTAAGTGACATTCCACCTTTATAAGAAGGTCTGGAGTGGAAAGGTTTTCCTCCTTCACTGGATGGATTGACCACGGAGCGATTAATCTTTTACAGCTCAGTGTTAATAGATGTTCTGCCAAACAAGGTAGACCATGAATTAATACTGGGGAGAAAAACTACATGAAATAAAATTACTAACTAAAGGTTAGTAATGGTGTTTTTGGTTTTCCATATGAGTTGCTTTCACAACGTAAATGCTCCTACTGTGACCTATAAGTTATTCTCGACACTTCTTTTTGGATTTACAATGGATGACATCTGGCATTCTCTGATAGTGATCACGTGGTAAGAGTACTAACAAACCTAATAGATTCTGTGATATTCACATCTGCTATGGTGCTGCAAGAAAATAAGAAAGTATTCATGGTTTACTGGATTGGCACAGTGTTTCATTAGCGTACATTAAGAGTTATATTCTTTGCCTTTGCCAATTTAAGTAAGTTGACTGTCAGTCAAAGTCATTACAAAATGAATATACTGTATGTGTACTGCATCTGTAACTGGATTAAGAATGAATGGGCTTTTGGAGATCAGGGTAACTATAAGATCTTGATTGGAAAATATTTAGTAGAAACCATGGTGGTGATTCTTATTAGCTTCAACCAGGGCTGCTTTAGTTATATTTCATTAGAAGATATAGACTATATACAGGTTGGATTTTTCTCTTAATAGCCGAAATTATTGTCAAATGCCCCGATATGGCTGTATTTCAGGATTAATGATGACAATCAAAGCAAAGCAGACTGCAAACTACACTCTGTGAAAATAAAGTGAAGGAACTACATCTTCCAGCGATACAAATGGTCTGATGACATATAGTATTTAAACATCATCTTTAACAGAAAGTGCAAGGGAGGACGACCTGAGCGTGTAGTAGCAATATCAGTGAGTCAGTGTGGTCATTAAAAATGAGCACAAGGTAAAAGCAGTGAAGCAAGCGTGCAGAGAAATTGTTGCACATGTAGAGAGAGCACTTCAGTTCCGTCGAGCACTGAGCACTGAGACATGCTTTCTTTGGTCAGGGTCTACACTTTGCTCATAGATGGCACCTTGCACTCGTTTTTTAATGACCACACTCGCTGATACTGCTCTGTGTGTAAACATAAACCTCAACACGAGGAGTTCATTGCTAGCAGCAACCAGCATAAACAGAACTAAATAAAATGTTCCATGATGCCCCTGATTGATTAATGCTAAGTAGGTTACTCATTCTGGTATCAGTATCAGTATCAGTATCGGTATCAGCGAGTACTAAAAGGTACTGTCAGGAATAAATGATATCAGTGCATCCCTAGTCAGGACTATGTAGCTGTTATAAACATTACGCCTTCCCTAAACAGACACTCCTTTAGAAATATAAGCAGAATGTCTATACATCTGTATGTCCTCACCCTCTTCCTGTCCGTCTTATTGTATGTTCTTGTCCTTCACATCTTCTGTTAGCCTTCATTAATCGAAGGGGCCTGTTGTGATTGTTTTGCATAATACCTCAATTACCCCTGCGCCCTGGCTAACAGCGTAGCGGTGTGTGTGGTATGTGATGCTCCGCCTTCGCCTTGCAGGGCTTTTATTAGAAACGACACGGCCATTACAGAGAGCCCCTGCGCACAGGTTCCTAACGAGACCCTGAATGGAGCGGCCATTAGAGTGTGTACTGAGAAAATCGATGCAGAGCAGTGCAGAGGAGGACTCGCTGAGGGTTTGGTAGATTTATGGCTGTATTAGTGAAGAGGAAGCTCATGTGTGGGATGTACACTACAGGATTTGTAGCCCAATTTTATTTCCGATTTGCCCTTTCAAAAGGGTAAGCGCGGCATGTGAGAGAGGGTTAACGATTCGTCTTAGGCTTTCTGCTCTCGCTCATTTGATTTTGAGCTCACACATTTGATTTGTATGACTGAAAACTTGTAAACAGTGATGAAATTGAAGATAAGCTTTCACAACCATGTATCCATCCACAGTTTGAATTTTTTGATTCTTATGTTACTCATCTGTCAGAAAAAACACAAGTTTGGAAACATGCGGCATGTCTACCTACATCTTTATTTGTTGGGTTTTGTTGATTTTTCTCATTTAATGATTTATTTTGTTGCAAAGTTACTGCATACACTCTGATGATAAAAGATGAGAAATTCTGTTTAAAATGTATCTTAAAGGTATAATCAGTGATTTTAGCTGAAGCTAACTTAAAATGAGAGGTGGGGCTTGCGGAATTGACAGGCCAGTGATAGGCGGAGCTTGCTGAATTGACAGGTCAGTGATAGGCGGGGCTTGCTGAATTGACAGGTTAGCGATAGGCGGAGCTTGCTGAATTGACAGGTCAGTGATAGGCGGAGCTTGCTGAATTGACAGGTCAGTGATAGGCGGAGCTTGCTGAATTGACAGGTCAGTGATAGGCGGAGCTTGCTGAATTCACAGGTCAGTGAGAGGCGGGGATTGCTGAATTCACAGGTCAGTGATAGGCGGAGCTTGCTGAATTCACAGGTCAGTGAGAGGCGGAGCTTGCTGAATTCACAGGTCAGTGAGAGGCGGGGATTGCTGAATTCACAGGTCAGTGATAGGCGGAGCTTGCTGAATTGATGCCTATTTGATCAGAATTTTTGGATTCACTAAAGATTTGTGTAGAAATTTGTGTGGAGAAATTCATCAAATATTACGAGATGATTTCTGATGGCACCTTTAAATGTAAGGTGCATTTTCTTTCTTTTCTCTTTTTCTTTTAATCAGTTAGGATATTATTTGTCGTGTTGTGTTTGCCAAGCTTAGCTCTGTGGTTTTGAAGATTGGGGCGTTAGTTGTGAACTTGCCAAGTGAAAACCTCAACAGCCAGTATGTGTCATCAGTTGAACACACCCTTTTATGCAAACGCAAAGCTTTTTTTGTCAGCTTTGTGCAACTGAGCAAACATTCATGGATTTGAACTGTCACATAACAGACACCTGAGCACATGTCCTGTGAATCAGTGTGTGTGTTTAAGATAAGATCTTAACGGCTGTAGAGGCAAACAATGCCTTTACTTCCTTTTATAACATTGACATGGCTTCTCGATGCTTTCTATTTGGCTCTCTTCACTTACACCCACATTCAAACACACACACACACACACACACACACCGTCCGTGGTCAGCTGAGGTCAGGGCCGTGCTGGGAGGCAGACGGTTAAGCAGGCAGCTCACCCCACTGTGACTGCCCAGCCAGGCAGGAAGTGCAAATCGATTGCACTTACCCTTTTCCTGTTCCTGCATCCCCAGGGTCATAGGCTGCAAAGCGTTGAGGGCCACAACAAGGGAAGAAACGATGAAAGAACAGGAGTCAGTGTCCCAGATCTCTTTATTTTATCTCTTTATCTCTTATTCTTACAAATGTGTTTTGTTAATAATAATAATAATAATAATAATAATAATAGTGTTATTGAAATCCATTAAAAAAACATTAGTCCATTTCTTATAGCGTTGATTTAACACCTAGAAGAATTTTACTTGTAGCAGATGTGAATTCAACATTGCGGTTCTTGCTGTGTCTTTGAAAAAAAACATACAGAGCTCATGGGCGTGGCCAGAGCTGGCCAGTGCCACCGCAGTGTGAAGCATGACCACTCCAATAAACACTACTGTTAGTGAGTATAGTTTCCGGTGTCATATGATGCGAAACTGAATGACTTCAGTACAGTTAAATCTAACTGTGATAGGATAGTTTGAATAATAATAATAATAATAACAATAATAATAATAATAATAACATAGTACCTGTGCCAACATCTTGGTGAGAATTAGTAGGAACAAGCTAGTTTTCTAAAGCAATAATCAGAAAGTCAAAGAATACCCCCCCCCCCCCCCAATGCGCCCGTGGTATAAATGTGTTTAATTTCAATAATTTTTCACCTCCTCCTCACAAAACGTCAGCATTATCTCGCCAGTGCACGTTCTCATGTTAAAGGTCACATCCTTGCATTACCAGTCACGTCCTGTGACTCATTTCTCTCTCTATCTGCAGTGAAACCTGCACTCAGCAGTCTCTCATCAAACAGCACTGCAGAAATGGTGACCCGAGTGAACGAGTCCCGTACCCGATGTGCTCTGTGCTCGAGCAGCTCTTCCCGCGCTGCAGACGCTCGCATGGGAAACTCCGGGCTAGAACTGGACTCGGAATTAATCCAGATGTTCAGTCAGGGTC
>CM040980.1:27528994-27541765 GCA_022985145.1 Pangasius djambal | reverse complement strand
TTTCTCTCTCTATCTGCAGTGAAACCTGCACTCAGCAGTCTCTCATCAAACAGCACTGCAGAAATGGTGACCCGAGTGAACGAGTCCCGTACCCGATGTGCTCTGTGCTCGAGCAGCTCTTCCCGCGCTGCAGACGCTCGCATGGGAAACTCCGGGCTAGAACTGGACTCGGAATTAATCCAGATGTTCAGTCAGGGTCGAAATGTTCAACCTAAATATAGAAAAAAGAACTTTTCCAGCATGAAACTTTGCAAAAGTAGGTGCCTGAGTCAATTTCTTATAATTTTTTATAAATAACAATGCAATAACACTGCTGAGGTGTTGTTTATTTTGACCTGAGGGTGAAATATGAAACAAGATATTTTTAGATTTTAGTCAGGTAGAGTTTCTGTTACCACACTGAAGATGATTATTTTCCTATAATAGCATGTTGCGAAGTGTTTTATTCTGCTTTCACTGCAACAAACCTCTAAAGACTGCAAATTTTATTTTGTTAAAGAACAACACATTATAAACGAAAGTTACTTCCTGCTATTATTTACATTATAGCAGCTATAAACAGTCCTTCCCTCACCAGCCTCTCTTTTTTTCACTCTTTAAACGTATTTATTAATAAGTTTAAACTCTTTAAACTCTTTTTATTAACTTTATACAAAATTAACAAGACAAAAAAAGTGTAGCTTGTCATGAGTCTACAACGTAAACTCTTCTGTCCTGAAGATGTCAGAAACCTTAAAAGTTACAGCTTTACTTCTGACTGTTAGAAAGCACTGACACTGGAGACTCCTTCCATAAATGTTAAATAAACATCTCTTTACAGAAAACTTCACCATGTCAACGATAACACACATTTTTTAATCCTTTTATGTGCAGCTTCTAAAAATTATAAATAAATGTACAAGTCCCTGTGTATTCTGTTATTACATAAACGCTAATGTATTAGAAGGAGCGCATTAATATAAAGCTGCACTGCTGTCAGAGCTGCTGTGATAGAAAATGAATCACCTTCTGACCAATCAGATTCAAGAACTGAACAGAATGCGATATAAGAGAAGATGTTACGATGATACCAGCATAAGTTAACATTCACAAGCCTCAAATATTGTGTTATAGACTTATAAAAATGTCTCCTTAAGGGTTTTTGTGGCTAGTAAAGGGGAGGGGAATCCTGTCTGATATGGAAAACTTCCACTGTAGGGTTCTATATGGAACATTTAAGGGTTGCTTTTTTAGTGAAGGTTAGATATAAGTAAACTAGCTCTATGGGTGGAGAAAGGTGTCGGGAGTTCTGTGTGATAGAAAAATATCAGCGAGAATCAAGGGGAAGGTGTACGAGACAGTGGTGAGAGCGGCCATGCTGTATGGTTTAGAGACAGTGGCACTGAGGAAGAGGCAGGAGGCAGAGCTAGAGGTAGCAGAGCTGAAGATGTTGAGGTTCTCTTTGGGAGTGACGAGGTTGGACAAGATTAGGAACGAGTACATCAGAGGGACAGCTCATGTTGGACGTTTGGGGGACAAAGTTAGGGAGGCCGAAAAGCCGAAAGAAGAAGAAGAAAAAGAAGAAGAAGAAGAAGAAGAGCGCAAATCTTTTCTTAGTTGTAAAGATCTAGTTGTCTAAATCAAGAACCCCTAAGGGTTCCTCAGTGTGTCCCTCTGGAAGGACTCTTAAACTTTCTCCTTAGCCATTTTACAAAGCTAAGGATGCTTAACTATCTAACAAACCCTTAAATGATTATTAAGAGTATACTGTTTGTGTGTGAACTACATCCGGAAAGGAGAATGAAGCACCATCTGAGGCATTGTATTGGAAAAACAGGAGAGATGGAAAGAGAGAGAGAGAGAGAGAGAGAGAGAGGAGAGCTAAAGAAGTGATGGCTTCTTCGAGCCTTGTCCAGATGGAAGCGAGATGTCAGAGTATGTCAATACACTCAACCAGCCAGCCTGCAGTCTCTCTCTCTCTCTCTCTCTCTCTCTCTTACTCTCTTTCTCTCTTCCTCAGTAAACAAATGCTATATACAGTACATATACATTCTAATCCATTATACACTTAAGAATCAAGAAGGAAGAATAAAAGGAAGGAAAATAAACAGTATTCCACCTGCAAATTCGTAACTATTTTCACAACTCAATTAGTACGATTAGTTATAGTTAAAGTTGTTAAGGTTAAGTAAAGCTTAATGTTCGGCTTAGGCATGGCCATAGCTAGCCCAAGGTCTGGTGGTTTCGGAAAGTTTTGTGGGGTTTTTTTGTTGGTTGTTTTTTTTTTTAGTGTAAATACAGGCTTGTGGAGAAAACGTGGCTGTTCGTCTGTTTTGGTTAAATGTAGACACTAGAAGTGATTAATTACTACACGTAACATCTTTTTCGTAGAGTAGAATGTTCATTATGTATAAGTTTTCTCCAAAAAACAGTCAATTTTTATGTAAATATAACAAACATCTCAGTTCTAGGCTGTAATTTAATTTAATTTTATTTTATTTATTAATAGTAAGATATCTAATCTAATATTCTTTAATATGAAATCATTTCACTGTAACATAAAATATAGCAAATATATGTGACAAAAATATACAAGGAAAAATAAAGAAAGTAGTGATTTGTCTTCAATTTTGAGGCTGACAAAAACTTTTAATAAGCAGACGAAATAAATGATGTATTCTTGCAAAGGACAATTCAAGTCAATTCACTGTCATTTATAAGAAATATGAAAGGAAACTTCAGAAAAAGCTGTACGATATTGTGATGTTTCCTATTTTTGGAGATTGAAATTAATAGTAAATAAATAGTAAATAGTAAATTCCTGTCTTGTAAACAAAAACATTTTACTTAATTTGACTAAAATATTTAACTAAATTATTAAAAATAATTAAAATAATTTTAAAATAAAAATATTTAAATAAAAACTAGTTGAGGTAGTACATATTTGAAACTGTGATATATTAACTATGACACATTTCTGCAATATGGACCTCACTAAAGTTTTCATTCTGGTTACAACTCACTGCATATTAAATCAAAAGAACTCCAACCACATAACCATCAACCACTTCAGATTGGTATGAATTTTTCAGGAGATCAGATTAAGGGGGTGAAAAAGTCTATTTTAATAAATATTCTGGGTGGCATTCCTGGTCACGGATCACTCTCTGGCTTGGTTTAGACGCAATATGTAAAATTAGATATATCTTTTCTTACCATACTAATAGATTTTAAAGGTATTCCTCAAGGGTAAGTATTAAGCCCCACAGTGTTCTCGATATTTATTCATTAATAACATTCCCCATCCTGATGGTATCTCTCATTCACTTATATGCTGATTATACACTTTTGTTAACTCAGACGTTTATGCTGTTTTGATTAGGCTTCATATGAGAGTTTGATTTGTTGCTAACTTATTAAAATTGAAAATTACAGGCACCTTTAGATAGTTATTATCACTGCTTTTGATAGTAGCTGCCTCACAGCTGACAATGTTGAAAATAAAACCACCATCTGAGCTATAAGTTTCACACAGAATTTTTTTAGGTAAACCTACAAAAATGAACAAAAATGATCTTACGTGAAAACAACTTTAACACAGGAAAAACTGTATAACATTTCACACTATGAGATTATTATAAAATCAAGAAATAAATCTAGTCTGATTACTATAAAATGTAGTATTAGACTATATTAGAACTGATTTTATTATAGAATGTCAGAGTTTGTGAAGTGCTATACATGCTGAAATTTAAATAATGTAATGTGTACATGATACTCTCCTGCTTTACTGCTAATGCTGTGTTCATGTGATGTGCCTGTAAACGTAATTACCACCTTCCAATTGAGGAAACAACACGTCAAAATGTATGTAGGAAAAGTCAGAATTTTGTGAACCCCTGTTTGTGTACAGGTAGCATGGTTTGGCTTCAACAACACCAACATGGCTGCCAACATGAACACGCTGTCCATCCAGGGTAACAAAATAACTAAATATTAATTTTAGTTCACTTTTTACTTCCTGGTGAATTGTAATTGAAAATTGTACCATCGGCTATGTATGTGTTAACACATAACATGAGCATAAGCTAGTGCTAGCTAGCATAAAATAAACAGAACACACTTCTACACCAACCACCATATTTACTTAGCAAATGAAACAGCAATGTGTGAGTTCTCCCAGTGATCCAGTAGGTCTCATATAGGTCACAGAATGGTGTAGAAATTGGCCAAAAAAAAAGTGAAAGCAACTTTCATATAATTGAAAATATATAATATTTCTTATTCTAAGATTATTATAAAATCTATAATGAAGTCTAGTCTCGGACTAAATTAAAGTAGAATTTAACGAGTGTTGTCTGATCCTGCCAAAACTAGGCTGGATTGTATTTTGTCAATATACTGATTCTACTGAATCAATAAGCACTCTGTAAATCGAATATACTGCAGTACTTTGAAATCCACTTGGGTTTACGATCACAGTATGACTGAACAGGTCAGACGGTTAAGTCTTCCTCTTTACGGTCAGGGAAAACACGTTGCATCTTGCCGTTAAGGGTCTCGGTGGTCAGAGAAATCTGATCCTCAATGGGCCACTTGCACTCAGGGCTGTTTCCGTTTTGAAAAAGTGTAAATCTTGCGTCTCTGGTAGCACTTTTTTTTTTTTCAGTCTTGCAATAAAGTGATAGTGTTGGGCTAATGCTAGCTTGGGTGTTCATTTTTATCAATAGCTTTTTTTCTTACCTTCATAGCTGTTTCTGAAGGATGACGGGATGACGCATACAATATGATGCCTTTCCCTAGCTTACTAAAAGGAGCTTTGCAAGTGTTCTTATATATATATATATATGATGAATGCTGCTGATGTTCATTTTTGGGAGCCCCTGCAGACACCAGATATAAAATAGTGCCATTGCTATTATAGCGGATGAGCCGGAAGCAGTTTTGGTTATAATGTGGAAATGTTTCTGCAAGGACTCCGTTAATAAGACTGCACTTCTGCTGGATGATGGCCCAGAGTCCCACGATTCGGCCTCACCTGCTTGTTTTGTCACTTCCTGGTTTTCTTCATTGTCGAATTCGGATCCACCGCCGATCCAGAAGCCACCGCCCTGGATCCAGTACGGCCTTTACGATTATCTCCCTCACCTGAACATCTCATTATCAGTCTTTTTTTTTTCCAGTTTATTTAAGGAACTCTCTTTCACTTATTCTTTGCCACATCATGCTATTTTTTTTTCGGCTCACAACCGCCTGTCATGATTCCACAAGGTAGCATCCACATAAAATCCTCACTAGTATATCCAAGGAGCACATCGTAGGCCTTCTGCTTCCTCTGTCCTATATTGTAGCTTTAAGTAAAAGCTTCAATTAAAGCTACAATATAATTGTGAATCTAAAAGTAAAGGAGGCAAAGACTGGGATCTCACAGACACAAAGCAATGTCACTCTTTTCAGGAGGGATGAATGCCAAATTAGGTTTTGTTGTTTTGTTTTTTTTCAAGTTTAATGCCAGTTGTCAGAAAGGACCTCAGATCAAAATTTCCTTTAAAAGTCAAGTTGCTCAGAAAAAAAAACAACTCTCACTGGTGATTAAAGAAATTTTTCCGCAATAATCCTCTATATCAACAGTGATGAAACAGTATTGAGAGAGTACAGATTTAGCATGTGAAAGAGGTTTCCTGCTGTAGGAAATAAGGACACACTGTAAAAATGACATCTTAGTAAGTGGAACAATTCAAATATATGATTAGGAAACCTATTTCTAGATAGTTTTACTCATTTCAAGCTTGAAATAGTCTTGTTCTATTGGCAGATTATTTCTAGAAAGAAGCCAAATTTTCTGCCAATAGAATAAGTAAATGTAAATCTTAAATGAGCAAAAATGTCTAGGAAAAGGTTTAATAATCTTATATATGGTTTATTGTAATCTTATAATAAGAAATACTAGATGCATTTGACTATATTCAAGACATTTTCATGTGCCAAGTTGTCATTTTGCAGTGCAGGCTCATAGTGAGATGCTCATCCTTATTATTACATAAACTATATAACGTCTACTATTAATATTTACATCACAGGTATGAACTTTCTATTGTTTGTCTTTTTACATTTATCATATTACCATCTTCTAATTGCTCCACCTGTCTCTCCTGTCTTTATTGACCTCAGTGACCTCTGCCGTGTACAATTTTGCCTTTTCTCCCTGTCACTTGCATGTAATAAGTAATATATGCACGGCTCCTGCTGTCTCTAGCGAGTTTAATTAAGCGAGCGAGTGGCCGAGGCTGAGTGGCGTGCGGTTGTACTGAAAGACTGTGTCTCGAGGCTGTGGTGTCTGGAAGCTGCAGGGAAGAGGACGCGGTGGTAGTAGGTGGTAAGGGACGTGACCCACGTCGAGCTCTGATGCTCTCATTAGAGATGGCGTGAAAACGGCTGGTGTTTGTCCCCCACAGGAAGTTTAGAGCTAATTAGGCTCAGGAGGCCGGCTGGACGGGTCGATGGGGTCTGTACTGGCACTGACTAGCCTCCTGTTTGAGCATATTTACTCATCAGCTTTTAACCAGAGCAGAGTGTGTGTGTGTGTGTGTGTGTGTGTGTGTGTGTGTGTGTGTGTGTGTGTGTGTGTGCCTTTCACATCAAATGCATTATCATGCAGGGATTTGTGTTAAAATATGTGCCTTCAGTGGTTGTCTACAATATTAATTGGCTTTATATTGGGCTCTCTTTGCCACCTCCCATTAAGCAGAAGTCAGAAATTCTCTAAAACAACAAGATTAATAAACCTAGACAGCTGAGAAATAGTTTTCTTTTAGTACAACCCCAAAGCCCTGACTTGCAGTAATGTGTAGTACACCTAGCGTTTAATATTACTAATTATTCGTGCCTTGAAAACCTTGTTAAAGGTGTAGAAATGTACTTAATGCATTCTTGGCTGTTTGCCTCGTAGTGTTATGCATATTTTTTACCCTAGCAGTTCATGCCATTTTCTTAAACCACCTGCTCCAGGCTTTAAAAGAAACATTAAAAACTTTGAATTAAATTGGTTAAAATAAATTACAACCTCTCTGTGTCTATATACATCATCACAGTGGAATTTCATTTGGTGCTAATATTTGTGCAAATATAGACCAGGTGACGTTTTTTCCAATCAACCCATCGAGTTTGGGTGAGTCTGCGCCCAGTGTAGCCTCAGATTCCTGTTCTTGGCTGAATCCGACGAGGTCTTCTGCTGTCGCAGCCCAGGCACCTCACCTCAAAGTTCAATGTGTTGTGTGTTCTGAGATTCTTTTCTGCTCAACACGGTTGTAAAGAGTGCTTATTTGAGTTACTGTAGCTTTGTTGTCAGCTCTGGCCATTTTCTTCTGATCTCTCTCATCAACAAGGCGTTTCCACCCACAGAACTGCCACTCACTGGATGTTTTTTTTGTTTTCTGCACCATTCTGTGTAGAGATTGTTGTGTGTTAAAATCCCAGGAGATCACCAGTTAGTGAAATACTCAAACCAGCCATCTGGCACCAACAGCCATGCTACAGTCAAAGTCACTGAGATCACTGAGATTTTTTTTTTTTTTTTACCCCATTCTGATGTTTGATATGAACATACACTGAAGCTCTTGATCTGTATTTGCATGATTTTATGCATTGTGCTGCTGGCTCATGATTCATGACATGTACAGGTGTTATATACAGTATATAGCTGTGTTATTTTGTAGTGCTCTGAATGAATGATTATTGGCCATTGCTTTTTTCATAGTATGCATGGATTTTCATGTATTCCTGACTCAACTGCTTTATTGTGATATATATTGCGTATCGTGACAGCATCTTCAAGTGTGGTGATATATTTTGCTATATCTCCTACTCACATTCGCATTTTCTGTCCCCTCATCTGTCCTTTACATCTTTTTTTTCCTACTCATCTCACACGCTCTCTCTGTGCACCTGCTGTCAATTCAGTAAAATTAGTTCTCTGAAAAGAGAATAAAGACTTCATCTCCTATTAGGTAACACTTTTATCATGTTTCTCTTATCACAAGCTCAGGTCTGGTGACTCACTGAGCCACTCAACTCAGTTCCCCTGAAAACTTCTCATCTTCTTTTCTGAGTCGTGAAAGTTGCTGGAGGAAAGGCGGATCGTTGACTGAATCCAGTCTCGCTTAGCGGATGGACTAGAAAAAGTGCGGACTTTAAGTTGTAAGTGTTTTTGTACGTGGAGTCCCTTGACACGCACAAACTGATGCGTTTACCTGCAGATATTTATATGGAGAGGTCCAAGCCCTGTGTGTAACGCAGTCACGGTGTTGCTCGCGGCATTATGTGGAGGTTGTGTGTGGAACGCGGAGATGATGTGGTATCTGAGAGCCTGCAGGCTAAAGGTCACTGTGTGAATTTCTCCCACATCGGTCCATCTTTTCTGCAGCCCGAAACACTGCTGCTGACTATAATCACAGCTCCACTCGATTAGAAAGGCTGGATAAAGACGATATTACTAGCAAGTTTCAGGGTCAGGAACCTGCAACTCCCATATGAATCCATATGTTTCATTAGTATTAGGCAAAAAAAATAAAATTGATGTTTTTACAACTGGTTAAGAGGTTGGTAGGATTTAAATAAGGAGTGATATATTTGGGGGCGTGGTGTGATGCAGCCGGGCATGAAATGGAGTTACTGTTACCACCCTGAAGTTGATTACTTTCCAATAACAGCACATCCTTAATTGTTTTATTCCTCTTATACCACAGCAATTTGCTAGGCATTACAATTTTTATTAATTAAGGAACAGGTCGTATTTTCTATCTGTTTATGGTTACATTTAATGTTGTGGAACGTCCACGAATCAAGATAGTTCTTGTCTCAGTTATGTCATAGCAGCTATAAACAGTCGTTCCCTCAACAGGCTCAACTTGTTCTCAATATAGAGGATAATATGGTGAAAAAACACAGTTTGTCATGCTACCAAGAAACCAGAAAGCATAAACTCATTTGTCATGAAGACATTACCATGTCAGAAATCATACCTGTGTTTTGCTTGCAGCTGGAACTCCTACCAGAGCTGCCGTTTTGGACGATTAATCAACATCTTCTGACCAATCAGAAGAGAGAAGTCAGCAGTGCTATGATATAATTTTGTATGAATAATGTTGCATGAATTCTCGCTACCGTGTTGTTTTACGTTACTCAAGAGACGCTGTCACTGATTATGAAGCAGCCACACACACAAATTGAGTTGGGTTTTTTTTTGTAACAAGACCTGAATTATGGATGTATATTTTGTAAAAATGTATTAGTTCAAGCAGTTCAGGCAACAGCTGATTAACCCATATCCCCCAAAAAAAACAAAAACCTAGAGCTACATTTCTCGTCGTGTATGTGCTTAGCCTTTAATGAAGTTCTCCATTCCAGTGTGTAAACCAGAGAGGAGAACATGCTGCTAAGCAACTCACACATCAAATGAATCACTCAGGATTTGGTATCTCCCCATCTTGTCCTTCTCAATCTGTCTACAAAGCCTGCTAAAAATGCCTCGCTCCTCAAGAGAAGTAATTAGGGCCGGCACATATTTATTTTTAGGCACCTGTGTGCATCCTTTTTTGACGAAATGCGGAAGAGTTATGGTCTCACTTCTGGGCCTCACAGTTTTTCTATCTCTCTATATCCTGGAGGAAGTCATGTTTATTTCATCAGCCCGGGGCGTTCCTTTTGTCTCGAGATGGCATGGCAGATCGGCTGCCTATCTCCCTGCCACTCGTCAATGGCAGAGCCATCACCACCACTTTTAAGTCGGCTCCCCCACCTCGCCACTCACACGTCCCTCCCTGACAGCTCTGAGTGCAAAAGCTCCTGCTTTTTTTTCTATCACAGTCATCCCATGTGTGTGTCTTCACTGCCTCATTCTCTGTCTATAAGCTTCCTCTGTCTATTTCTCTCTGTCTTTCTTTATCTATCTCTCTGTTTTTTCTCCTCTGAAGAAGCATCCAAAAGCTTGCTGCCATGCGTCAAGGCCTCGTCACTCCTGCTGAAGGATAAGGCTTCCGTTTTAACGTTCTGGATCTCGTTTTTGCGTTCTTCTTCTCCTGTAGTCAGCAATAATGGGAAAAAAAAGGACAGTTGCTAAAAAAAAAATGTTGTTGGAGATAAGAAAGTGGAGTCAGTCACTGGCACACCACTGGTGGAGTGGCAACTAGGTGTGTTGTTATAGGAAAATAATCAACGATGGGATGGTGTGACGAAGTAGAGTTACTGTTACCACCTCAAAGTTATTTTCATATAACAGCATGTTGTGATGTGTTTTATTCCTCTTAGACCACAAGAGGAATAAAACATTAAAGTATGTCATACTTTTTATGCCTTTATATTTACATTTAATGTTGTAGAACGTCTGAGAAACAAGGTCCTGTTACCACTTTTAAGCACTTATTCATTAAACACTTTTTTCCCCCCCATCATCTCTTGAAGTTAATAAGACAAAAGTGTAGTTAGTTTACCTCAAAGCGTAAACTCCTTTGTCTCGAAGATGTCGGAAAACTTAAAGCTTTAGTTATGACAAAGCCCTGACGTTGGAGTCTCCTTCCATAAATGTTAATGAATGTCTCATTGTAGAATCAACGATTACACACACTTGTAAATCCGTTTATGTGGGGCGTCTGCTTGTGAATGAGACGTTACTATAGAAACGACAACGTATTAGAACGAGCGCATTAATATATACCTGTGATTTTGCTGCACTACTGTCAGAGATGCTGTTATAGAAAATGAATCATCATTTTCTGAGCAATGAGATTATTATTTTGCTATTATTTGCTCTACTAGTCACTTCTTTATTCATAGCATGGTCACTTATATAGAGTGACTCAGTGATATACATTGGTCTAAAGTTCTAAGGATGTGTGTTGTCCGTTGCAGAGCTCCACAGTGGAAGAATCGGCCGGGAGCAGTAAAGAGGACGCTCGACAACCGACTGCACCGGTGAGGGAAGTTTCCAAGCATGTCCATGCTCCATCTGGGGAATCTGGTATCACCTTCGCAAGATCTCATCTCTCAAGTGAGGACAGAGATCGATCACCTTCTAGTAAGTTCATGGGGTCATTCTTCATTCTCTATCCCCTTTGTGGTCTCCTCTCTGATCTTCAGAGGTTTAGCCTGTAGCGTTTCTCCTTCGGCCATTCGTTATGCTGAATTTTTCCTGACCCTTTTACACCTACACCTTGAAACTCATGTATAAGTTATACACAGATGACGTCATCACAGAACCAATCAGAAGGCACTAAATACTCACTTCTGAATGCTCTGATCGTTAAGGAATCAAAATCTGTCTAAATCTTTACTCTATAGATTAAGAACAATAATGGAGGATGAAAAGTGACCTAAACGTATTTAAACAATGGTTCGTCAGGAGGTCCAGGCTTGGAACTACACTCAAGGGTTCTTTGAATAGCAAAGTGTTCTTCAGAAATGGGGTCTACTTGGAACTGTTGTACAGTTCACTGGACAAATTACATCATTTCAATCATGGAGGATGAAAATTGACCTACACTTCTTTAAACAATGGTTCCTCAAGTATTCTATGAATAGCTGTGCTCTTAGCTTCCTCAGAAATTCGTGTGTACGAATTTGAAGGTTGTAATTACATGGATTTGGTCAGAAAAAATGGACGTGACTTACAACGAAATGTTTATTTTGGCTTACTGAAAGAACCTAAAGAACTGAACAGTTAACATGGCTAATTATCACAGAAACCTTACCACATGGTGTAGACGTCACGTTAATGTTGGCGGCTGCCGTGACTTTTGGTTATTGGCACATGCCAAGCTCGGAAATTCTGGGCTCATAGAGAAATACGAGTTCCCAAGTTGTAATGACGATATTGTGGTGCTGTTCACCTTGTAATTACGATATTCCCCACATGACTGACTCAACGAAAGCACCTGGATTTGTCAGCTACTTCCTAACTGCACTTCATGTATTTTTCGTTAGTGAATGCTGCTATCCGGTAGTGGTGTTGTCCCCATCATGCGGTGGAAAGAGAAAAAGAAAAAACCTAAGGAGGCAAGTAAATGAAGAAACCCGAGTGAGGGCTTGGGGCTTATAATTTGCGGGGAATACCAGTACTGAGTTACAGGGAAACCGGGCTGTCCGGTGCTTTCCATCGCAATATACTGTAGATAAGATGCTATGATAAGCTTTTATCTGATTTTTGCACTTTTGTGGTCTAGCTGGCCTTTTAGTTCTTATTTGCCTGTTGTTTGATAATCAAATTTCCTTCCACACATGATGTGGGAATTTTGTGTCTTTGCAAATGTTCTGTGTAATCAAGCTTCATGGTTTATCCATGTATTCAAATTAGCTGTAGCTCTGTGCTTTTTTTTTCATTTAAAAGAGCTTTTCACAGTACTTCTGTATAAAACAGATTCAGAGGAATAAGCTCCAAAGCGCTGATGATACGACCTTGCAAACTCAGATTCAGACACTGAAATCCCGTGATAAAATGTGCTCTAATGTACTCGCAGCTATCTGGACTAGCTAACTTTTAAAATGGATATTTTTTTCCTAGCAGCTATCATTTTCAATTTGCATATTTATGTGTATTTAAGATTACAGGCTGAAGAGGTGAAGAAGGTACAGGAGTTTAAGTACTTGGGGTCAACAGTCCAGAGTAATGGAGAGTGTGGGAAAGAGGTAAAGAAGCGAGTGCAGGCAGGTTGGAATGGGTGGAGAAAGGTGTCGGGAGTTCTGTGTGATAGAAAAATATCAGCGAGAATCAAGGGGAAGGTGTACGAGACAGTGGTGAGA
>CM040980.1:27485651-27528894 GCA_022985145.1 Pangasius djambal | reverse complement strand
GTTGGTAGGAGAATGTCGGACATGGAGCTGCCAGGCAGGAGGCGAAGAGGAAGGCCAAAGAGGAGGTATATGGAGGTAATAAATGAGGATATGAAGCTAGTGGGTGCAAGTGTTGAGGATGCAGAAGATAGGGATAGGTGGAGAGTGATGATTCGCTGTGGCGACCCCTGAAGGGAAAAGCCGAAAGAAGAAGAAGATATTTATGTGTATTCTTGTACATTTTTAATGAGAACAGACATGTAGAGATAAAGTTCCTACCATTAGGAACCATCAGCGGCAATTTACTCTCAGTTAATAGACAGAGCTAGCATACTGTACATCACTTTCTTGCAATGTAGAAAAGTGAACATAATCCTTTCAGATTTTAGGTTAAATGTAAATCAGTATTGTTCCAATGGGAATGATTCAGTAAAGAGCATTGATTTGACATATGCATACACAAAAAACATCAACCTGACTAGCTTAGCGAATATTCATATGTAGTAGCAGGTATGATATTTTTTTTAGCCTGCAAGAAAATAATTCATTCATTCCAGGTAAAAATACATGGTATTTTTTAACTCAAACACATCACGGAATTTTACATACCAAAACGTACCAAAACTATTAGCACAACAGTTAGTATTTCTCACAGGTGACTGGATTAAACCACAATTCTTCAGCACTAACAAAGAGACAAAGTATGTCGTTACAGGGTTCGAGCACTTTAATTTAAGGGCAACACTGGAAAAATAAGGAAACATGACAGGATGGTGTCTCGATTTGACTAAAGTTATTGCTAGCTCTGCCGTGCTTTGCACAGGATATTCCAATATGTTTGTAGAGAAGGACAGAGAGAGCGGAGGCAGCTTGTCAGCTTCTATTTGTTTTAATCATCGTCTACCTGCCGAGTTGCGCATTAAGGCATTAAGAGCCGATGCACTCTGTACAACCCCGAGCAAATAAACTCTCCCTATACAGCCACGGATATGAGTCCAAATGTGTCCTGATGACAAGAGTCTTACATCATGCTGCCATCCTGAGTGCTTCACTTAGAAGCAAAGAAGATGAAAGTGTGGCTAAGATAAGAGATTAATCTACTTGATACTTGTCTGGAGTTTTCTGTTAAAAAGATATTCTAGCATTTTTTTTGTTTGGTTGTTTGCTTGTTTTTGTTTTGTTTGTTTTTTACCTAATATCTATCCAACACATTTCTGATTAGCATGGACAAAAGTTTTGACACGTTTCCCTGTTCCCTGAGAGAGAGAAAAAACTAAAAAAAAAAAAAAAAACCTGTTCTCTTGAAACTCATTTGTAATGGAAATCTAAGGTCAGATGTTGAAAGTTTGTCATGTTTAAAAGTATTTGTTTAAAAGACGCAGCAATTTATTGTGAAATTAAAATGACAGACAAGTCTTATCAAAGCTGTTCTTTTGGAGACGCAGATATAAACACTTCACTTCATTCCTTCACCATCCTCTGTTTTTTTTTCTGTCTCTTGAAGTTAATAAGACTCGGTTAATAATAATCTGCTTGTCATGTTACCTAGAAAGAAAATGCAATGTGTAGAAAACTTTCTGACACTGGAGACTCCTTCCATGAATAAATGCTAAACTCCTTACAGAAAACCTGACCATGTCAATTACAGTATATTATTATGTTTTGTGTCCTGTCAGACTGGAGAATTCTGCAGCACTGTGGTATAAAGTGTCATAAAACCTCTGTTGTCACCTCACGTGTCTTTTTTTTTTGACATACACACTGCTTTATAAAAGATTTACTCAACGCTTGTGAACGTGTCATAAAGGCCCTGTGTAGGTTTTAAATAATTACCTTTTGCAACCTCTTCCTTCTGCTATGGTTTTGGTTGGTGAAGCGTGTGGGAAAGCTGGCAACAGTGTGTGATCGAATGAGAGCTTCCGCAGCGCTGTGGTTAAGCGGCTTTAAAGCGAAAGAGAAACAGATGAGCAGTTCCACCCAAAACAAACTCCATCTTTCAGAGACGAGGACAAAGTGCCTGCTGGGATTGCAGGAGCCAGTGGAAATCCAGTTTAATCTGAGTGTATGAGCTTCACCCGTGTACACATACACACCCATCCTATGTTTTATTTATTTCTTGAAAGAAGACCTGATAATGCAATTAAGGTGAAGGGGAGGCCAGTTTCACACAGGAAGCAGAGCAGGAGAGGGGAGGAGGAGGAGGAGGAGTGTGGGTGTCTGAGACCTTACTGACCACAGCCACAGACACAGAACACTTCTGCTAACTGATGCTGCACAAGTGCATGTCGTGTACATCGTTCATGAATCCTCAAACACTGAGACGGCAAAACTAGCCTAGAAGTCTGCTGAGAAGTGACCCGAGTTAGGCGTCCTGATGATTGGAGGCAGGAGGATCCAGCCAGGTGGTAAGACTCTCTTGTTTGTCCACTTCTGACAGATCTGTCCATATCTAACAAAGCTGATTTGCCTCAAAATCGTACCATTTTATACAACGTTTGCCAAAGCAGATGGTTTCCAAATAGAATCTGACGAGGCCTGGAGTGCTCCAGCTTGTCTACTTTTCCCGAAAACAGCTTGAGAGGAAGAAATATATGAAAGTAGTTTGTTTTTATTTATTTATTTTTTTCTGAGGAACCAAACCTTCTTAGGTCACTGTAATCAGGTGTAGCGAAGGTGGTGGATGTGAATGCGTGTGGGTGTGAGAGAAAAACAGAGCTGAAATGGGAGGAATTTAGCTCTGTAGATATGTCTTATTTAATAATTTAGTATAATTTATTATTGTTTTACTGTGGTGTTTATCGTAACTATGCTCATTTAAATTATATTATCTTAATGCAGCTTGTTATAGTGCTATAGTACTGACTATGACATCACGATGGTTTTATTGTGATACTTATTTTAGCCAGGGCTCGGTTTCACAAACACACACACAGACACACACACACACACACACACTCACCTACATGCTCTAAAAACAGTCAGGTTGTAACCAAACAGATATTTTACCCTGCACTCACACCAGCAGCGATTTTCACATCAAGTTGCTCAGTGGCCCTATGCTGGTTGCTAGTGGGCGTGGCCATGGTTTCACTGATAGCATCATGCTAGTGCGATATCCACACATGCTAGCTACAGCACATACTGTATATACAGCAACCTAAGTGATAAAAAATGAAATGCTTGTGTATAGAACAAGCTATGGTTTGCGCTTCATGTTTTTTTGATAAATATTTTACGAGATTGTTGTAATGAAACAGAAATGCAAAAAACACCAGTGCTGATCTATTTTGGGTAAATCAAACACTTCAAGTGTGATGGTGTGAATATATGGAACGAATATATGAAACCCAAACATATAGACATTTTTTTAAAAAAAAGATACCATCATCCCTCGACCCTGTTGGTTATTGGCAATCTCTTCACATCTCATTTGCATGAATGTGAACGTTCTTGCATCGCCCGTACTGCACGCTTCAGTTCTCTAATGGTTGCTTCACTTCCTTTCGCCAGAAGCTCTTGATGAAAATTAATGACAAACAACATCGAAAACATAGCTGATTGGGGATTTTCAGTGTTTTTACTTAAAACATGATGCACGTGTGTATGCGGTTTGACGTGTGTGTGCGTGTGTGTGTTAGAATGGGGGAGGAGTTAAATGAGTGTTTACAGTGTTGCAGGCAGACCCGGCTGCCTCTTGTCTCCTCATCTCACAAGCTCAGGAGAGAAATAAAGGGAAGGAAGGATGCAGGTGGAGGGATGGAGAGGGAGGATGAAATGAAAAAGGCAGCACACAGGAGGAGTGAACTCTTCCTCCCCCCATCTCAGTGGAGAAGTGACGGGAGAATAGGCCAGCTGCGAGTGACAGTGACAAGCTCGCGGCTGCTGTTGTGTAGCTGGAGCAGATGGAAGTGTGTGTGTGTGTATGTGTGTGTGTGTATGTCTGAATTTCATAGTATACCTGTCATTTTCTGCACGGCATATGTGTGTGTATGAGGCGATTAAAATGCCAGTTGAGACTTTTGAGTGTCTTGGCAGTGCCACACTCAGTGGAATGTTAATCTGCTGCCCTCCTTTTTCCTCCTCCTGTCCATCTCGACTGAAGAACCTTCATAAGATTTACGTATTCGCAGGTGAAGATCTTGTGTTCTACTTTCATTCACCTAACACAAAGCCGGCTCCAGGATTATTGGCACCATTTGTAAAAATGGTTAATTAGCTTTATCTCACACTCACGCACTTTCAGTAACCACTTTATCAGGGTCAAGTTGGATCCGGAGCCTCACGATCCCAGGAACATGAGGTGGGAATACACTCTGGATGGGATGCCAGTTCATTGCAGGGCAATACACATGAACAGACACACACACACACACACACACACACATGCTCATTCACACACATTCACACTTAGGAGCAATTTACCAAAGGCAGATCAAAATACTGGCAAAATACTGGCACTTGGGCACAGGGAGCACATTAGCTCAATCTCACATGACACACAATATGGCAACAATCTAACCCATAACTGAAGTATAAATATTATATTTTATAAATAAAAAAATAAACCCCTCTCATGACTGTATGTGGAAATTTCCAAAACTTATTTTAGCTCTACACTCGTTTCTCCTGATGTAGGAAAAGAGTACATTTGTGAATAAATTTGTGTCATTTAGAGCGTTATTTATATTCTTGGGTTTCAATGTAAATATCAGTTTTATAATTAACCCCATAAACTCTCAGGATCTGTCAGGGAAACCTGACTTGTAGATTTAGATCCCTGAGGATGGATGGATAGATGGATGGATAGATAGATAGATAGATAGATAGATAGATAGATAGATAGATAGATAGATAGATAGATAGATAGATAGAAGCATTACCATTTATGATAAAATGATGATGTCACCTTCTTTTCTTTGCTTAAGAAAACAAACCCTTTTTTTTTTTAACAGAATTCCCTGATTTATGTGATAAAGACACAATCGTCTTAGGTCATTAATACTCAGATGTGTTCGAATACTTACTTTTGAGTATTTAACATTGGAATGCATTTAAAGAACTTTGATTATGTCTGATTATGACATCTAGAAAATGTTTCTCTTTCCCATCCTTATAAAGTATGCTGCATTTTTTCGTCCCTAAGTGTTTTTCCTGCAGAACCTAGTGTGAGACTGAGTGTGTGTGTGTGTATATGTGTGTGTGTGTGTATAAAGTTTTTCTGGTCAGAATGTGTTCTGTGGTGCGCCGTAGCCTGAAGTTAGAAGAATTAAGCAGGAGACAGTGGCTTTGGCGCAATGCCCCTGCTATTAATCTCACACAGGGTGGGCTGGAGGTTACGTTCCTTCCATGCTGAAATATGTGTGGAAATGTTAGTGTATGTGTGTGAGGAAGGTTGTGGCATGAGGTTTTGTCTGTCTTCTGAACAGTGTGTGTGTGTGTGTGTATGTGTGTTAGCAGCATTAACAAGCCGCAGGCCCAGTCACAGGCGACTCTGTGGCTCTTAAATGGGTCGCGTCCCCGATCCATTCCGCGATGGATCCCTTAATTGGATCCCATGGTAACACAATGGTAACACAGTTCAGCCAATCAAAGTGCTCAAAGCGTAAAAAGCGCATTTTTTTGTAGCTCTATTCCACTCTGAATTAGCGTGTAATGTCGTGGTGTTGGGATTGATAGGCTTTGCTCATGTGGGAACGATCCTGGTTTGTTTGTAAAGCGAGTGGTTTTCCAGTTGAAGCTCTGAGGATCGTGTTTGGCAGCAGCAGGCTGTACTTAAAGTCCACTGACTGTAGCACGTTTACAGTGAGTTTAACTGTGGCTAATTATAGTTTAAAGTGAAAGCCAGAATAACAGAAGTGTCTCGCAATATTGGATTTTTTTGTACTGTAGTTGTGATGCATGACCAGGCTTTTTTCACAGAGACATCTGTCTACTGAATCAATGCACAATGCAGGAATTAGTCTTTTACTTACATACTTATTATTACTTCTTTGTTATTTTTGAAAATTTAGTCTGATGGCTGATTTAGCCCTCTACAAAAATCAACCAAGACAGGATTAATAAGTGTGCTTTAGAATGGAATTTGGTGTAAGTAAATACATGTCTGTTCAATTTAATTCAATTTGATTTGTAATGCACTTTTAACAATAGACATTGTAACAAAGCAACTTTATAGATCTCTGGATGTAGATTTAGAGCCCTAAAGAAAGCCAGCTGTGACACTGATAAGAAAAAAATCCAATATGGGGAGCGCCATTATGACATGTAGCACGTAGAGTGATGAGAACCAGCCAGTGAGAGTCTGAGATGATGTTAAATTCATCTCCTGTCACGTGCAGCAGATCCCTGAATCCAGTTTATCTTCCATCTATTTGTATGGGAGTGTGAGGACACAATGTAAGGACAGTAATAATGCTTCTGTAAGAAATTATTTTACATGTCAGAGTCAGACTCAAATGGTTATTAGGAACAGCAAAAATAAAACCAAACACGACATGATTCCTGGCGCAGCAGGATGTTTCTTTTCAATGTAG
Organism: Pangasius djambal; assembly: GCA_022985145.1. NCBI lineage: Eukaryota > Metazoa > Chordata > Actinopteri > Siluriformes > Pangasiidae > Pangasius > Pangasius djambal. The sequence goes on along the minus strand of CM040980.1, from coordinate 27,522,382 downwards.
CTCCTGTTCTCTTTGCAGAACAGACAGTTCGCGCTGCCTGCAGCTCCCCAACCAATCCTTCATCTATGTTTTTCTTTATTTCTCTTTTTTTTCTTGACCAAAGTCATGTGACAGACAGATCTCGTGTTTATTTTTTGTGAGAAAGCGGGATTTGGGAAACAGGCACACTTCAGCATTGATCTCTCCAGGTACAAGGTGTAGTATCTGCGAGAGACTGTGTAGTGTGCACACACCACTACATTCACCAAACAACAGACCCCAAGTGATTAAAGTCATGTAGTATAAAAGGGTCAGTGATTCTGCCACTTTGAAAGTGTGCACTTGGGTTAAGAGTCCTGGGATGAGCTTTTAGGTGCGAATCTACTGGCTAAAACTTGAGAATAAACTATTTTAGTGAAATGCAAATCATATGCACCAAAAAACGAGGAAGAAATAATATTTTTTTTAAATATCAGATGGTGTAGTTTGTTTTTGCACACATTTTCACAGGCTCAACCGCAGCGCCGATCTGTGAAGTGTGAATGAAATTGTGGTGTTATGTGTCGGACTGGAACTCTGTGATCTGTGGTGCATTGTGGGTGTTAGGCAGCATGACCTGTGAGTGTGTAACTGCGCGCCAGATAAGAGCGAGCTGATGGCTGGGAAAGGGGAAGCGTGTGAATGATTTAGCTTTCTTCTCCTCCCCGCCTCGTTGTGCTTATCTCACCTCTGAACTGTTAACTTTAACTTCTGCTTTTCGTATGGGAGGTGCTTGGTTGTCAAACTGTCTCGAACCTTACCTCAACCTCTCTCTCCCTCTCTCTCTCCCTCTCACATACACATACACGCATATAAATATACACGCATATAAATATATATATATATATATATATATATATATATATATATATATATATATATATATATATATATATATATATATATACACACACACACACACACACACACACACTTTGCAACGAGGCTTAACAGCTTTCATGGTGACACCAATTAGTCGTATCACCTTTAATAACACTCAACAAACTTCTGTGGATGCTTCTCGCTCTTTTCACTTTGCTACTCCTTTCTGCGAACATCTTCACACATTTTCATTACGGCACTTAGCATAAGTGTGTGTGTGTGTGTTTGTGTGTGTGTGAATCACTAAGGAGTGCTCCATTAGTTTATTTAGAGGCATTTCTTGAGTGAGCTCGGTTTGTTTGTGGCGTAACTCAGTCTTCAGTAAGCAGGCTTTGAACTGGAGACATGTTTAATTAATGTAAGCCAAGAAACCCAGCAAACAGCAATTAAACCTTCCAGCTCCATTCGCCTCGGTGAGACAGGCTGTCATTAACCACGCAAGTATCACAACAGCTCTACTTTCAACTTCAAACACACACACTCAGGTTCAGTGTGCGAGGAGGAATATTGAGGCTAAGCATAAGCGTTTGAATTCTGGATTCTGATTGGTCAGAAGGTGTTGATTTCTATAACAGCAGCTCTGACAGGCAAATCACAGGTTTATATTAACCTAATACGTTGTTGTTTCTATAGTAATGGCTTACAAATGGCATAAAACTAATAACAAATGGTTTATATGGGGGTTTTTTTTGTAATGAGAAGTTTATTTAGCATTTATGGAAGGAGTCTCCAGTGTCAGTGCTTTGTAAATGACACAGCAATTTGCCAAAGATTACATTTTAATATTAATTAAAGAATGACAAGCCATCCTTTTTCTCAATTTATAGTTATATTTAATGTTGTGGAACATCTGCAAAACAAGTTAGTTCCTGTTCTCACTTACATTACAGCAGCTATAAACATTCGTTCCGTCACCAGCCTCTCTCTTTGTCTTTCTTTGCTGAACTCAGGACGGTGAGATAACCGCCCCGAGTTCCCAGGTAGGAATTCTGAGTTGAGGGAGCGCTTTCTTTGGTTTTTCCTAGTCAGAGGTCTGAAATTACGAGTTATGTAGCATTATAGATGCTTTTTTTTCTAACACAAAAGACTGTAATTACTCCAGAAGAGGTGGAGTTGGGACGGTCTTCCCTGTGGGTTTGTCTGTGCAACATGACTGCGGTGTGTTTCAGATCAGTGAGTGTTTTGTTCCGCTCGGTTCGGTTCTCCTGGGCCTTCCCGTGGTGCAGCGTGTGCTTCTAAGAGCACCGTAGGTTTGTTTGTCAGACTCTCGACACACCGCTAATTGTTTTTTCGGTATAGCTGTGGGGTTAGACCTCGGCCTGTGAGCGCAGAGGAGAGGGAATTTATAGAAACAGAACAAGTGCAGTGTGTTTGTGCTGTCTCACACACACACACACACACACACACACACACACACACACACACGTACACAAAACTGTCACGCTCTGTGCAAAATTGCTAAACGCTCATACAAGGATGGCTTTTTTTTTGGTGCGAGATGTGAGAACAGGCATGAATGACGGAGCCGAGGTTAAGTGGCTCGGGAGCGCTGACAGATTTCGACACAGCTTGTTAACCCCCTTCCTTTTTATTTTGTTCTTATCTTCTCTTCTCTTCAGGATTAAGTGATTTTCTTTGTCCGTGTCGGTGCAGGAATTTTTAAAAAGCGTGCATTCAGAATCGACTTGACGTGAGCCAACTTTCATATCCTTTGCCCTCGGGCCGGCTCTGGTAGCGCGCCAGAGATATTACTTTCCTGTCCGACAGCTTTGTGTGAAGTGTGGAAAAGAGGAGAGAACACACACACACACACACACCTGTACACATACATACACTTATACACACAAACACATGTACACACACCACACATATCAAGATCATTTGTAAATCAGATATGCCCTCTCAGAGACTCAGACGACTGAAAGCTGTTACCGAGCCATCAAAATATTGTGTGTGTGTGTGTGTGTGTGTGTGTGTGTGTGTGTGTGTGTGTGAAACACACATTTCACAAAACAAACAGCTCTGAATGTTTTCTCCTTCCCTCCTCATGTAAATTTATTGAGCTTAGACATACTTCAACCTCCATCTGCAAAATATGCAGGCAAACACACACACACACACACACACACACACACACATACGCATAAGCACATGCTCACACCCATTTCCATCTCCCAGAACAGAAAGTGCAGGTGTAGCTTTCTCATCATGTGCTGTTTATATGTTCAATAGACAGTGGCCATCTTATCTACATATCAAAGTGTGTGTGTGTGTGTGTGTGTGTGTGTGTGTGTGTGTGTGTGTAGACCATGGTGTTTCAATCATATATTGTCCTCGCTGTAGATTGTAGAGTACAGTATGTTAGCACTTTAGCTGATATTAGCTGATATTCGTTATGTATGAAAAGTCATTATAGTTTATGAAAGTTTATGATACTTCATAACACCTAGGGTTATTAAGCTTTACAATGCTATCACGATTCTGCTGTGTCACTTTATGGTAGCGTTGGTTAATATGTAAGTATGATTGATACCACCGTTTTACTGTGGGCTCTCATGGTAACAGTTGTTAATCCATGACGTTATGCTAACACTTTACATAAGACTTTCAAAAGACTTTCCTGATAGCTTGACCTAAGCCAACAAACTTGATGATTCATAATGAGTATAACGCAATGGCATTATCTGTATATGTACGTATTTAGTGCTGAAAATATTTGTATGCGATTTAAACCAGAAGTGGTCTATATCAGAAAGGGTTGTTGTTGTTGTTTTAAATGTGAACTCTACCACTTTGCCCTGGAAACACTGCAAACTACTGAGAACACCATCATTTTTCATTCACAAATGATAACAACAAATGGCAACTTGCAGAACTCCTGCACCAGACCGGACGCTCTGTGGAGCTTTCTGGAAAGCTTTCTATCGTCTGTCTAATGTGACTGAGTAAGCTATTTCAAAATCAGTGATGTCTTTCCCAAATCAAGAAACTGTTAACTGACAACAATAGCCAGCTAATAATATTTATAAATAATATTTGATCAGATTTACTCCAGTTTTTGGGTTTGTTACAGAAAATAGAATATGGAAAACAATTCCTGTATGACCTTTTTACGAGAAGATTTTCTTTTAATAACGATCGTTTATGAACGATAAAAAACATGTGCAACCAAGTGTTATAATATATATTTTTTTAATGATTTAAATGATTTTGTTTGTCCAGGAATATGGTAGAAATATGGTTTTAGTTTGGCACTCAGAAAGGCAGTGTTTGGGTCAGAATAAACTTACTCCTCTTAGTATCATGTTAATGAACTTGGTATTTGTTCCCTGGGCAGGGTTGCCAGGTTCTGTGTATAATATCCCCGTACTGCAGATGGATACTGCAGATCAGAAATGCGCACCGCTTGTTCCTGAGCCAGAACATTCAGGGCTAAGTCTTTTTTTTTTTTTTAACTGAATTGTACTTAGGGTGGGAATTTTGCTGAAACCTGGCAACCTGGTAAAAATCCCATACTTGAATGTCTGGGGGAAAATACTAATACAAATAATACAAATAATGTATTTGGTTGCATCTCCTTTATATTTATATTTGGGATGTAACCATCATTTTAAACATTCTTTCTTTCTTTTTATGTGTCTCTGTTGTGTGTGTGTGTGTGTGTTATTGCATCTGACCACTGGAGGGAGATGCAAACGAGAATGTTTTTCCAATAACACAGATATTTTCTCCTCTCTCTCTCTCTCTCTCTCTCTCTCTCTCTCTCTCTCTGTCAGGTTTTGTTAATCACTCTGCTTACACTCGTGTTCTCCTCAGTCGTCTCTCAGCGTGCCAGAGCGCATGCCTTTTGTTAAGTGTCATGGCCTCCTGAATAATTTAGACCTGTGTCACTCTCTCTCTCTCTCTCCCTCTCTCTCTCTCACACACACACACACAGTACAGCGTGCCGTTAGGTCATACACAGTGACCTTCCCTTTAATGTAAATGGATCAGAGATGAAAAGGGTTTTAAAATCAGCAAAAAAATAAAATATAAGAAAAGTGTATTTATTAATAAGGTGAAAGAAAGAAAGAACCAGAGACATTACATTTGTTAGTATAAATGTCCTCATTAGCGCTGATTTCTGAATGGACCACAGGCCACATGACCCTCACAGCAAATTCACTAACTGAGGCTGCACAGGGAGCTGTTAGAATAGTGTGTGTGTGTGAGTGTGTGTGTGTGTGTGTGTGTGTGTGTGTGTGTGTGTGTGTGTGTGCTTATTTGTATTTAATGGCGTCGGCGGCGAGTGTGTGTAGAATCAGGGCGGATTGAGAGTGACGTGGCCTGGCTTGGATCTTCACCTCCCTGGGCCTTGTTGGCTCCGGCCTGGCTGATGAGGACCAGCTGAGTGCAGGAGAGCTCACACACACACACACACATACACACACACACACGCACACACGTTCTCTCTTTCACTCTCTTCTCCGACACTCACACACACCACCCTCCCTCATTCCTCTATCGTTCGCTCACATGAAAGAAAGGAAGAAAGAAAGATTGAAGCGAACATAGTGATGAAAGTAACAAACAAATAATGTTGAGACTGTGAAAGAAAGATGGTTGGAAAGTGAAAGAAAGAAAGGTGCACTCTTCATGCTCCCTCTTTCCCTCCTTCTCTGTTTCCCTCCTTCCCTCCTGTTATCCTTTTCTCTTTCCATCCTTCCCTCCTTCCCTCCTTCCCTCAATCTCTCCTTCCCGCATTCCCTCATTCCCTCCTTTTCTCATTCTCTCCCTTTCTCCATCCCTCCTTGCCTCCCTCCAGCTTTCATTCCCTCACTCTCAGCAGCAGGATTGTCAGGATGAAAGGGAAAGGCGCTGCTGTGTTTTTTAATTAGCGCCCATGACAACGTGGCGGTGTGGTGTAATTAATTAGAGCTGGAGAAGATGATCCCTGCTAGTTGTCAAATAATTAGGTGCGGAGAGCGACTGTGATGATAATAATAACACTCGTTTTAATCGACTGAGCTGAAATGAAATCATTCTGTGCTCTCGAGGACACACGTCCAGGGCCATTCGTTATGGAGTATTGAGATTCCTGTGTGTCTCTCTGAAAGAAACAAACAAACAAACAAACAAACAAGCAAATGCATGATAGAAGTTATGCAAAGAAAGAAAGAAAGAAAGAAAGAAAGAAAGAAAGAAGGAAAGAAAAAGTGCATGATCCAAGTGATTGAAAGAAAGAAAAAGAGAGAAAGAAAGAAACAAACAAATTAAACAAACACATAAAAGAAAGGTGCCTGATTGAAAGAAACAAAGTGTTTAAATTGAATATATGTGTTTTTTTTCTTACAGATAAAGAACAATGAATGAGTTAAGAACATTGCTTTTAAGTGCATCATTAGTGTTACAAGTCTTGGTATCTGTCTGGCATTTCGCTGTGTTGTAAAAAATGTTCGTAATGGGGACAGAGATTAGAGATTTAAGATGAATTGTACTTGTAGATGCTTATATGAGAAACTGTATATGCACATCAAATCCTGGAGCACTTGAATGCAGCATCTGATCTACACTACAGTCATATAGTAAAGCTTCTGTGTGTTATTTGCATTTATATGTTTCATTTCTGAGAATAACAGCCACCCAGCAAATCATGTCTTCACTGATGTACCCGTGTGTGTGTGTGTGTGTGAGAGAGAGAGAGAGAGAGAAAAAGAGATGGAAAGTGGAGAGTTAGCTTGTGTGTAAACACAGGTGAGTGTAAGAAACTCTGTTTGAGCTTTCACCTCCCTGGCTGTGGCTGGTCATCTATATTTAAACATGCATGCTTGCAAAACACACCTTCTCATTTCCACACACACACACACACACACACACACCATAAATACACACACAGCACAATTTGGCTTCCAGTCTCATGCACACACATATCTTATACTGTTTACACAGCACACACACACATATACACACACACACACACACTCTGCAACCTGATAACTTAATGGCCGCTCAGAGTTGTCCTGAAGGCTCATCAGCTTTGGCAGCCCAGGCCTGACAGTTTTATTGCCATTTTGGCAATGTCACGGGATATAGCCGGCTATTTACAGCAGCGAGGCCGCCTCAGACAATTCACATAAATTCACTTGAGCCATCGCTCGGTGTTCGGCGGACGCCATGTCACCGCCGTGCTCTCCTCTTCCTTGCACGTTCTCTCGGTCGCATTAAATGCTGCTGAGCTTTTATTTATAACCTGCTGCCATTGCATTTACGACAGACACTCGCTCTCTTCGTCCCCTCCCTCTCTCTTCCCCTTCAACTCTCATTTAGCTTTACGAGTCGCTCTAAAACTGAGGGCCACATCGTTCACGCCGCCGTTTTACATACTGGATATCGATACCGGCTGTAAGTCACACCTGACTGGGCGGGATCTGAGAAACGGGCCAGTCGGAGCAGACGATAGCTGTTGATGTAAGAAAAAAAAAGCTCAGCGGATAGAGGAAGATAGAGGGAGGTGATGTGTGAGAGAGAAGCAGAGTTCTTCAAGGGTTCTCTAAACCACCAAGACAGCGATTGCCCATGTTGCCCATGTATGAAGTGGCCGGAAACTGGCTTGAGTTCTGCTTATCAGGAAAAACTTTCCTTGTCGGCACAACAGAAAGAGGAGAGTTCGGCCTGGCGTCCAGAGATCATATGTTTGAATCCCGATGATGCCACAGCCATACATGGCCATGTCTGGGTGGGAGGGGCATACTCTCTCCAAGTACTAGCCAATAATGGGCATCCGTGAGCTCATGTATGTAGAACAGGGTAGAGAGCGCATTCCTCCGAGTGTGTTACGCTGCCCTGTGACACACCAGTTTTGAAAAGATGCTTTTGGTTGTCTTCACATCACAGCCTTCACACAGCCTTCACTTTCCCTGGCTACCAGTTTTTTATATTTTGGGAAATACAGCCAACTAAATGTGTTAGAAAATATTGTATGCAGGTACAAGCAAAATGAATGATAATGTATGAGCAAATTTTTAAAAACATTTCTAGTTGTGTTCAATTATGAACTGTAGCTGAAGATGAGCCAAAATTCTCTGTAGCATGTACTGGAAAAAATACATGATGTATGACTTCATGTTGTGGTTACAGTGTTAAGCAAAATAGTAAATAGCTAAAAAAAAAAAAAAAAAAAAAAAAAAAGCTAGGGTTCTAAGGGTTTACCGAAGTCTTTCACGTTATGGCTTAGCGATCATGTAAAACTGTAATATGTTATGTCCAATTGTTTGGACCATGCTTCAGCATTAGATTCTGGATAATCTTGCAGCATCAGTATAAAATTGCAACATCAGTAAAGCTACTGTTGTTGTGTAGCATGTGGTGTAGTGTAGCTTTTCTGAAATGTTAAAACAACGATACAGTGCTAATGCCAAAACGTGCCATTTCACCTGTATACAGCTACATCCCACTCGTTTGATGGTCATCCTGGAAATAAGTAAAATGCTAAAATGTTCCACGTTTTCAGAAGATCGATTCTGATGAAGCATAAACCAGGCTCTCGTCTTAACCCACATGCACTACATTATCTTAGCAGATTGAGTGAACCTATTTGCACCACTGCGGCTATAAAGATCAGCTCCTCGGGGTCTGACAACTCGCTTCAGCAAAGACGTTACACTTTAAAAACCAGCCGATAAAATCCTCGGCTCTGAGTGTGAGCGTGAGCCGGAGACACAGCCGGGACCGCATAGAGAGCTTTTAAAGTCGTCTATAAAAGCGTCCTCAGCTGTTAGACTGGTGTTGGTGTGGCAGCGTCATACTTTTCACACCGAGCATCTTATCTAGACTGTAAAAATGTCCCGAGCTGATTGGACTGGAGCTGCAGAAGCACTGGTGAATAAAAAGTTTAAATCGATCCAATTTAATCTTGTAAAACTCTTAAAAGGGCTAATGTGTGTGTGTGTGTGTGTGTGTGTGTAGGTGTAGGTGTGTGTTTTAATTAAAAGCAAGCTAAGAATTAATTTATAGGTTGTCTTGATTTTATATGAACATTTTTAATGCAGGTGGTTTTATGGTATTGGTCACATGACCAAAACCATTATGAGCATGAGCTCTATCAAATAAAAGTAAATAGAAAAAATGTAATAATACAGATACAACTGCAAATATTTGACACATAGACGCAACACTAAAGGATTTGTTACGGATGATTTTACTAAAATTGTACTGCCACATTCACACCATCCTCACAGGCACAATCATGACCCCTTGTATAACTATGGTTTACTGTAAATATTTCATAAATAAATAAGTAAACTTTTGGATGTTGAAAATTATAATGATATATATCACACAATTTTTTAAAATCTAAAAATGCATGTAATTTTTAGCCATTTGTTAAAAATGTTATTGCAAGCTTTTGTCATTTTTTTAAAGTTTTGTTTGTAATATTTGTAACTTTACTATTGTTTGTTCACACAGTGAGGGAAAAAATTAATGTAATTTATCAATCGTTCAAAAGTGTGAGCAAGAATAAAACAGATTTTTTAACCTTCATTAATTGAACCTTTTATCTATTAAGTAACTAGGTAACTAAATAATAATAATAATAATAATAATAATAGTAATAATTTTTATAAAAATAAAAAATGCATCCACTCCTTTTATTTTATTTTTTTCTCAAATAAAAGACAAATATAACATACTTTTTTTTATTTAGTTGCTTTTTTAATTAACCGTAACAAGTCGGTGCATTTAATTTTTTTACTTTGATCCAAAGTTTCTTTTTTAGTGTAGAAACCATGAGCAGGTCTAGTCTTAACACTTGTTTCTCTCATAACTACACATTAGTGAATAATATGCTTTGAGATGAATAACAGGATAATTCTCTGTGTTTAAGCGGTTAATTGGTTTTCTAATTGGATTATTTTCTTTTCTCAGAAGATATTCATCCTATAGTATTCTGTAACGCAGTATGTAATTTACCATGTATATGCAGTTTGGATGGTGTGTGTGTGCGCGTGTGTGTGTGTGTGTGTGTGTGTGTGTGTGTGTGTGGGCGTGCCTGATAGCACTAATCTATCACAGTCATTATGAACCATCTGCCACAGGCGCGATGACAGAGGGTGGCAGTGCCATAGCAGAGGAGGATAACAACACCTGTAACTCGTTAGGGCATGTTGATGCACTGCCGCGGGGTGTGAACACAGCATGCAGAATGACACGCACACACACACACACACACACACACACACAGAACACTCACACCTGCTCATTTCAGCAGTCTCCTTACAGCCCTGTTGTATCCATGATCTCTCTCTCTCTCTCTATCTGTGTATGTATGTGTGTGTGTGTGTGTGTGTGTGAGAGAGAGAGAGAGAGAGAGAGAGAGAGAAAGAGCTGATCACAATTCGGAGCTTTATGATATGACTTGGTATAATAGTGTTCTCTGGCCTGTATACCGGGTAGTGCTCTGTATCACCATGGAGATCTGAGCATTATTTCAGGACAGATCTGATTACACACACACACACACACACACACACACACACACACACACACACACACACATATACAGAGCAACCCCAATGCCGAACATTACAAAAAGAAATTCGCCATGAAGCCGACTGAGAGGCAGCCAGAACGAGCCTGAAAAGAGAAGCCTGGAAGCGTAATATGAAAATGCAGCCATTCAGGACGAGATCAAATTGCCGTTATTATGTTATGATTGCTTCAACAGAATTACCCTAAGTGAAATCTCTGGCGCTTTAGACACTGCAGCAGTGACTGACACGAGTGCACCAAGCACACAGAGAGCTACAGGAAGACAAAAGTGTTGAAATGGGAGGAGAGCAAAAACATCACCTGGGCTGAGATTCCTAAAAAGCATCGCAGCACAAAGATCATATTTAAATGGTAGAGAGAGCATCATGTTAAACACTCGGTGACATGAGGTTAGTAGAGGCAGGACGCAAGTTCATAAAATTGCTGTTTATTAGGAGTAATCCAGTAATCAGTCTTAATATCCAAGGCAGGGGACAAAGAACAGGAAGACAACATTAAAAACAGGAATAATCCATGTTCAGAAGATGGGAAAACTGGCGAGGATCAAAACTAGGAAACACTACATACTACAGATGGCACTGATCTGATACCCAGTATCGAAATAACCAGAAAAAAAATATATATAGTGGATCAGATATCGGAGAAAGCATATTGGATCCTGTACCAGATAGCGAAGTTTGGAAAAGAATTTTTTTTTTGGAACTGGAAAAGTCTACATATAAAGGGATTTTTTTTCTTTGCTTGGGAATGATTTATTATAGTTATTTAAGTTTAAAAAAACATTTAAAACTTAGTAGTTTTTAAATAAAATAATATCTGTATCTGCTGGTACTCAAGGTTTCAGAAAAAGTGATAACGTGTCACCTCTGCTACATGTATTATAAAACAAGGCACTAGAGAAAACAAGGCTTAGTAATGCACATTTACAGTGAACAAGACTTGATTATAAGTGATTTTCTGTTCTTTCCTTAATACAGGGCTATGTGCTGAAATACTTGTCTGTGGTAATCACACATACTGTACTGATTCAGTATATCAAGTCTAGGCTGAAAAACACAGCAGTATCCCTTTAGTATGTGTCAGACCCCCTTATTAAATGACTTCTGCCCATTTCTGATGATCTCCCGCAGCGGTGGTTGGTGTAAGCGGGTCAGTCTGTGTGCCCCAGACCACGTCACCCCGACGACTGACTTCATTAGCAAACACTCCTGGCTTTCTTGCCATCCGAAAAAGTGAACTGTCTTTTTCACTATTCACTTCTCCTCATCCTCCTCCTCCTGATCATCATCATCATCATCCTTCGCCCTCAGTGTAATAAATGCTCTTACAGCACTGAAGTAAATAATTTATCCGACAAGTCGAACGTTTTCTCTTTAAAGGGTTAAGTGCCTGGTCTTGGCAGAGCAACAATTTACTTCCTGCTCATGAATAAAAGATAGAGGTGTGCAGCTGGGGACGAAGCTGTCTGGGGCTTTTTATACTTATTTATGTGTGTGTGTGTGTCGGTGTGTGTGTGTCTGTGCTTCCCTTACGTCACAGTAAAACTTTCCTGTATAGACAGTTTGTGATGAAGCAGTGTTCTGAGCCTCCTCTATCTCATCCTGCCAAAGCACGGACACAGTTCAGGGCTTTTTGTCCTCTGTCTGTGATGAAAACACCGCCTTAGTCTGCTTAGAATGCTTCTGGTAAAGGAGTGAATGTAGAGCTGCTGGATACCATGTTACATATTTTTAATTATTAAAGAAGGTCACATCATATTTATCCATTTGTAGTTTCATTTAATGTTGTGGATCATCCCCAAAACGTTAGTTCACATTTTCACTTGCGTTATAGCTGCGATAAACTCTCTCTTGAAGGTAATAAGACAAAAAAAAAAATGCAGCTTGACATATTACTGAGAAATTGCAAAGCATAAATTCCTCTGTCCTGAAGACTCTGACAAAGTGCTGACACTGGAGACTCCTTCCATAAATGTTAAATAAAAATTCCCTTGCAGAAAACCTCATATCAACGATTATATGTATTTAACTGTTATATAATAACACATTTTGCTCTATTGTCAGGGCTGCTGTTATAGAAAACAAATCAACACCTTCCAACCAATCAGAACCTCGAATTCAGCAGCACTGTGGTCTAAAGGTTTTTACTGAACTTGCAAACCTTGAGTAGTCACACCCAAAATAGCATTAGCTATTATCAGAATAGATACGTGGTGTAACAGTAAACCAGGATTGAATTAGCCTGCTAGCAATGTTAGCTAGTTAAAGGATCGCTTCATCATTAGCAAAGAGTTAGCTAGTCCCAGAAAAATAGCCACCCAGGTCAGAAGATTGAAAAGTGGAAGACAAAAAAAAGAGACAAATGGAAAACACAGAGATTTTTCAACACCTCAGTGCTAGCTTGAGGTCAAAGTGCACAGTAATGGCTGTGAAAAGCCAAAGAGTTTAGAAGGATAAATTAAACACAGAGAATTTGTTCACCTTGTTTGACATTCTAAATTCTCAGTATTGTCAGTATTTAGAGAAAACTTTGCGAGACCCCTTTGTGCATGTGTTTGTGTGTTAGCATGAGGCAGCTAACATGGAGCTGCATGGTTGCTGGGTATGAATGTTTGATAGGCAGGTGACTGACTGAGAGTGAAAACTGGAAAGAGAGATATTGTAGGCCAGACAGACAGCTCTCACGGCCTCAGTCTCACCTCGTTCCTTCGGTCCTTAGCTATTTATGAGCACTGTTCCTTTTCACTCTGTTTCCATATTCACTCCATCTCCATCTATGCTCTATGTGCGTGTCACAAGGTTGCCATAATAAGTTTGGAAGTCGCTTTTCACAAGGCAGAGGGATGGGGAATTGGGAATTCTGTACCACAGCTCAGTATTCTAGTTAGAAAATCTCATGTGCTTCATTCCATGTTAAAGTATCCTTCAACATATAATTTTAAACCACTAAAATACTGTATGTAGTAGAAACAATGCCAGGATGCTATATAATGAATATGTACTAGCCTAATACCACTAGAATTAGCTAACATATTTAGTCAGCTAGTTAGCTGCTAAAGAAAAAAAAAAGCTAGCTTGCATTTGTCACAAGTAATGTTTGAGATTTCAGTTGCAGACGTATTCGACAGCAGACAAAAAGTGTCAAAATATAGCAGTCAAAATGTGTTCTTCGCTAATGTTAGCTAAGTTAGCACACTAGCTAGCATGCGTTAAGGTCAGGGAGGTTTGTTTTGTAAGAAAGCTAGCGTCAGTCTGTACCACACCAGAATAAATAAATACGTTGTTATAAATCCCAGATCACTGCTTCAGTCAGGTATTGAAACTATTTTAAATAAAGACACTAATATGTTACATTTTCTAATTATGTGTTATTTGTGTTGTAAGTTGCTAGTTAGATAACTAGCTATCTGCTAGTTACGCTAGTCAGTTTTCTTGAACATTATTTTTTCTGTTGCTTCAGAAGTTCTCTAACAGAGCATCTGGCCACAACTAAGGGTTTTAGTTGCACCAACTCTCCTGTGTTGCAAATCAAAGCTTGGTCTCTGTCTTACAGTCTCTCTCTCTCTCTCACACACACACACACACACACACACAGAGCTGAATCTGTGTTTTGCGAGAGGCTGTTAATGTTACTCTCTGTGGTTTTCTGGCTGCTCTTTTGCCTTGCTGTGTGCCCTGAGGCCATTTTTGAGCAGGCAGAGATGAGCACCGTGGGGGCGGCCATCTTTAATATTTCAGTCTAAAGCTTATACACACACCCGCTGATTAGATCTGCCTCTGCACTTTCTGTGACTGCTCTATCTAATCCCTGTTTCTGTGTGTGTGTGTGTGTGTGTGTGTGTGTGTGTGTGTCCATGTCCCCCAATGCAAGCAAACGTTCACTGAGCCCTTTTTACCCTTGCAGGTGATGTGTAGAGTTCAGGGCCGTTTGCATTAAATAAAGCTGTTTCAATCATAGAACACATCAGAGTTAAGATGTTTGGAAAAGACTTAATATCTGTTAACAATAACCAACCAAAGAGGGAAAGAAGGAAAGGAAAGCAAGAAAGGATGAAAGAGCATGAAAGGAGGGATGGAAAGAAGGATCCAAGGAAAGCATGGATGACAAGGGAAGGAAGGAAGGAAGGAAGGAAGGAGGAATACTAGAAGGGGAAAGGAAGGATGGAAGAGACAAAGAAAGAAAGAAACTAAAAGAAAAGGAAATTGTAAGAGCTAAAACACTATTTTAAGACATTTGTACTAATTTCATGTTTTTTTTTTTTATTTAATTTCTCTTTGTTTTTTTAATTATTTAAATTATAATTACTTTTATAAATTTTCATTATTTTATAATAATCTTGTAATGAGAAATATTAGATAAATTAGCTGGTTTTACTTGTTAAAAACATTTCTTTTTTGCAGTGAAAGGATTTTAGTAAAACAGCAGATCAAGCAGCAGGTTTAATAATTGAATACCTATCACAGATCAGCATCATCCTTTATTTATTTATTTACTTATTTAATTATTTAAAATCCTTCTCCTCCCCTCTACCTCAGACCCACTCCGCTGTTTCTGTCCATAATCCCGTCTCTACTTTATTAGCCCTTATTGTCGTTCAGTGCAGCAGGATTTGACAAATGCTATGGGGGTTTTGGTGACAGGGTCGTGCTTGTCCTCGCACCCTTTTACCCCGGGCACCCATCAGCGCCTGCTGACAGCTTCATCAACACACTCACCCCTCCTCTTCTTACCCATCCTCCTCCTCCTCCCTTCCCTCCTCCCCATGTTCCCTCCTCCCTGTTTTTGAGCGTTTGTTCCTAGCATCTGTTTCGCCTGGTGATTAATTGCAATTAGCGAGAGGGTTGAAAGCCCGTGGAAGAATGCAGCGGTGAGCAGACACATCAAGATTAATGAGGGAAGGCAGTTGTCAGAAGGACGCACGCCTGCGATGGCAGGGCACCTGGGAGGGGGAGGAAGAAGAAGGAGGGTGCATTTGTATAGGGCAGAAGAGTGTGTGTGTGTGTGAGTGTGTGTGTGTGAGTGTGTGTGTGTGAAATACCCTCAGCATGTTTACTGCTTATCATATCTCAAGGCTTTTTTCCTCCCAGCAAGAGGCAGTGTGTCCCTGCAGGAGGAAGAACAGAGGATAGACAGAATGACACAAGGAGAGGGAGAAGGGAGGGAAGAAGAGAAGAAGATGGGAGGAGAGAAGAGGAGGGCAAACGCAACCCCGGGGGGTTGATTAAATATGGAAATTTTAATTGCTAATTGACCTTTATTAATCAGAGCACAGAAGTGTATCTTTTGTACGTACTGTGGCTGAGATGTGAGTGTATGAGAGAGAGAGAGAAAGTATATGTGTGTGTGTGTGTGTGTGTGTGTGTGTGTGTGTGTGTGTGTGTGTGTGTGTCTGCATGTTTGCATGTGTACTACTGAAGGTAGGGGTCCTAGCCTGTTAATTTTTTCTGCTCACAAATTATAGATGTCTCAAGTTTGAACATTGTAGAGGTATACTATACTAAGCTATAAGGTATACTATACTATACACTATACTGCATATGTATACTATGCTATATAATATATTGTGTAGGTATGCTATACTATAATACACTAAACTATGTTATAAGGTATAATATGCTTTATATTATATACTATATTGTACAGGTGTACTATACTAAACTAAGCTGTAAGGTATATTATATTTCATACTATATTGTATACTATAATAAGCAATAAGTTACACTATAATTTATACTGTATTGTATAGGTGTACTATACACTACTATAAGTTACACTATAATTTATACAATATTGTATAGGTGTACTATACTATACTAAGCTCTAAGTTACACTATGCTTTATATTGTATGGTATGGGTATACTTTTACTTATAGTATTTCTACCTCTTTTGGAACTAATGGTACTCTTGGGTGCTGCTTGCCAGACTGTTCATAGCAAAAAGCCTATAATATCGTAGCTTTTACTTGCTCAGCTTTGTAGCTACACTGCAGATATTGCTTGACTGGAAAAAGCAACAGCTTCCATTTCCAGAGGAGGGATTAAAGAGATAGTGTTTTTTTATATAATTAAAAAACAGCTCACTGCTAAAAGATGCAGAGAAATGTTTATTAAAATTTGTAACCACTTCTGGAGGCTGATGTTTAGACTAAGTCGCGTTTAGCCTCATTTAACAGATGTAGTTCAAAACTATATCGAATTATCAAATAATATCTAATATTAAACCATGGACTCTGTGCATCTCTACTGATCCTGAGGAACAATCTCTCCTACATTCCTCCATTTTATTCCACATCAGCCGCTCCAAGGCTTCCCGTCTCTAAGCCACGCATCATTAGACAGTGTGTGTGTAAGTGTGTAAGACACGGCTGTATCTGGCTGCACTGTGGCCAGCGCCGGTGTGCATTACACAGCCCACTAACCACTGCTGACTAAATCAAATTCAACTTAATTGACTTAGGGCTTTAGTAATTGGATGTTCTGTGATCTGACGGCCCTGACTAGAGCCAACATGAGGCTAACGAGGAGAAGTCAGCACTATGCAGTGTGGCACACACACACACACACACACACACACACACAGACATACACTGAACTTACGAGCGTTTTTCCATTGTACAGAGATCCAGAACTTTTAGCGCCAACTAGCTTTCACTCTCAGTCCAAGGAAAAGTGAGTGATTTATTTTCAGGAGCTAAATGTATGCAAACTTAACTAGCTCTCTCCTGTCCCAAAGGTTCCACTTGGTTGGTATTTGTTTCCTGCCTAACATCAGCACCAACAGGAACTAATGAGAAGTAGTTTTTTAGTACTTTCTGTTATAACAAGAGCAGAGTAGTTACTAATCCCCTGAAGTAATTATTTCTACGTTTCATGATTATTTGTATGCGTAAATGTGAGCAACAGTATCTTACACCAAAAAGGAGGTAAAACAACAACAAAAGAACATCCTTTATGTGCTTGCCTTTCAAGAATTCTCTCTTACATAAAAAAATAATAAAATAAAAAATACTTGTCATTAGCTACATAGTAATCTAGCCGGATCATGTTAGCTAGTTTATTACAGTGTAAGCTAGTTCATATTGTCAGACTTATTAGCTGTCATTAGTTAGTTTCAGTGTTTGCTTGGTGAAAGCACTGAGATACAAATGTTTACGGTTTAGCCATAGAATTTAAATTTTTTGATTTCTTGCTATGGCAAAATGGGAGACACCTAAAAACTAGACTTTATTGATTTTTCAGGTAAAACAGCATTCAGAACAAAGGAGTATAAAAATCAATCAGTGGAAAAGCCAGTTCACTGAAGGGGAAAGGTCATAGGACACGAAAAAAATAATAATAATCTGGGCTAAATTTGACCTGTGAATTCACAAGCCTTGGTCTTGTGAGCTTAAGGTAGGACTGATGTGTCTTTTGGTTTGTAAAAGAAATGGAAAAACTGCTTAGCATTAATTCGCATGTTTTCTTATTGTTGCTTGGTACAGTTTAGCCAGCTAGGATTTTTGTGGTAAAACTCTCATTAGTTATTTTTGGTCATTGATCAGACAAGTCAAGATGGTTTTAGTGTCAATCCTGGGTTCCAGAAATGTTTTTTGGTTGATGAAAGTGTTCCTGTGGTGAAACCTACAGATCTAGAGAACCTGGATCTAAAGATCCTGGGTGTACATTGGGGGGAAAAAAACGTTGTTTCTTCAAGACTGCCCTTGTCAAGTCCAAGACTCGAACTAGTCGAGATTGAGTCAAGACCATGTCAAGGCAGTCGAGGCCAAGTCGAGATTAAGTCCAAAAGAAAGCTAGACCGAGTCGAGAATGAGACAGAAAACCATCAAATTATTTTCAAGGCCAAGCATTTACTTCAACTAGTTGACTTCATTTGACTTAATTCGTGCACTGTGTCAATCATTAGGCTACATTTTCTGGAAGAAGGAGTTACTCCTTGTCAAACCTTTTGTATTCTCAAAGAAAAGACAACACAAACATTATTTTTACAATCACTCGGTTGAAACCAAGACCATGTTTAACAGGACCAATGCCCAAGGCCACCAATAAGTTAGAGACCAAGTCAAAGTCAATACAAAAAATGTCTTGAGACGAACTCGAGTCCTACAGCTCTAGCATGATGCAGCACACATGGGACAGTAAATACACAGGACAGTGCTAATTAGACAGCTCCAGGATTTTACTCATTATTGAGTGAATCTGAGTAAGCGCATGTAGAGAAGCCTTCCCATGTGGACGTTTGAGAAGAATGGTGGCTACGGTCACTGTTGAGACAGGAAGCCTCTTTCTGTCTCTTTATCTCTCTGTTTCTCTCGTTCCCTCCTCCTGACTGTCTCTCTCCTTCTCTGGAGGATCAGACTAAAAGCGTTTCAGCTCAGTTAATCCTGTTAGCTGAGCTCCCGTGTTCAGACAGGGCGGCTGCAGGCTCTTCTGAGGCCTCCTTTCTTTTTCCTCCTCTCTCCATCTTTCATAGCTTTGCAAAACACTGACCAGGACCTTCAGCCTCAAAGGCATGACCTGACGTGCAGGGGGGGGCGAGCGGTTGAAAGAGAGAACACTGAGCTGCTCAGGCATGAGAGAGCCGAACTGAACTAGCCTTCTGGATGGAGCTGGATTTAGCATAACAGTACACACACACATACCATCTGTGCATACAAACATTCACACACCCTCTAAAGCCTTCACATCAAGGGTGAGAGACACGTTTTTTTTTTTTCCTGAATCAGCACTGCTCAAGGCCTTAAAACAAACACACTGGCTCACGCTGGCTCCTGCTAAACCCTGCCCCGAAGCAGGATGTAGTAAACAGTATGTTAGCATGAATGTTTCCAGAATGCCACAGACACACCAGTTTGGAAGAAGTACTACTAAGTATTTAGCCAGAGTACTCGTCATGGTGTAATACATTGCACAATGCATGCAATATAGAACCATTTCAAATCCAAACTAACAGTAGTTTCATTTTTATCCAGTAGGGGACGCTTTAATTTACACACCTCTCATGTTCCAGTCTAAAGACAGCTGATTAACAGTACAGCTTATTTAATTACTTAGGGCAGAACAGTCAGAGCATGATAGTTTAGGGTTGTGTTTCAGTCCTGCAATCGTTGTATGGTGTGTGTGTGTGTGTGTGCGTGTGTGTTTGTGTCTGTGTGGTTCCTGAGGGACGTCTGTGATTGAGTTCTGTGCTATAAAGCTGTCCATATGCCAGACACCACGTCTGAGAGGCGAAATGCTGAGACGCAGGAAACGAATGATTATCTGTCACAAAGCAGTGCGCTGCTTTTATCATGCGCTACATCTTCCTCAGTTAGCATGCTGGGTGAAATATAGCGTAGCTTTTTTACAGCATCCCGCCCCGTCCGAGGCCCTCGGACAGTTCACTAGGCACTAAACTGTCGTAGTTTATCCTGATTGGTCCCGTCTGTCTGTGCTCATGGCAGAAAGCTGGTACTTTGCAGTGTTTGTTTCTAAATTAATCACAGCATGGTGCATTAGCAAAACTTGGGCTGCTAAATTTGTAGCACTTTTTTTTATAGACAGTGTTTCATATTGGATTTGGTTTAGACAGAAGTTACTTCAGGACGTTTTTCCACTGCACAATCACAAACAGGAACTGGCCCAAAAAGGAACCTGGGGTTCTAGTTTATTGTCCAAAGCGAACTGCATTACAGTGCACGTGATCCTGATTAGCAAGAATCATGATCAGGAAAAAAGGTACCTTTCTATAACAGGAACCTATTCAGGAATCTTTTATGGAACCCAGGAATGTTTTCAGGATGCCACAAACTATATGCACAAACTTTAGGAACCTCATTAGGAACCAGCAGCATTTCCACCAAGCAACATTTTTGAGAACCCAAGAAGTTTAAGCAGATTTCTATGACAGGAAACGTCTGGAACCCAGGAACTTTAGGTTCAGGAACCCACAAACTTTAGGCACCTTTTTAGGATCTCAGTAACCTCTTAAAGATCCTAGAACTTTAGGAACTTTATTAGATGCCCAGGAGCATTTCCAACAAGGTACCTAAGAGTCTAGGCATATTTTTATGACAGGAACCGTATTAGAAACCAGAATTTTTATCACAGGAACTTTTTCAGGTAAACAGAAATTTTTGAATGGCACAATTTGAATGGTCTAACCAGTTTAAATATTAGTTCCTGAACCATAGTTCCATAGTCTGTAGTTTCTAAATCTCTACACTGCTGATTGGTCAAACGCAAGCTTCAGAAGTTCTGGGACTTTGTGTCCTTAGGAAGAAGAGCTGAATTTACAATTTGCATTTTGTCCTCTCACGGAACGTGCAAGGACGATGAGGTGGACTCTGATTGGCTTTCCAGTGACGCAGTAGTTCTGATTTATGTTTCAAGGCCAGGAGTCATAAGGTCAGGTCAGAGGTCATGCAGGGTCACGATTGGGAGGGAGAGTTTTATGGCATTGACTGCACAGGACTGCGTTTAGGATGGCATGTGTGTGTTTGTCTGGAGCCGAGAGGGGTGGTTAGGGGTCACTGGGGGTCAGAGGTCTTGCTGAGATGGACCTCCTGTGACCTGTATTGTTTGTATGTGTGTGTGAGTGTGTGTGCGTGTGTGCCAACACCGACAGTTTCCTTTGTTGGTGCTGAGCTGATTATTTTTCTTCTTAGGTCAACAATACGCATGACTCTGATGAGCAGTATGAGAATAAAGGCACTTTTCTACCACAGGAACTTATTCAGGAACCCATGATTCCTTTATGGAACCCAGGAACATTTTCAGGACCCAACAAATGCACATTTCCATTTTCTAGAAGCAACTTTTCAGGAAGCTTAGAACCTATTTTTAGGAAGCTACAATCTATTTCAGGAACCATATTAGGAACCAAGGAGCTTTTTCTGGAATCTAGGAACTTTAGGTGCATTTTTACCATAGGAACCTTTTCAGAAAAACAGAAGCTTTAGGACCATTTCCAAGGTTTTGAATCAAACAACTTTTCTGGAACCCAGGAACTTTCTCAGGAATATAATTTCCAATACAGGGCCTTTATTAGAAACTAAGGAATGTTTTCTGGAACCATAGAAACCAGAAGAAAAATTAGTTCCTGAACCATGGTACCACAGTCTGTAGTTTTCAGATTTAGATACGTTTAGAGTGCAGCTTTCTGTATTGAATGATTCTGATTGGTCAAATTCAAGATTCATAGAATGACCAAACCTCTCACCTAGGATTTTTGGGTTAAGCTAATAACTAATTACTAAAGCACCATGGCTGCGTCATGGTTCGCAGCCATGATGCATGAAACAAAACACTGAGGAACCTTGGTGGAAAATATGGAAAGTAAGTAGGAGACCCCACGAGGGAGCAGCAGGTGGGACAAGAGGGTCTGCTGAACTCCAGCCAGGATGGAGGCCTCACTGACTCCACAGACTGGCGTAGACTCAGGCAACATGGTGAACCAGACAGAGTGTGTAATCAGACAGGAGGAGCTGTGTGTGTGAGTGTGTGTGTATGTGTGTGTGAGTGTGTGTGTGTGTATGTGTGTGTGTGTGCATGTGCGTAGCTTGCTATGGCACTGAAGATGAACACAGCCATCCTGTGAGACAGACACTCTGCTGCACACACACCTGGGCCCTCAAATCTGTGTGTTTGTCATCCAAAATGTGCGAATGTCACACTTACACCCACACAAGCATGCGCAAACACAATCCTATGTCGCTTATCAATCCAAATGTTGCTCTCAATGTTTCCTCAATCGCGTTCCCATTTACATTTCCTTCCAAACGTTAGCAAACAGATGGCAGCCAATAGTTTAAAAATATAATTAGTCGCGAACAAATGTGCTACTTCGCTGGGGAAAAGTCACATGTGCACATTCCAAATGAGGATTTCTCTGCGGTTTTAATTTGAAACGAAACTAAATGCGGTTTCTGTGGGATCGGTTTGGAAGATCAGGGCCACGGACTAAAGACTGAAGATTAAAAATGATGACATGGACATAAGTTTGGAACAATGCATCAAAATTCGACCCTTAATGACTTGTACATTCGTCTTTATAAATACGACATGATCTTCGATGACGTGATCTTCGAAGATGTATTTTGTAATAAAATTTTGCAGAGAGTTTTCATCAACATGTTAATCTATTTTCAATCTGGTTACAGGTTTCCTGATGCTAAACGTCAATTTAAAATGGCAAGTGTGAAAAGAACCCGGTCGTTATCACTTGTGTTTAGAACTTAAGTTAAATTTAATCAGGCAAACACAATAGCAAACCTCAATCTCATGACAGCATGAACACAGCTAGGTTACATAATTTTAGCTATCTAGCTTTAGAACTTGGCTCCAGGAAGCTTGTGAACATTGCTACACAATAAAATAATTACATAATTCTAGCTAGTAATGTCTGCTAACAAATGTTAATGCTGATTTGGTTAGCTAGTTAACTGGTATGCCACTGGTTGTGATATTATGCCTGCTATTTTATGCTAATCAATGTGTCATGTTTGTGATTGGATGATTGAATTTAAACTAAACTTAAGCTCTGACCTTGCTGACCCAGGGATCACTTGGCAAAATCAGGAGGCGTGTTTGTTTGTGTGTGTGTGTCTTTATGTATGTGTGGTCATAGGCTTTTAGTATAACATCACGTATCAAACTTGAGAGAGCTTTCAGTACTTGTGCGTCTTCTATCTTGCTATATTGCTTTTTATTCCCTCTCTACGCTCTTAATTCATTTCCCCTCTGCTTTCATTTCTTGTTTTCCATCCCGTCTCCACTTCATCCCATTCTTCTAGGACGCTGTTGGATTTGCATAACCTCTTAGCTGGTCCCTGCGTGCTGATGGACCGGAGCTCATGTTTATTAAATGTTTTGCTGATGATAGCAGACATGTCTCTCTCTCTCTCTCTCTCTCTCTCTCTCTCTCTCTCTCTCTCTCACACACACACACACACATGCACACACACAATCTCTCCTTTTCCATTACTTTCTCTACCGTGATATTAGGGGCTGTGTCTGTGTGCCATCATTCTTTCACGCTGCGGTGTTGTGCTGAATGCAGCTCCCCGTCCCTGTTGATCTGAGGGTCCCGCTCTGAATGGAAATGAGGGGACTCCATAATGAGTTCCACTCATCCTGGGTTCCTGACCCCGCTGGCAACTGTGCGTTAAAAGGGGATAGAAAGGAAAAAGAAAAGGACAGGGTAAGGCTAGGGGCTACAAGGCCAGGAGAAAAAAAGAAAGAGTTTTTTTTCTCCTTCCACGTTTTACATTCTATCCCAGGAAGGCAGTATTGCTGAGCAGCTTCCATGTTCCATGATCATTCTTTTGCTGTAGACCTTCACTCCTTTCTTTGATATTCATTAGAGCCACCACATTTCAGTCCTAATTCTGAATTTGGAGTATCATGTAGTATGCAGGTTGAGCTCTGTCTTTCAAACTTGCTTTACCATTGGCGTCATATTGGACGTAAATTCCTCCAGCGATGTTCAGGAACCTCCGAGGAACCCTCCTGAAGAAGAACTCCATCCAATTCCTGGAAGCATTTCCACCACACTGCTGGGACTGACTCAGGAGCAGGAAGTAAAACTGTTCCAGGAACTACAACCCAAGAAGAAAACTACATATTAAATAAATAAATATTAAAGAAAAATTCATCAAATTTTCCCCCTAGCACAATAAGAGAATTTATTTCTTATTAGTTCTCATTAGAACATTTTTTTAAACGATTGGATTTTCTCTCAGCAGAGGCAGCACGGCACGACCGATAAAGCGCAACGTTTGTATGATTTTTTTTTTTTTTTTTACACCAGTGGCAAGTCAAAAACGTGGGAGTGTTTGTGTGTACATGCTTCTAATATCAAACAGCAAAACCGGCTCAAAGAGCATCTCGTAAAAAAAGAAATAAATAAATAAAGCTAAATTAATGCCTCCTCCACGTTGACTGTGCTGAAATGCCACGTTAATCCAGAAACTGTGTAGTTCTCGTTCTGGTGAGCAACGTGACAACTGGAGAAGGAGGGATTTGTGAGGGATTCGGTGTTTGAATGAGCCATGATGACTCAGAGCAGGTGATAGTTACTCAGCGAAATCGCAGCACTCACTCAGTCCTCACATACACCCCTGCACTTGAACCCGTTCCTGTCCCTTTTCCCTTTTTGCCCCACATTCCACCTTTCCTGCGCAACAGAGGTGCCAGTTTGTGTGTGTGTGTGTGTGTGTATGTGTGTGTGTGTGTGTGTGTGTGTGTGTCCTTCCATAAAATACCTCTCCGGCATAAAGTCGAGGAATGTGACCAATGGAGTGGATAATGGCTGACTCACCACGACCTCTGACCCATATCGGCCAAAGAAGTCCTCCTCTGTTTCTGCTCACACTGATTAGGGTCAGGCCTTACTCTGGCAGCTGTATAAAACACACACACATTACACACGCACACACACACACAGGATAGACCTTCTGTTCTGAAAGATAAACATAGATCTGAGAAGAGAAAGCAGGACCGGATATAAAAGTACATAATAAAAGTCAAGCTAAAGAGGAAAGATCCGGAACTAATACTGAACTTTTATCTTAGTGAAAATACAAGGAGTTGCACTAGCTATGTGGTTAAATCTGACATAGGTTCTATCCTATGTAGTGAGCACACACAATGAATAAAAAGACATTTGAGATTTTAAGATGGAGGCTTTGTTTGCATGAATAATCAATTGCTTATTTGATTTTAATTTATTACAGAAACAGGATGGCAATGGGGACAACAAGCACCATGGAGTGTGTGTGTGTGTGTGTGTGGGGGGGGAGACAGTTACCACCCAGTGCCACCCTGCGCCACTCTTTAGATCCACCCATGAGAAATATATCCAATAAGGAATGTATAAACTCTACAATACAGCCTGACAGGGATGAATAGAGGGACAGCAAATTTATTTTTTAATTCCTTCTGTCTCAGTTTTTCATTCTTTATCCTTTGCCTCTATTCACATTATGTCACAATAAGATAAAGAAAAGGTTGAGAGGATGGTGCTGAATGTGGGGAAAGGAAGACGAGAGGAATGGGGGAGATAGAAAAACAGGGAGAATTCTTCATACAGCACTGGGGCTGGTATGTGAATAAACCCCCCAAAAAAAGTGTCAGTGATAGAGATAGCGCTGACCCGTGTAAAGAGGCGGTGCGAGAGGCATGCATAATGGATGCTCCTCGATGAAGGGGAGAGAAAGGGAGGGAGAGAGTGAGAGATAAAAGGATAGAGGCGGGTTAGGGAAAGGGTCAGAGGATGAGAGTGAAATGTATGAAAAATGCATTGTTGATAGTCAGTGATTTTGCAAACATATATGCAAGGCAGAGAGAGGTCTGTAATCTGCCTTGTAGGCCACGATATCAAAGATAAACCAGGGATTACATAAAACAAAAAAAAAGCACATTAATGTGGTCAAAAGCAGCCTATGTCGAAAAACTGAATTTATTAACATTACGTGCAGAAGGTAAATCTTTCATCTGAATGTTAGAACATTAATATTATGCGTGCTTGGTGACATTGCTAATGTTAGAGTTTAGATATTATGCAAAGTAGGTTTGCTGTTATAGGAAAATAATCAACATCAAGGTGATGTGATGCGGCCCGACGCGAAGCAGAGTTAACGTGACTGTTACCACCCGGAATATTTTCCTATAACACAACGTCCTGAAGTGTTTTATTGCTCTTATGCCACAGTACACATAAATACAATACACATCTTTACAAAAAACTTCACCTAGTTGTTACAATAGAAAAGATAACGTATTAGAACAAGCGCATTAATCTGGGAATCAAGATGGCTGCTCACAGGCTTGTTATTGTGTTTGTATCAGAGTAAGTCGCCGATTTTTATTGAGTTTAATACTAATAATAAAAATATAAAAATATAAAAGTGATGTATGTCATAGACAAGGAATTAATGAACAACCTGGCAACCTCGAACTTTCATCTCAATTAGAGCTATCAGTATTTGGCTCATGAATGTGCCAATGGACTTTAAGACGCATTTTATAATCAGCATCTTTTCTTTTGAAAAAATTTTTAAAAAAAATCTGTGATGTAAACTATTTTGCTAAAATGTTTTGCTTTTTTGTTATTTTTAATATCATTTTCACAAATTGTTACTAATAATTTTTTTTTTTAATTCTTATGAAATTGTCGCTGCAGAGTCTATCTGTTAGAGTAACTATCATCCTCTGTGTGTGTGTGTGTGTGTGTGTGTGCGTGTGTAGGCTCGTATTTCCTCCACCTGTCCGTTCACTAATTTTGTCACCTCTTAAACAGCTGCTGCTTGGCCGCTTGACCCATAATGAGACGTTTGTGCATCTTTTTCGTTTTCTGTTTAAAGCAGGAAGACTTTTCCAGACTTCAGGGGGCGGGGCCAAGGCGGAGTCAAGATCATCTCACGCTTGATCTTTTGATCTCCCCATCCCTTACATCCACCACCTGCTCACGTTGGTACAGGTGGAGCTCAGGGCGAGGTCAGAGGTCACAGGTCAGCCCCTGAATATGGCAGGCGAGCTGTCTGAAAGCACGAAGGGTCAGACTGCTGACCTCTTGCATCCTGTACTCTCTCTTCTTTTGTGATAATTCACGTGAATATTGCAAAGTAAAAATCAGCATTTGCGCTCTTCAGATTTCAAAGAGCACATGCATGTCATAGCGTAATGCATGATGTGTGACGTGTGTATACTATATATGAGTGTGTGAGTACATGGAGAGGTCACAGGGTCGGATGTGTGAGACATGGGGGTGGGCGCAGACTCTGATGTGTTATTTAAAGGTTGACCTCTGACCTCGCTGAGGCAGGGGTGGGAAGTGATAGTCCCCTTGGGGGTGTATGTGAGGGCAGTGTGTGTATGTTGTGTCCTGGAGGAGGTCTGGGCCGCGACGACAAGGAAGGCGATGCGTCTCGGATCGGAATGTGTCTCTGTCATTGTCCCGCCTTTAAGTAAGCAGAGACAGATGAGGAGGAAATTAGACAGAAAACAATAATAAGATATAAGGGGGTTTATGAGGAAGTAGGAATTAAGAGTGAGTAAGAAAGTGAAAAGAGTGGGAAAAAAACATAAAATATTAAACAGTCCTAAAATTGAGCCCTGAGGAACTTCACTTGCTTTTTTCTGCCCTCTGGTTCACGGATGCCGGAGATCTGTTTTTAAGCTAAAGTATTAGCTAGCAGTATATATGAAAATACATTAAAGTAAACAACATTGTTATGCTTAAAAGTAGTTTTTGACTATGTAAATAAAAGACAAATAACCATGACAGAATTTTGAACCAAAAACGCAATAACACATGGTTTTAACATTTCTGTATCAATATTTATAGTGTAGCTGAGTGTATAGCGTCTCTAAGGAAGTTTTGCTAAGTTTTGCTAGAAGTGTTGCAACAGCCAGGAAAAGGGTTGTTTCTCCTATAGATATTTAGATTTATATATTTTTCTCAATTCTAATGTTTGAAAACCATCATGTCTTATCTTATAGCTATCCTGAAAATAACTTGTTGTTATGGAAACAAAATGATGCCCAGCCCTAGACATGACCAGTTCCTGTGCTCATTTCAGACAAAGATGGTTTGAAAAGAGACAGGCCGCTGCTTATATGAATGAAGCGAAGAGCCAATAATCTTGTTACCAGAAAACACCTAGCCTATCAGAGTATTACACTGAGAAACGCACAGATATAAGTTGCTTTGCTTCGTTAATTATAAAGAAATGCACATGTGCAGCAGCTGGAGTAGCCTTTTTGTATTATTTCAGACATTTTTTATTTTTTTCAGATTTCAAATGAGATTTCAAATCTGTGCTTGAAACATCATTTCATCGATACATTTCTGGTATATGGGTCTCTCCTCGTTTAAGTATATATGAGCCTCTTCTTACTTGTATGACTGAAAATAACTGCCCGGGAGAGATGCCAAGATGGCCGCCGAGTGGGTAACAGCCGTTTCCACATAACCAGCCCACTCTTGTGATCTTCACCACTTTGAAAGTCAATATTCCCTTAAAGCTTCATGTTCACATATTGTAGTGCAACTTCAATGTTTTTCAGTATGGAAATCTGGTTAATGGTTGACACTAAGTGTGAAAACTGTGTAATTCGAGTCACACACTGCCTTTTCTTAATTTACCAACATGTCTGAGAAAAATATTGATATTTCTGATAGTTCTGTCTCATTTCTGCTGCCATTCTGTCTTTACATTGTTGGTATAAATGACTTAACTACACACTAGCTAGATTCTGTTATTATCTACTTAAGGGTCAGGCTTCAAATGTCTTCCGGTTGCCTAGCAACAGCGTTTTTATGACTTGAACAGCAAGCGTATTGTGTGCTCGAGAGCACAAATTCATGACTTGGGTCCAAACCTGCAGCATTTTTATGATGGCAAAGGACAGAGAGGTTTACAGAACCAGCACCTTGTGAATGAAGGGGGTAGCGTAGTTAGCAAAAGAGACTTGCAGAGACGTAGAGGGTGAGTAGAGGAGGGGGTTCTCCCCATTGTCAGGACTCAGTCAGAGGAATCTGGGCCAGTGGAGGGTGAAAGAGCTTCCAATTAGATGATGTGCTTGAGCAAGCTGGAGACGAGGCACTCGAACTGTCGCCACCCCGCTGTAATTAGTGACTGCGGCTCAAAGGTCAAACACAACTCTGCCGTCTGCCACAGTGGGGAGGAAGGGGGTTTCGGGGAGATCGGGGCTCCGCTAAATGCTTTTAAAAACAGAGAGGAGACAGCAAGGGGAGAACATCGTGTCCACAACGAGGCTGAATGAACACACAGACTCTCTGTCTGCCGAGAGGAAACCCGAGAATGCATAAAACCCGGGAGAGCATGTTGATTTTGTAGCGGTTATCTGTTTAGTTTTGTGTATGCATTTAAAGATTGATGGAGGTGTGTGTGTGTGTGTGTGTGTGTGTGTGTGTGCTGAGAAGAATGACAAATGTGAAGCATCACTCACTCAGTGATAGGTTAAGCGCCTTCTAAACACAGTGACTGGACTCAGGGAAAGGACAAGGAAAGGAAAGAGTGAAACAAAAGGGAGTAGCTTTGGAGTAAAACGAGGAGAAAGGAGGATTGAATGAGGGAAGGAGAGAAACAGGAAGAAAGAGAAAAGGATATAGACAAAAAGAAGAAGAAAGCAGTAATAAAAGCTTCATTAGAAAGATGAAGGCCTGCTTTGGCGCCGTCGGTGAAGAATGGCCTTTTCCATTGCGCTCCACGCCAAAAGTTTTGACACCAAAGAAATAGAAATTTTGCTTATTAGTTATTAGTCCATTACTCAAGATTCTAGTTGGATAGTTTTTTTTATCTTCAGGAGCTAATGGTACTCAGGGACAGGGCTGCTAGTTCATAGCTGATTACGCAGTCATGTACCCTAATTTAAAATAACCAATAAAGGAAAAAAAAGGAAAAAAAAAAAATAGCCTGAGCTCAAAATATGACAATGTTTTAACAAATGTTGTATATTTTCTATATAATCAGACCAATTCATTTAAGAAGAGTGAATCATTTAATAATTGTGTTTTTGTAGCTAGGGGGATGTATCCATTATGAATTGACTTGATTTAATGCTGTTTTTTTTATGAACGGTTTTAGGTTTCTTCCGGTTCTGGGACTTTTTGGTTCTGTTGTGTGTCTTCCGAGAATGTTTTTACATAACATTATTAATGTTCCTGCAAAAAAGCAGGTTTACAGCACAGGTGATTTACATCTATAGCCACCCCCACTGATATTTCTGATAAAAGGTAAAACGACAAAATGACAGCTAAAAGGTGAAAGAGCACCTCGTAAGCACGACGTGTGCTAAAACTTTCAGCGACGCAGCTCAGCCTTTGCAGCGAGTTGGCTACCATAGACACATACTAACTGTTCCTCATTTTATAGGGCGCCAATACTTTTGTCCTAACCGAACAGCTTGTTTAATTTGTTTTCATTTATGGTTTTGTTTTGCATCAGTTTCTTTCAAGTCATTAATACAGTACAAAACCCATAATGTTCATTAAACTGGTGTGTGTGTGTGTGTGTGTGTGTGTGTGTGTGTGTGTGTGTGTGTGTAATTGAAATAAATAAATGATATAAACTTGACAGTGTAATCTGTATATTAAATGACAGCAACTCATCACTAATTATACGTTCTGAAGCCAACCAATCGAGGTACACCTTAGTGAATTATATGTAAATTGACGCATATTTCTCGAGTGAACGGAGGATACAAACATTTTTCAGAGCTAACTGGATTTTCATGACCTCCACTTCATTTTCATACTCTCGTATGATTTACGAATAAATATTATATGTTTGTGCTTGTTTTTCTCTTTTGTCTCATGTACACTACTTGTAATAGAAGGATGTTAGACGTTTAATGTTTATCTTTTATGCGTGGTTCAGAGCTGCCATAAAGGACAAATCATGGTGTGTGTACCACAGAGGACAACAGCAGTGGCTGCGTGCAGTGTATGTGCTTTCAAAGCAGTACTGTAGGTGTGTGTGTGTGTGTTAGTGTTGTTCTCTCCTCCCCTCAGGGGAGAGCTCCAGTCACACGACTGTGTTCAGCTCATTAATCATCCATGTACCCATGATCCTCTGGGCTGTGCGCTCTGCTCCTGGCCAGCCACTGCGGTGTGGCCACCATTCGACCCTGTTTCTATCAATTTGTCAACACAAAGCGAGCGGGATTAAAGGAGTACTCCAGCGTTTTCCAAGCTCATCTCCATCCAACGCGTCTGTAGTGGATGTTTGATTACCACGGATAAAAAATTTGACATTTTTCCCTGCACTGAGAAAAAAAAAAAAAAAAACTGTTTATACCAGTTTTTTTTTTTTTACTTATAATTTAGTTGTCGAATTCTATCATTTAATTATTCATATGCGACTATAGAATGCAAAAACCGCAACTGTTACACTCTCAATAAAGGTGTGAGGATGAGGAGGACATGAGAGAAAATCTTAGCAAGCATTTTCTTATGGAATTTTATCCACATTTCCGACACTGGAGTATTACAGTATGTAAAGCTGGCTTGCTAGGTGATGTAGGTGAGGTTTAGCTCCACAGCAGTGAACTAATACCTTAATTTATTTGAATATTTTATTTTATAGAGTAGTGACAGCTACCTACCAAGCCGTTTTAGCTATAAATGTTTAGCTACTAGAATGACACCCTCTCTGCTGCATTTTATACCTTATTTTATGTCACTGTTAGCAAGCTAGATATTATATTTAACCAGCTAACTATACTTTATATACTCTTATTTTAAGGTGCTATTTATATTTGCTCCAACTACAGAGAATATTTAACAACAAGCAATGCTACGTAGCTAGTTTTAGTGAATAGGTTCCCAAATCTTTTGTATCTAGCAATGAAATCTGAGTGAACTAGTGCAGCCATGCGCATACTAAAGCTTTCCCAAATAATTTGCAGTGTCGGTGTGGCATCAGACGCACACAATTATGCTAGTAATTTTGGGATAACTACAAAGTCTTCCCTCAAACAGCTTCTTCTCTGAAATGGTAAATACAGATTTACAGATTTAGAGTTTCTTTGACAAGCACCTTTAACTAAAGAATTTATTTTTAAAAAATATTCAATACATATAATTCATTAACTGTCCTTAGACTTCCATTTTATGTTTTGAGTAATTTTTTTCCTAGGTTCTTTTGTCAGTGCAGGAAAATGTGTAGGAATTCCATGTTGTCCGTGTTTTACTGTATTTTTTTAATGTGGTATTCGCACATACACTACAGATACAGGGGATAGAGGTGAGGTTGAAAAATGCTGGAGATCTCTTTAATAAGGATTAAACTGAGGACAGGTGAGGAGGTAGGAGTGAGGGAGTGTGTGAGAATAGTCACCAGCCTGGAGATTTCCCCAGAGGAGCATGCACACACACACACACACACACACACACACACACACACACACACACACCCATATGCCTATCTTGCCATTCTAACAGCCATGCTGACAAGCACTGTCATCATTACTGTGTGTATGCATGTGTGTGTGTGTGTCAGAGGGAGAGAGAGAGAGAGAGAGAGAGAGAGAGAGAAAGAGAGAGAAAGAGAGAGACCCCTGCCGTATATATCTAATCACCTCCGTGTCCTTTCCCGCTAAAGCAGAATGAACCGCTGCCAGCCAAGACACAAAGTCTTGCCTTTTCAGTGACATATGGTAATCTCTTTGTACACATTCTTCAAAGATGGCATCTGTTGACACACTCTGTGCATGTTAGCACGCACGCTTGAGTTTGTGCCGCATTTCTAAGTAAACTGTACATCTTTGAGCATGAGCGTAACAGGCCTGTCGCAGTGTGTTGGCGGGTGTGTGTCTGTGTGTACGTGTGTGTGCACATATGTGCGAGAGCATCCTGCCGATCAGAAAGTCAGCTGCGTTTGTGCCAGCTGGCACGGCGCCCCCGCTGGCAGCACTGCTCGTTTCGGCGTGCCCGTCTCTCCAATCGGGCCACCTGTCTCTCCACTGAGACTCAGGAGACGGAGAGGGAGAGGGGGATACCCTCACTCAGGGAAAGACAAAGGAGAAGAGAGAAGAATGGATTCTCTTTCATATCCACAGGATGCTGCGATGCGTGGTCCCGCTCGCTCGGTGGGTGTTCAGGAATCTGAAAAGAAGTGGCTGGACCATTTTAATGTGCGAGACAGAAGAGATCACGTCCAACATTGAGCATGACCTTATCCTTAATTCACACTGCATTAACTCAGCCCAGGCCATCGCAGATATAAAGCGAATTCAGAACATTATTTATTTTACTTCTTAACCCACAAAATCACTTTATACACTCTAGGATCCTGCTGACGTGCCCTGTTTGTGTTCTTGGTCCAAGTCTGAATTGATAAAAATCACTTTTCCTTTCATGCGTAGTGTCAATGTGTTTGTTTGTTTGTTTTTTTACTGTAATTACTGTAATTTAACATAAATCAATATCCTGATTTGTCTCTGGCATATCTTTACAAATTTTCTACACAAAATCCCAAAATAAGTACAAAAATTTTTTTTTTTGTTCCAGACACCAATGAAAGGCTTAGTTTTTTTAAGCTTTTTTTTTTTTTTACTTCTGACATCAGACGTATAGCTATATTTTGTCCAAAAGTGATATTTTCATCAATTTTGTTTATAAAAACATTGGAAGAATTTCTGTTTTATTTCAGGTACAGTATAATATTTTATCCTTTTTTTTAAACTCATGATATTCCCACACATGGATGATCCTTTTGAAAAAGTTAAAAGTCACCATTTTTAAGTAATTTGTTTATTATTAGCCTGAGACTATGTAGATCATAATACACCAAATAAGTGAATGGACTGTTACTATAGAAACGCTACTGCATTAGAACGAAGGCATTAATGTAAACCTGTTATTTGTATTACAGCCGGAACTATAGTCAGAGCTGCTGGTATAGAAAATGAATCAGCGGTAGAAATGACATTAGCATTAGCAGGTCCAGATCTTTGTCAGTATTCCTGTTCCTGATTCACTAAACATACGAGATGGTATGATTGTACAGGAAGGAGGGGGAAGGTAGGTATAGCTGTGTATATGGTTCTCAATGGTGATGTATAAAAAAAAAAACGAAAGAAAGAAAGAAAGAAAGAAAGAAAGCTGCTTGTGGTTCCTGTAAGCGAGGCATTGTGTTAACAAGCACCTGCTCAATTATTCACTGCGGCGTGCAGGTCCCAGGAGTGGGCCTGATTAAATAATGGAGGGGCCTACGTCCTTTTATTCCAAGCCCCTAACACTTGTAATAGTGCAAAAGACAATTACATTATAATGAGATTAGTTTTGAGTCTGTGCACATAGTGTCATAGCAAAGATGATGATGATGATGATGATGATGATAGCATCGACAGGAGGAAAAATACATTTGAATGTAAATTGCTGTTCAAATGCATTGCTGGTTTGGGTTTCATGAAGCCTTAATGATGTTAGTGTTGAGGAGCGGGCTTGGTCATGCATACATAGCGTCGTTTTTTTGTGTAGTAATATGTTCTGGTAATGAGGAGATACTGTATTTTCTTGCTTTTCTGACATCTCAGAATTCCACTTCTCAGTAAAAGCACCCACTTTAAGGCTTCATAACTCTGGTTTCAGTTCAGCTCATAAATGAGAGAGAGAGAGAGAGAGAGAGAGAGAGAGAGAAGAAGAAGAGAAGGTACCAGGAATAAATAAAGGCGGTCAGAGAGAAATATGTGCTGTTTACTCACAACCAGCAGCTGTTTTATTTATAGCACCTCTTTTTTCTCAATCATTTCAGCCCCATTTTTTTTCTCTCAATGTGTGTGCTCCGAGCACATTCTGTCTGGTTGTCATGGCGCCAGAGGTCAGAGGTTACGCACTATCAAAGCTTCTCGCTGTCTAATCATTATGGATGTGACTCGGGGTGTTTATAGGCCTGCACGCGACCTCTTGACCTTTACCTGACCCTGGAGTTTAGTCAGACCTCTAAGCCCCTTGACCTGGAGTGGTCAGTGACCTCAAAGGTCAGGACGGGTCAGACCATCAAGAGCTCTATGTGCTTTTCCTGTTTTGTTTTTTTTTCTCCACAGCAGAAAAAAGTATAAAAAGGGATATTCATTTAGCGTTTAGCTGATTTTTAGGGGGGAGAGGATATCACATATCATGCCAAAAAAAATACATTTTATTTTTCTTTGTTTTGGCATGTGTCTGTTATATTTAACATATCACATGAATCTAAATTAGAGTTGTAGGCTTACACTCACTGGAATTTTCTTTTTTCTTTTTTGCAAGCTTGGTCTGGTGGATATTATTAAGATTAGCTTAATCTTAAAGAACCTTACCCTGATCTGCACCCTACATTCACACTAGTAATTGACAGGCGACTGTTTCCTGTGTGCGTGCACATCCTGAATCTGCGATTTCAGCAACAAATCTACACATTCACACCTAAGCGGGGATTTAGAGTCACAAACTCAGTTATAGCCATGGTTTTGGGCGGTGGGAGGAAACCGGAGAGCCTGGAGGAAAGCTACAGTGCGGGCCAAAAGTCTGAGAACACTTTGAAAATCTGTGATTATAATTTTTTTTTTTTCATTTAAAATTGGAAATAAACAGGTCTATAAAAAGCTTTCAGAATTTTGAAATATTTAAAACAAAGAAATGTAAACGTTCAATATCTCGAATATTTAATATTCAGGATTCTGCACTATTTCTAGGTCCCTATTTAAATGTAAGTAAATGTATGATATTGACCATGTTAACTGCTTTGTACAAAAGGTCAGATTTTCCTCATGTCTAATCTCTTCTGCTGAAGCATGTGATCAGACGACACTCTGATGGATTTGATCTAAAATGGATCATCAGGTTTTACACAAACCTGTGCAGTCCATGCCAGCTCGAGTGCACAGTGTCATTAAAGCAAAAAGGGGACAAACCAAATACTAGGAAACTCTGAAATTCATGTCAATATTTCAGAGATTCTACTTTCCACTCAGGTTATTGTCAGTAATATAATTTGTAACGAAAATTGTTGCATTAAATCAGATACAGAGAGATACAGGGAGAACAAGTGAAATTCCACACAGACAATAACCCGAGCTCAGGATCGAATCGGGGACCCTGGAGATGTGAGAAGGCAAAGCTGCTCTCTACAACATTGCTAGTGTTAAACCGCAAAACATAAATATGCAGTGTGTATAAAGTGCCTAATTAGATTATTCTAATTCCTCATGGTTCCCAGTTCACTAATTAATTAATAATCGACATTTCTTGATTCACTTATATCTACTCCTTGGTTGGATTTTGGAATTTTTGAGAAATTTTTGAGACATTTACATAAATTACTAAAATATAGTCTATTCAAAAACTCTCGGCTGCCAATGTACAGTATATTACAAGGGCGCATCAAATGAATATCTTAAAAGTGCGACATAAATTAGAGGAATCTGGTTAATATTTGCATTGCATGAAATGGAGATTACGTAGAAAAACGATACACTTTTTGTGACACCTATTTGCAATAGACTATACACAGTAATAAAATTGAAGTTTTCATTTGACTCAGCTTATTCAGCTAAAACAGATCGTAGTTTCGTAGTGGTATGTGTAATGTCTGTCGTAATGTTCACCAGGGAACTAATAATGATTTTTCTTGACTATGACATTTAAAGAAGCTTTTCTGTTATAAGAGTGAGGAGTGGAAGTGTGGGACCGTCTCCGATTCACTGCTGTGTAGGTTGGAGGTTAATACTGAGGTTTTATTTAAATGGCAGTGGGTTTATTGTTGATATAAATGCTCGGTTGTGTCTCGAACCATCTCAGCCCCCCCCCCCCCCCCCCC
>CM040980.1:27433073-27485551 GCA_022985145.1 Pangasius djambal | reverse complement strand
CTCGTCTATTTCCTGCTCTTTTATGTATTTTACCTCCCCTGCCTCTGTGCCGATTCGCTGTTCACCCAGGCATGAGCAGCTCCAGGACAGAGAATGAGACCGAAGAAGCGAGGGATGAAAGCAGGAGGAGGGGCGGGTGCATCTCTTAATCCAGGCCGTGCTGCTCTCAGCTTATCTTTTGCGTGGTAATTGATGAGAGTGCTGCTGGACGGTGGATTCATGGCCTAGACCTTGGCTTTCAGAGGCTGAGCATCAATAATACGTCTCCTCTGTTCCTGCATCCCAGATGTCTAATATTTATCTGACCTGGACCTCTATTCATAAACACACACACACAGTTACACACACGCACACCAGAAAATGCTGCGCTAATGCATCCTGAACCGCTTGAATTATAACTGGGAGCTTTCTTTTGGTGAACTTTGATCTCCATGCTCTCTCCTCTCATCTGATAATTATTGTAACACATCTATCATAATCAGTTCATATTAGAGCTGGAAAATACACTGATATGATATCGACATCATGAGGATTATGAATATGTTACACATCCCAGTAGATGTTACAAAAGTTAATTTGAAACCTTTGCTTTTTAGAGGTTTCTTAATTCTGGTGCTACCACTTTTTTGTTTAGCCAACCTGAGTATGACATATACTGCGTTGTGTTAACATCATAGCACATAATAATATAATATAATATAATAATGAATGGCAAGCTCGTTAAGAAATTAAGTGTATTAATATAGACTAAGGGAAAAAAATTAGTTTATAGTAATGTAGCACATCATGTTTACGCCAGCATGTGCAACGTTTCAGCTATGCTATCTCACCTTGAATCATCTTCATATCTAGTTAGTGTGTTTATTTTCTCTTAATTTAACCGTGAGGTGATGACATGTTGTGCTAGCAGAAGAGTGATATGATGGCTTTGTGCTGGATTTTATTCTGCTCGTTTTGGCCACAAACCTCTGTGTTCCTGATTGTGAAATAATTTAAACCGTGTATGATAATTAATGTGTCAATAAGGAGCAGTGTATTTATTTGTTTTTGGTTTTTTTTCTGGTTGGTGAATCGAACAGTGAACATGAAATCTGCTAGAAAAAACACTGTAATGTCTTTTTTTATGATTCCCTTTAATGGTTTGTTCTATATAGAACCCTACATCTGAGAGCTTTGTGTCCACAAAACAGTTTCAAGTATAAAGAAGAAACTAATTTAGAAAAAAATCTAAAGAATCTCTGTGGAAAGTTACAGTACTGTATATACTCTTTATACTGTACTGTAGATATCTTTAGACATTTATCCATTTCTCAGATGTCTTTATTTACACCTGAAAGAGGTTAAAGGGTTCAAATTCTTGCCAAATTCTGGCTTTAAACTCACAATCGCATGGACACGAGCCCAGATCTTGACCACTGAGCCACCACTTCCTCACACCTTTGACAGAACCATGCTGGATGTGTGTGTTCTGTGCTTGTGTGTGTATGTGTGTGTACTGCAGAGCAGAGCCGGCGCCGTGGATCAGAGAGCCTGTATGTGAGAATGACAGACAGCTCGTTTTGTATTTCTCAGCGTGCAGGAGAGCTGTGTGACAGCAGTATACACACTCACACACACTCACACACCCACACACTCTGCTTTGAGCCGTGCAGTTCCAGGGCTGCGTGAAGCTCCACACGCCGCTGAACGTGACTCCCAACTTCGGCACACAATGAAAGAGCGCTTCATTTTGTTCTGCTTCTAAAATCCAATTAGGGCTGCCTTTTCCTCACCTGCCGTAGAAACGTCCTCTTCGTTTTCACTCTCGTTCCAGCCCAAAGCAAAGGCAAGAGTGCTCCAAAATAAGCTTTCAACGACAGACAGTTAGCTGCTAGCTCAATTGGTAGACGGGCCTTGCTAAGCTTTAACATAGGCAGAGCAGGAAGCAGAGTTTCGACTTCAAAAGACCTGTTACAGAAGTTTTAAAGTCGAATCTCCAAAGGTGAGGATGGGGTTCTCCCTTTCAAGTCCACTTAGCACCCTGCTAGGCAATGCTAAATGTGTTTGGTTGTAGTTGGGTGGTGCAGGATACACTATGGCTCTATGCTGGGTATTTTGATGGAAAAAATAGCCTGTAGTTGGACATGCGATGGCTTTGTGGTTGTTCAGACTGTGAGATTGGAATAGGACCACACACCTGTCAACCATACTAACCATACTATAAAAGACGTGGGCTTTCATCTCTGTTTTATTGTCTAGGGAAAGGTGCAAACTATGTAAATTATAGGGGGTTTGTAAGGTTCTAAACTTGCTAATTAAAATTGTAACCCCCATGTAGATAATAAAGACAAAAGTTTACAGGGGTGGAGGCTAAACAATTTTTTACTTGATGAATAAGTCTATTACTAAACACTGAAATACGTTTCTTAGACTTTTGAACACCCCTATTATGGGCCATACCATTTCCTTACAGTTGACACTGCTTCAAGCTTGACTCAGTGAAACTAGCTAAGTATCTAGACGAAATGTTTTTTGTGAATTAGCTACCTTTGTTTTAGAATTTATATAGAATAGTGTTTCCTGGTTTATGAGCTTATTTACCACGCTAGTACACTTGGGCAATATGGAGTATTTGTGCACTTGTGTACTTTGTGTAAAGTAACATTTGCTGGTTAACTTACCTTTCTACTAGCTAGCTATTAGGTTGTTGGCTAGCCACCTGGTAGATTGCCCTCTCTTTTGGAGCTGAACAACTTCCGTGCCATTTTTTTTTTTTTACGTTTGTGGAATATTGGATTCCACGAGAATTTATACAATTGTTTAACAATCTCGTAGTTCATGGTAAGGCAGTCTTATCAGGTTTAAAAATGATCACTGAAAGTCAGATCATGGCATTTCTGCATCCAAAGTCTCACTGTAGAGCTCACAACGTGTGAAATTTTTATTTCAACCGTTTATTGACGAAAAAATAACAAAGTAAAAATAATTTTTCATGCATGTTATTGCCAGATTAAAACCATCTGTTAAGTTGGTAAAGCATGTGATCACAAAAAAATACAAGTGTTGCTGTTCATTCATGCCAAAAATCATTGTTTATTCTTACCAGCCA
This sequence comes from Pangasius djambal, assembly GCA_022985145.1. NCBI lineage: Eukaryota > Metazoa > Chordata > Actinopteri > Siluriformes > Pangasiidae > Pangasius > Pangasius djambal. Next base: position 27,482,463 of record CM040980.1, on the reverse strand, counting down.
ATCAGCAAAGAACAGTGTTACTAGCTCCACCCCCGAGTATGATTAGTTCTTGTTGTTACCAGAAACAGGTACAGCTGGAACCTTCAATATTGGACCAGTAGTTAATGGAAAGGTGGAAAATATTTCCTCTTTCATTTCCTGATGTAGCAAAAACACACCGTATCTTTCTGAAATGCCGATTTTACACCTAACAATCTCGCTAATAGTGTTGCTCACTTTGTACTATTGCTATAATTCCCTAATTCTTCGCTCGAAGGGTAGGCTGGTTTTATAAAGCCTTCCTTCACTACATGAGTACAGTGTAGCTTTAGCATGGTTGGTGAAGGAGCTCATGGCTACCATGCATGATATTCAAGTGACTTTTAACTCTGGCCAACGATGAACTGACTTTTTAGTTCTCTATGTTTAACACACACGCATGCTTTTTACTCGACAGAGGGAAAATAGGGTGACAGACAGTGATGGAGAGTGTGTGCTTGAGGGAGGGTGTGTAAATCAGGCTGATGGAGGGGGCTGTGTGATGGAGAGTGTTTTAGTAGCTGAGGAGTCTGAGAGCAGGTTTAGTGGTGTGTGTGTGTGTGTGTGTGTGTCTGTGTGTGTTTATGCCACGACCTCCGCCCTGCCTCGCTGTGTACATTCCCATGCTGGTTTTGTCCTCTGGGCCTGCTCAGCCCTCACTCACCTCCTCCATTTAAACGCCACACATCCATCAACAGCGTGTATACTACAGCAAGAGATCACCGTGGCAACCCCACCGTGGCAAGGCCAGTTTGATTCTGGGCGATGCTTTCTGGTGCCATGGCAACACCCACTTCCTGGAGAAAACACCAAATCTGTGCGGTTTATAATAAAGGCTTTGATGCACAAAGCACATGTCCTGTGTCTCGTATCGTTAACACTAGGCGATACGACAGCACTGATTGGGTGTGTTCTTTCAGTGATAAATCGAGCTCTCTGATTGGCTACGGAAGCAAGTATAGCAAGCTTCCAACTTCTAGGTTATGGTGTGAATCTGATTGGCTATGTCCAAAATCGCTTCTAATCAACAAACCATAGTATGGTAGTCAGCATATTATTTTGACATATAATAGTATACGTTGTGGATTGTTTTCAGAATCGGAAAACGTGTGTTTTTCATGTGTGTTTAATCGCAACAAGACCTAGTATTGGGACTTCTTTCCATGATACTAAATTTTCAGATTTTCTTATTTTTGATTATTAATGCAGCCTACTGTCCCCTTCTGGTATGAAAAGGGTATTTTTACTTATTTAGCGCTAGTAAGTCCTTTGTTGTTCTCTTGAAGTATCACAGCACTGAAATGACTCTAAAAGACACAAGATGAAAGAAGGTAAACAGACTGGTCATTTTTTCTAGTTGTCATGTGAGCCCCCTGTGGTTTTTTCCATGCCAGCATGGCACCAGATTAACAACTGCCTTTTCCCTCTCTGCTCTATAATTAACCATGTTCCTCAAGAGAGTTTCTGACCCTTGAAGTTATCCTCAGTCATCACACACTCCACATGACACAGGCCTACGCTGCCCCTGAGAACACCCTGCTAATTAGTTGCCATCTCTCCCCCCTTCACATCCATCCTGCAGCTCTCAAAGCTCTTCCGTTCAGCCGTAAACAGCAATAGTATGTTGTATATTATCATGTGCAAGTAGTGGAGCTTGTGATTCATTGATTTACTGTACTTGTGGTGTGGCTTCTGTAGTGTGGTGGGTGATACAGTATCCTGCCCTCCTGCCAGCTCCAGGTACAGCGTTAACAAGCAGAAAGATCCCCCCCTACAAAGAGCTCAAATTAGCAGATCTGGCAACCTGCTCCTTCCCACCAAGCAGGCTGTGGAGAAGCCGTGTGTAACTGGTGCGCTGTGGGAGAGCATGGGCCTCCACAGCAGGGTTCCACAGCAGTCCAGATGAAGGGCTTGCTTGTTTCTGCTTGCTGTCTCGTGTGTTCTTGGACAAAAAAAAATAAAACTTTTCTTACTGAAGAACGAATTGGAGATTTACTGTGTTGCAATACAGTTTTCAGACAAAAAAGAGAAAGGTTCCGTCTAGCATCCTAAAGCGTACTTAGGTAGGTAGGTTTGTCCAGCTTTGTTTTGGAAATCCAAATGATCATCCAAAAAAACATTGAACAACCCTCAGTTTAAAAGTCATTCATGGGAAATGGGTGGTCAGTTTTCTTCAAACTGGGCACAAAGTCATGATTACTAACTAGCTTCAGGCTACAGACAGTCTGATGTAAACTGCACACTAGCAAGCAACAATGCGACAGGCCACCTTTCATTTTCTGTATATGTACACGGCATAGAGCAGCGACATCAGTGATTTCAGTGACAAAAAACGACAGCACAAGAAGGGACATTTAATTCAATTCTATATAAATTACGTATGACATGGTTAAGTGACACATCCAGACACATTTGAATGATTACTCAGACCAATCCTATGGTGCATTTGGTCCAACATTTCTTCCTACCTGCTGTTAGTTCATTTACTCTCTGATGTGCAAAAATGGAAGAAAAACTTAACCATGGTTTGATTTTTCCTGTCATATACATATATCACTCATTAAGTGTGTATAGAGACATTACAAAGAAAACTAAAGCCTCAGAGATTGTTAACTTGCTTTCCTAATCTAATCTGCCAGCAAAGCTAGAATGAAGTCTGGCTTGTTAAACTAGCTGTCATGTGGCATAACCAGCTACATCAAGGCCAATTTGAACATGGCTGATCGCTCAAAAACTGCTTTGTACTTAGAAACATTTAGCTACAAAATCTGTATACTAAACTAGTTAGCGAGATAAGTTAACTAATGTTAGTGACAAACAACTTGTGATTGACAGTTCTGGCTATTGTTTAATAAATTGCCAGAAAAACGATAATGCAAATAATTACTGAAATCCTAACTGTATCTCCCCTGTGAGCTAATTAACTAGCTGTGTAGCTATTCACGATAGCAACAGGGCATGGAAGTTTTTCCAAATTGCACATTCATGCATATTTATAGCTCCTTGTAATGGGTTCCTGGGCCATTTCAGTGGTTTCTTGGCCATTAAGAAAAAATTCTTACCTTTTGCTGTCCTCGTCTGGTGGCAGTTGTATGATGGAGAGAACTGGCTAGTGAAAGGAAATGGAAAAGGGCTAGATTGGGATAAAATGAGGGGGGGAAAAAATCCACCAAAATAGTGTAAATATAGAAAGCTCTTCACCAAGGGCCTGGTAAACATAGTATTGGAAATCAAGGCTGATCTAAGCGCATGTAGCATCTTTTCATTAGGTTCTTCTTTTACGCTGATGAGTTGTATGTTCTATGAAGCAGTAAGTCTATATGGCACCTGAGAAGCAGTCATTACCACAGCGCTACAGATGCCATAGTGCTAATTCATCAGCAGTAGTGGCCATTACAGGGATACGCTCAATAGATTAGGGATTATGAGCTCTGCACTTCTGTAGCAGACTGTTAAGTGTATTTTTTTCTATCATTAGGCCATCAAAAGGTCCCGCCTTACCCTCCCCATGGTCTGAGTGAAAGCAAAACCTGCTTTCGTGTCTCCTCGGTGCTCCTCCACTGCGCTAACTGCACCCTGTTAATTAGCCTTGTGAATTACGGCATTATAGCATTACAGCTCCTGTGCATCTGAAGAGGAGAGAGAGAGGCAGGCTCGATGGGATTCAGAGAGAGAGAGCAAAGCTTAGGACAACAAATAAAAACCTGCTATTATATATGGAGATGCTCAGATGGCTCGATGAGTCACACCACTCTTCCTAAACAAAATATTTAATTTGTTGTCCTGCCGCCTGTTATCCTTTTGGATGCTCGATAACAGTGTCTGTATGTAATTGGATTAGCCGTTATGTGCATTCTCTCATCGTCTGGTAAATTACGTGGCATCTTAAGATGACTGTATTTAGTATGTGCGCGATGAATATCCATACATCAAAAGAGGCAGTATATATATTTTTACAAGCTAATTGTTTTGGGACGTTTGTAATATATACAGTTCTCTGTAGCCTGAAAGATAAAGAGCAATTATGATGAAAATATTGAGAAGCCTTTTTGTTTTTTTCTTTCCCCCAGCTGACCCCATCATCTAATTTTTTAGAAGCATAGATGCTTAAGAATGACCTTCTAAGCAAAAAAGGCTGAACGTAAGAAATCTGTTCCGGTTGGGGGGTTGGGGGGTTTGGTGGAAATAAGGCTGGGATGGAAAAAAATAAACACAGACCTAAAATAAAATGATATTGCATCAGTTTTTCAAAAGTGTCCTTGGACTTATATGATTATTACATCTAAAACCACCGTGGAAAATGTATGCAAATGTATGCTAAGATCTCGGGTGCCGAGTAATACAGGTTTCCATTTTTCCTTATTTTCCCTCTCCCTCCCTCCTCCTCACTTTTTGTGTATGCATGGCTGTCCACCTCCTCCTACTAGGCAAAGTGTGATTTGTCAAGTAATCCAGGTTCCTGCAGCCAATTAAAGGCTGTACAAACGAGTATTAATCTTCAGGAGCAAGGCCGATCAAAGACGACCTCCCACATCCGGACGTATGGATTTCCATTCTGCATCGAGGGGCGTGCGTGAGCTTAGGCACAGAGCTTGCCTGCCTCACCTCTGCCAGCTAATTTGTTTTCAATAGCTTGGGATCAATGGGTTGGGCTGTTCCTGGAAGAGCAGGGACACTGCTCTGGTAATTGTCCAGAATAAATCGTAGTGCTTGTAAAAGGCTAAATGGCTCGTGTCAGGTTGTGACTAGCCCTGTGTCTGACTCACAGAGAATGGTGTGTATATATATCAGGACTGTACATGTGCACATTCTAGTGTGCTTGTTTATTATCTCATTTCCTCAAATTGAGTGAAGCTGTGAGACTTGCTTTATTGCCCCAATTTGAAAAGGTCAATTCCCAGAGTGCTTAAACAGATCTATTTTATTGTAGCGTACCAAAGAAAGGATGCAGTGCTGTGATCTTTAGCCAAGGCCAAGACATCGGTGCTCATTCAGAGGACGTTTCTTTCCTCTCGTAGCCATGACAACTCTACCAAAGGATAGAAGGATAGACACTTCTGTGGTGCAACTCTGGTCTCTGTGTGCTCTGTCTCCATCATCCGTGAATAAGGCTCTCTTAATGACAATGCCTCTACCACCTCTTGCTCTCCTCATTCACCAGAACAGAGCCATCAGGCAAGATCCCCGGGGGAGTCGTGGGTTAGATTACCACTCCTGACCTCCATCACTCAGCCCTGGCAGACCTTCACACGGGTGTCCTGCTGAGGAGCAAATCCAAAGCTTCACACCTGACAGACCGAGACCTGAGTCATGACTCAGTAATAATTCCCCCTTTGCTCCAGGTGCTCGAACATCTTATTATTATCTCAGCATAAAGAAGTCTCTAGTGTATTCCTCTCAGCTTGTCCCGATCACGTTGCCCGAGCCTTTGGTCGCCGAGTTGTCAGCAATTAGGCAGGATTACTTTCGATTGCTTTGCGAGTGCTAACAGGAGCTGCGTGACTTGAGAGGTAATGACTTTATAAAAAGGCCTCAGCACTATGAATCATGTATTAGCACTCAGAGCTGCTAGATCAGGCTGAAATGAGATGTTTGTATATTTGATTGATCTCTTGGATGTGAAGTCCTTGGAATAAAAACAAAGTAAATTGACTGTTAAAGGATGCTTGTTTATATGTATGTGAAAATGATTATCCAGTAGATTTCGCTGCTTGAATGATGACTAATAATCCTATCTTTTTTTTCCCTGGGTGGGTGTCCATGACCATTTCGCTTCAGGTGCAAGGTCAGCTTTCAGACGGGAGGAGCTCGTCAATATATCAAGCATCAGGAGGTGCTTTTTATTTTGTCTGCTTTGAAAAGAGCACTCGACAAGTGAGATGTCTTGTCTTCTGAGTTCTAGCCGTTACCTTGAAAACAAATGCAAAACCCTGTTGTGTAGTTGAAAGGCACTGTCAGCACCAAAGACAGGCCACATTTGAAGCCACTCAGCATACACCTGCTTCACAACCTCCTTTATTTATGTGAAGATGAAGTTTTGATGACGAGAACGATGGATGCATGGCTCTCCGTCTCTCTCTCTCTCTCCGCTTCATCTCGCTTGTCGAAATGCAGGTGATCATTTGTCGCATGTCGAGTGTGCCTGTGGACTTTGTTTGGCTCTTATCTCAGGGAGATGAATCCTCCCTATCATCACCGTGTCAGAAACGATGACTGGAATTTACAGCGTGCAGAGTGTTAGGCAGCCGCCGGGTGTAAATTCAGTGACATCACCGGCAGGCTAGAAATCAATGCGACACCCGGTTTACTCACACAGCTCTGTGGTGGTAAACACTGTAGCATCAAATTATTTTGAGCATGCATATCCCTGATGGCTTATCTGTTCGATTTGAGCAGCACAAGAGTGCATCAATCAAACACCCTTACCTCACCGCAGTACAGACCAGCATTGAGAAGAGATCCATCTATGGAATTTATTTCTTGTCAAAATTAACAATACATAAATGCACCGACAAAATAGCAACTTTATGACTTGTAATTTTTTTTCAACCCGACTTGTAACAAATTCTATTTAAGAATTATTGTTTACAATAAATTTGTACTTTACGTCTTACTTGCTACATTATGCCCAGGGATTTGCCATTTTGTAGCCATAACTTGTACTCTGTTTCAGTCCCTCTCCCTCAGCTTTCTGGAGCCACTCACCTGACCGCACCTTTTCCATGATCTGGAGTCACCCACTTGTTTCTGTACTTTGCATGCTCCGGAGCCACCCTCCTGTCCTCACCCCCAACTGACCCTGTCCCCTCTATTTTCAGGAGCCACCCATTTAGTCCTGCCCTATTCATGCTCTGGATCCATCCATTTTGCCTCACTATTTTCATGCTCTGGAGTCATGTACAGTACCTGCCCCTGTCCTCACAGTGAGCCAGGGGAGGCAGAGTGATGCTCTGGGCAATATTTTGCTGATAAACCTTGGGTCCTGGCATTCATGTGGATATTACATTGACACATACCACCTACCTAAAGATTGTTGCAGACCAAGTACACCCCTTCATGGCAACAGTATCCCCTAATGGCAGTGGCGTCTTTCAGCAGGATAATGCGTCCTGCCACACTGCAAAAATTATTCAGGAATGGTTTGAGGAACATGACAAAGAGTTCAAGGTGTTGACTTGACCTCCAAATTCCCCAGATCTCAATCCGATTGAGCATCTGTGGGATGTGCTGGACAAACAAGTCCGATCTATGGAGGCCCCACCTCACAACTTACAGGACTTAAAGGATCTGCTACTAACGTCTTGGTGCCAGATACCACAGCACACCTTCAGAGGTCTTGTGGAGTCCATGCCTCAATAGGTCAGAGCTGTTTTGGTGGCACAATGGGGACCTACACAATATTAGGCAGGTGGTTTTAATGTTATGGCTGATCGTTATATGACAAACCTTTCCAATCACAATTGCATATTTATGGGTCAGGTTATGTGATTGCTACTCACAAATTTACAGTGTTGTGTTTACATGCCAAGAAATGAACTCTGTGGAGAACTCACTCATAAAGTGAGGGCACTTGAGAATGCCAAAGGGCAACAGCTCTGTCTCTTGTCACTGGTGAGATCTCTTGCCAAGTTTAGACATGATTGATAGACTCTCTTCTCACACACTTCTCTATTCTCTCACTACACTTGGTGCTACAACTGTTGGGAGAAGAGACACACGAGGAGGCTCTGGGTTTTGTGTGTGTGTGTGTGTGTGTGGGCCAAATGAGCTGAAGGACCAGCCGGTGAGAACATAACCACATACTCACTAGGGAGGCAAAGACATAGAGTGATGTTATAACATTTTATGGGTCTAGAGCTGTGCTTCGTGCTCCCTTAATTGCCCTCTAAATGTTTGGGCAAAGCTGATTACTGTACTCAGTGTGATGAACCACACTCGAGTACTCTACCAACAGAAAACACACAAAAGAAGAACACAAAATGCTGAAAACATATTTTCATTCCAGTCATTTTTTTCCCTCTTTCTTCCATTACAAGATGCCTTGAGCAGGAACGTGTTACGCTTCTTCTCTTTAAGTGGTTGTGACAGGGAAAATTGATTTGAGTGAAAATAGGGACATGTCAGGCCTTCGTTTATGTGCATCAGCAAATCCTTCGGCATCGCATGTGCTCAGCCTTCACACAGGTGCATAGCAGAGTGCCAGATTTATGACCAAAATGGTAGCTAAGTACTTCACTGGACAGGAATGATACTGGGAACAAGGGTGTTCTGAAAGAGGAAAAGAGGTTTCCACTGCTGACATGTTTTAAAGAATCTAGAAACCTTCTTAGGAGCTTGGGAATCCTAGAAACCTTTTCAGGAACACAGGAGTCCCACAAAAGTTTTCAGAGATTCAGGAACCCTAGGAACCTTTTCAGGAACTCAGGAATCCCAGGAAACCTTTCAGGAAACGTTCAAGGACTCTACATTTCTACCACAGGAAGATGTTCACAAACTTAGGAACTTTTTAGGAATGTCAGACATGTTTCCACCAGAGAAACCTGGGCTGGTTTTACCTGCTGTGCTGTATACTTTTGGGTTCTTTGGTTGTCGTTCCAGGGGAACCTATAAAGCTTCTATGTAGAAATATACAACAGCCTGTTACCCTACCAGAAAGGGTTCCAAGTAGAACCATTTTACTATGCTAAGAACCCTTAAAGAACACTTGAAGAGCCATTGTTTCTAAGAATATCCGAATGAGCAAGACAGTTCAAGCTCAAATTGGTAGGTTGTAGGTATTAAGTAGGAAATAATGATGAATAATTTGGAATTTGTACCATAACATACCCAGTAATTTAAAGGGTTTTCAGGGTTCATTACACAATTAAGGGTTCTTAACCTCCAAACAGGGATCTATATAGAACCCAGGGGGAAGAATAAACAACCTTAAGCATTCAACATTTTTAAGAGTGATTTGTTAGGAGCTCCAACCAAATTGGATTGGTCAAACACAAGCTTTAATGAATGATTATCTTATCTATGATCCTACCTAAAAAAGCACATCTTTTTTACTAAGCCATGTTGTGTATTACAGATGGTACAGCACGAATGTCAAAGCTGAACATTTCTGCAGCATTTTTTTTTTTTTCGTAACTAAAAAAGTTAGCGTGAGTGTTTTGAACAAACTTCTGGTGGCATGTTGCTAATGTGAGTGTATACCAGGTAATGATAATCCTAATATACTGCAGAAGGGTGATAAAGTAAAGGAATAAGCAACATAATGTGGGGTAGTAAGGTGTTGGGCCACTACGAGCTTCAGGAACAACTTCAGTGCTCCTCGCCACAAGTCTCTAGAAATGTGCTGGAATGATGAACACCGTTCTTCCAAAAGATATTCCCGTAGTTGGTGTTTTGATTGTGGTGGTGGTGAGCGCTATCCAACACCTCACTTCAGAATTATTTTCATCCTCATTACACATCATTCAGTGAACCCTCATGCTCTCTTGATGGGGGCGGAGCCATCCTGGTAGAGGCCTCACCCATCAGGATAGAAGTGTTTCGTCATAGGATAAAGGAGTTCAGTCAGGAGAACTTTGTACTGATTTGAAGTGATATTTCTCTCTAAAATTAACCAAACCATGTGAGCAAAAATAAATGCTCCCCCAAACAGGTAAACAGAGACACCGGTCACTGTTCTTTCAGTATGATTAAAAAAAAAAAATCCAGGACATGTGGCAGCTCTCATTCAGGAGAGCTCATGTAGAAGGAAAGAACTGGAATAGCACAGATATTGATTTAATGTGTGTGTGTGTGTGTGTTTGTGTATCAGGATAGTCAAGTTAGACCGATTGGACGTCTGATGCGCGCCTGCCATTTTGGTTAGGCTCCTATTTGTCTTTGTGTTTACTTGGATTTGTTTTGATTGCGAATCTTTTTCAGGAAATTGGCAGTGCGATTACCTTTCATCCTGTATGTGGAATCAGTGATGATCAGCTCTTCTCTAAATATCAGTTATGACAGAGCAATAAATTGGGAGCACTCTCTCACACACACACACACACACACACACACATGACTCCAGCATGTACATGTTAAATGTCTCTGACAGGATCCCACAATTCGAAGAGGTGTGTGTGTGTGCGTGCGTGTGTGTGCGTGCGTGTGTGTGTGTGCGTGTGTGTGTGCGTTCATGAGAGAAAAACCGAGACAGTGAAAGGGAGACAAAGGGCATCGTCTGGTGTTGGCAGTAGATGAGAAACTTGGTAATTCCGTCGTTCTGGCTGAGTGAAAATGAATCAGAGAGCTTGTGGGGGGGTGGTGCTTCATTTGGCACTGATCACTGTGACCTGCGTGCTGATTGGTCAGGATTCAGGCCCTTCACCCTCCTCTCGAGACCCCTGGGAAGCCAGGGACATTCTGCAATGATGAAAAAAAAAAACCACAAAAACGAGTGCACTTGAAAGTCAACCTCACTGCCAGGTGAACTTTATCCTTTATTCTTACCTTTCTGTATTTCTATTCCTTGTTTTTTCGTTTACCCTGTTTCCTTCCTTCCTTCCTTCCTTCCTGTCTCATCTTTCCATCCTTCCTTCCTTCCTCCCTTCCTTCCTTGTTTCTTTCCTTCCTTACACCCTTCCTTCCTCTCATCTTTTCATCCTTCCTTCCTTGTTTCTTTCCTTGCTTTGCTCCTTCTTTCTTTGCTTTTTAACATTCCCATGTTTTCTTCCTTCCTCCTTTCACTTTTACTTGGGACTCTTTGGGGAAACACTGTGTGTGGAATTGTACACAGAACCTCTTTAAGGGTCAACCAGAAGAACCACATGGACAACCGAAGAACCCAAGAACCCTTAAGAGTGCAGTGACATTCTGTAGCTACACCTGTGACTTCATGTAGAGAGCATTTCGTTGTGTTGGTGAGAAGGTAGACGTGACCTTGTGTCCAGGTAAAACTGTCCATGGAAGACGCAGAGAAACACACACACACACACACACACACACATACACACACACACACACAGGGTTCAGTAATCAATAAATCACACATCAGACCACACAATGCTTCCTTTCGCCTGGACTGCAATCTGCCTCCAATTATCCCGTATGTCTGCAGTTCCTACCTTCATCCCTGAGTGATTTGTTTTGAATTTCTCATTTTGAACACCTTTTATATACTCATGCACACTCATGCACACACACATACACACACACACACACACACACTCACACTCAGAGAGAGAGAGAGAGACAGGCAATACAAAAGCCCAAGTGCTGTATTGATCATCAGTGGCAGCGCCTGCTGGGTAATGAGGAGATGAACGAACCCACAGGCCTTCATTTCTCCCTCTATCTCTCTTTCTCTCCCTCTTCTCATTTTTTCCCTTTTTGTCTTCTTTCTCCTACCTTTTCCTTACAAACTCCTAACGATGTCAGTTCATTTGTTCATTTACGACTTTAACAAAAAAACCTTAGCTTTTCTGTGGCAGGCATGGTTTTATATCTGTTTTGGAGATTATTTTGATTTATATTTGGTTATTTATCAAAAGGTAGCAGTGTCATATATTGACATTCTTAAGTATGTGGATACATCAATGTGTGTGTGTGTGTGTGTGTGTGTGTGTGTGTGTGTGTGTGTGTGTGTGTGTGTGTGGTTTCTCAGCTCAAACCCCATGGTAGACATCAGGGTCACACTACCCCGTCGTCCCCTCCCTCTCAGACATGACCCACTGTCTGACACAATCGCCCTAGGCAGGCACACACACACACACACACACACAGTGACAAAGCGGTGGGATGGGTTAGCGCTCCATGATCTGTGCGGCTCTCGGGCGAGTAATGAGCTGTCAAACACACTCTCCCTGCACTCGCCTGTCTGCTCCAGTGGCCAGCGGTTTGTGTGTGTGTGTGTGTGTGTGTGTGTGTGTGTGTGTGTGGCCTTATTTTAATCTTTGTGTAGTGAATAGGTGAAATGGACACTGACCCAGTTCTGTGAGAGTCCAGTGTGGAAAACAAACTCTCACACTTCCATGACTACTGAGCTTCAGCTAACCTCAGTGATTGCTGTAAAAAATAAATAAATAAATAAATAAAATAATGATAATAATAATAAACATTAAAAAATAATAAACAGAAATTCAAATAACAGTTGTTATTTGATACAAAGATTTTTCTCCTAAATGTGATCATATTGTTCTGGAAATTTTCACATTTTCACAAATGTACCCTTCTTTCTACCCCAGCTAATGTTAGCATTACTGTAAGTCTCATGTTATCATGTATATTTTTAGGATTTATTCCTTTTGCTTTGATAGTCTTTTTATTGTATTAGTTACATTTTTTTAGATGTTTTGTGATGCTTTCTAATAATATTTGTGACAGAAATAGAAAATAATTATATTATAATTAATTATATTTGATTTAATTAGTTTAAGACGCAATATTTATGCCTCTGCCATTAGGTGATGGAGGCATTATGTTTTCGGCTTGTTCATGCGACCATCCATCCATCCATCTGTCCCTCCATCCGCCCATCTGTCCATCTGTCCGTCCATCCGAGATTCTCATTAACGTGATATCTCAAAAACGAGTGTTTGAAGGCTTGTAGGATTTATATGGAGTTGTCACTGTAACCAGCAGATGAACTGATTCGATTTTGGAATTGATCCAGACAGGGTCAAGGTCACAGCAAGGTCAAATGTCTGAAATAGTTTTTCTTCAGTTCTTTATTTCATAAAATTAGTAAAAAACCAGAGCTAGACTTGATCCCCATCGACGCGGCCGTTATCGAATTACGCTTGTTATGCTTATGCAAGTAAGCATAATACAATTCAGCTGGTCTTATTGGGAATTCTTTCATAAATATATAGTAATATTATACAAAAACATTAAAGCTTTTACATTAAAAAACTGTTTACGTTACAGTAAATATTTTAACCGGATTCTTAAAATCTTTTACAGCTTCTTATTTAAAACATTCGTGTCTTTCACCGTCATATCCTGAGAGCAGAACTGCCATGTGGTGTGTTCTCTGGAATAATGGAATGTTTTTGGAGATTATATGTGTGTGTGTGTGTGTGTGTGTGTGTGTGTGTGTGTGTGTGTGTGTATGACCAATATGGTCGTATCAGTGAACACAAGTTCGCCAGCTTTACTTATTCAATAACACGCTGACATTAATGTAGAAAGAAGAAATTGGCATGGCATTGGAAGATTGTGTACTGTGTGTGTGTGTGTGTGTGTGTGTGTGTGTGTGCGCCGTGTTCTGGGCATTCGGCCGGGTTGCAGCAGATGGAACGTCGAGGCTTTATACCCTCCCTCACCATGGTGACGCCATACTGTATCCTCACAATGCCTAGGGTCTCTCTTACGCACACAAACACACACACACACACACACACACACACACACACACACACACACTAATTTACCCCTTCAGAATGAAATGCCAGTCAGTTTTATTCAACACTAGCTTTCAAGACAAGAAATTATTTCTATATATTAGGTAATAAATTGCTGATGTGGCATTTATACCAAAATAATGTCATTTATATACATAAAATTATTAATATATATATATATATATATATATTAAAAAAAACAGTAATTAAAAACACTTACTACAGAAAATAACACTAAATTAAATATAAATAAAACCTGAAAATTCAAGATGTTTTGATATAAAAAATTAAAAATCAGAACTAATTTAAAAAAAATCAAAACACAATTAAATCATTTAAAATAAACACAGATATTTAGCGTGACTTAGTGTTGGTCTAAACACATAGCACAGTTCTCAGAGTGTTGTTTATTGAAGGCGTGTGTATAAAAGTGCACTAACTCTCTTTCTTTTTTCTTTCACCTCAAATCTCCTCCTTCCTCTGCGTGGATTTTAAGCTCCTGTTTCTCAGGCTGTCAGTTTGTAGTCATGTATTTGCAGCAGATCAGAGAGAGATTAACCTGCTAAACAGCTTTGAAACACACACTCTTACCTGCACCCACACACACATACACACATACACACAGAAAGAAGGAGGAAGGAAGACAGCCTTTTTGCAGAGTAGTAAAAAAAAAAGATAAGCCATCCAATCTAATCCCATTCCAATCCAATCCAATCAGATTGGGGAATTTTGCAGCTCAGATCAGAGTGTCTCAGTGGCTATCTCCTTCTCACTATTCTCCGAGTACATATTATTTGTTGATTACAGAAAGCTTTTTAAGTGAGTAGCATTGGACGGGATTTTAAGAGTCACTAAGCGGCTCAATTGGATTAAAGCTGCAAAGGTCGTAACACGTAATTCCCAACATCCGACTGGAAAAAAAAAAAAAAACAAAGAAAACGCCCCCTCAACTCGGAATTCCTACTCAGGAACTCGATGGTTACTCACTTCTTACCTTTAAATGAGTTATACTGTAAATATGATATACGTAAATATTTGCTTTAAAACAATCAACATACAGACATATTCGCTTGTTAAATCTATAACTCTGACTGTTCAGCTCGCTGAAGGAAAATATACATCACTTATCACACTTAGCTGGCTAGCTTGTTGCTGACAAAAGACGAACATCGAGGCATCTGTGGTTTTTTTTCCCCACTTTGTATCTCAATACACTGAGGTAAAAAATGATGTTGTTTCTGTCTCCTAACAAACAACTATCACTACATCAACGATTATGTTTTTATTCATTAAACAACAGCATGTATTTTTCATCCATCTTTCAGATCTTGTACTTAAAATGTAACATAAATATGCTGTACTTTTTTTTTTTAATTTTTTTTTTTTACTTTTTCCTCCAATAGGCTAAATCATTTTAGAAATTAACTAAGAAAACAGCCAAGAAAATTATGATTAAAAAAGTAATCAGTGTAATTACTAAGAATTTTAATAACTAATATTAGCTTAGATATGTTTTTGAATCAAGTTTAGTTCACTCACCATAGGAAAAAAAATTCATTTGAATTTCCTTGTTCTGAATTTACATTGTAGTCATACCAAGTCCCACAAACACAAAGATTTTCAAGTTTTCTTAGTCAAATTTATCTTCAAAGGTCAAAAGTTTAAGTACACAGGTGGAACAACAACAATAAATCCTCACACCCTTATTATTCATATATCAGTCATTCCAAATTCAGATATTTTCGTATGATTTTATACAAATCATGAATATCAAAGACAGACACATCATGTGAAATGGTGTGTGTTGTACGTCACGTGTGAGCGTGTGTGCTAATGTGTTTGTCTGTTTGTGGGTTTGTACGTTGACGCTGACGTAGGTGCCTGTGTTGTTGTCGTGTTGTGTGATGGATTTTCCTGCAGTCTCCGAACTGGAAAGCGCTTTTAGCTGCTTTTTGCATAGCACGCACCTGCAGGCTAAACGCCAGGCATTTGTTAATCAAATGAGACGTGCTTTTAAAGAACCAACTCATCCCTACAGTTAACCCCCACCTGAGAGAGAGTGCTTCCTGTTAAACGATTGAAAAAAAAAAACGAGAAAAAAAAGACAGAGGTTGACAAAGACAGTGCTAAACCTTACACAGACTTCAGGTGAAGAGTAGTGTGTACACTGGCGGACATTTTGGACGTAGAGCAAACACCACAGCTATTCTAGCAGTAGCACGAGGCATTGGGGGAGATATCCTCTTTGACAGAGAGTCTGGGATTCATTATTCTCATATTATAATATGAATTGGTTTTTTTTACACACCAGTTGTTTGTCCTTTTTCAATAATAATCAGCAATAATATCGATTTAAGATTGTTGCATCGATTCATTTCATGATCCAAATTGTCGTAGCTCTACATCAGCTAGTTCCTTCAAAGTTGAAATGAAACCTACACCACGGGTAAAATAACAACATTTTTCATTGTGTATATACTTGTGTATGTGCCGTGTGGATTTTTCTTCTTCTTTTTTTTTTTTTTTAACTAATCCAGTTCCTAAATTGGAAGACGTGACCACTGCTCTCTTCAGGGAGAGATATTGCATCCTTTAATTTCAGCAGATAAACAATGTAATGAGGATCATTTACATATGAAATGAAGGTGTACATATTCTGAATGTGTATTAATGTCAAGTTTCTGACGTGTATAGCCTGTAGTATGTTTTAGTTGACTGTATTATTCCATTTAATGCCGCAGACAAATCTCTTTGGAGAGAATTAGCCGAGTTATGTGCTTGATGACAAATTTGCATGCAATTAGAGATTGTAATTGAACAATCTGGAGGAGCTAGTGTGTGTGCTAGCGCAAAGTAAATGAGTGAAATAAGCTTAGCAGAAACTGAATGATAGGTTTCTACAGCCTTGACAGCTGTACAGAGAGGTTTGGATGTTACTGAAAAGTAGCACGTTTAAGGTTTAATGTGACGGTAAACGTGACGCTGGGTGTAATCTGGATGTGACATGTTGTGAGTGCAAAAGTGACGGGTGAACGCCAGAACTCCAGCTGCTGAGCTGTTTTCAGACATGTTGTTCACACACACACACACACACTCTCTCTCTCTCTCTCTCTCTCTCTCTCTCTCTCTCTACGGGAGTCAGTGCTTGCACACGATAGAGAAATATTATTTTAAAAAAAAAATAAAAAAAAATTTAAAAGAGCAAGCAGCTGCTCCCTCTCAGCCTGACAGTTCTTCCAGGGAGTGTGAATTCAGCAAGATCAGATCAGATCAGATTATATCAGAGAGACCCTACATGCTGCTCAAAGCCTCAGAATTCAGCCCTGTTGATCTTATATCATCAGGTCACCATAACTTGGCACTTCACCACACGCATCCAATCGGCCTGATCTCACATCAGAGCGCTGTGGATGAATGACCTGGTGCTGTTGCTAAGAGACTGCATGTGGACAGGGTCCTGCTGTGTTAAATTAGATGCAGGCGTGTATGTGTGTGTGTGTGTGTGTGTGTGTGTGTTTGTGTGTAAAACTGGAAAGAGTGCACAGATCAATAGATCGAATCATTACACAGCAGAGAGGAGGAGAAGGAGGTGAGTGAAGAGCTGTGAAATGCTTTGCTGAGAGATGAAGGTTCCTCTCGCTCTATCGCTGTAGGTCGCTGACCTCTGGAGCCAATAACAGTGGCTCAAAACTGAAATTGATATTATTATTTCTCTAACACCTAACTGCTCAGTTCAGAGGTTGTGTCAATGTTAAGAGGGCATTTTGTAGACTGTAAACTTTCAGTTCCGCCAATCTTCACCTCTCTGGGCACAAAAGTCCAGAAAAAACCATGCGATCCACTCAGTTCCTGTGTGAGTTTGAGACACTGAGCTCTCGACGAGTTTGTCGAAAAGTAAATGGGTCTCATTTATGAATTGTTTCTTTGGAAAGCTGTGTGTAAAATGAAAATGAAGTAAAAATTCCTGCCAGGTTTACAAACGCTGATTTTTCACAATCAAGTGTGCATGGTGATAAATGCCAATCAGCTGTAAATTTCCAGGTGTGTTCATGGCACAGCTGATTTATAATTAGTGACACCCACAAAACTCCATACAAGGCAAAGCTCACAGAGAGATGATCAAAAAAGGATGAATAAACAGTGAATAACCTCCTCAGTGTAATAAATCTTCCAGTAATGCAGCTCAGCCACTGCAGCACTTCAGCTAGCATAGACACACACTAACTCTTCCTGCTTTTATAGGGCGCCATAACTTTTGCCCTTATTAAACAGCTAGTCTTATTTGTCTTAATTTATGGATCTGTTTTGGATTTGACTTCTTTAAAGTCATTAATATGAGACATCTTAAATTCATGGGTGTATTTTTATTCATGAAATAAATGTGATTTAAGCTTGACGGCGTAATCCGGATATAAAATTGCAGTAACTCATCACCAATTATACGCTTTGAAACTGATCAACTGAGGTAAAGTGAGTCAACTTACATGTGACTTTACACAAACTCAGTAGAGAAATGTGGGATACAAACGTTTTTCTGAACTAGCTTGATTTTAATAATTCCTTGTGTAAATCCTCCTGTAAATGATTTACGAGTATATTTGTTCAAAACAATTCACTTATAGGCCATGATGCCTCTCTATTTCCATACGTGCGAGTATGATTTGACTTTAGATGCAGCGAAAGTAGCATAAAGTAGCCCTTCTGAAGATATCTGATCATCTGTTATAGGCCTACATCATAACGCAGCATGAGCGCAAATGCAAACGCTTGTGGAAATAAAAGAATGCTCAACAGATTATTATCCATATTTATTTTTAGGTGTTTTACTGGTGATACCCACGACAGTCTGAAAAATATACAAATTTATACAATATACAATATCGTAACAATTTATTATAATATCAGTATCATATCCCCTAGCTCTTGCCATCCTTTCTCTGAAAATAGTCACTGCTTCTGCTGTATCTGTCCTTTATGTTGTTTTTGCTGTGCTGACGACACTGGATGATGATGATGATGATGATGATGACCGTGATACGTGCTTACACATATTACAGTGCGTTGGGAAAAAGACACATGTATTACTCATGTATCTGACCGTTCTCATTCATGTCACATGGCCACTTATCGGATATGTCTCCCATCTAGGACTACAAACAAAATTGGCTTGGTTCTGATTTAAAAAGATTGGTTTTTGTGTCTAGATCTGTGTTGCATTAAGGCACAAAATCGGATTTGTGTCACTTCAACCTGGTAATGTGGATGTAGTCATAGAGAACAGCCTTGGAACCGAATGGCAGGGAGTCTCCAGGGCGCCACAACCTGAATGGGAGATTGATGGTGTAAAAGGGAGGGGAGTCCTCTCTAGAGATCAGTAGCCAAGCCCTCCAGAGCATCTTCAGTTGTTTTCTGACTCCAGAAGACCCAGCAGGCCTGCCCCAAGGGAACACCAGGGTATAAATTACTGTGCAGCAATGCACAGGGTTCTAAACCAGCAAACACACAGGGACTGAACCTGACCTAAAGCCCTGGCACCATCTAACATCTCTGGGTCAGACGTATATAGCAGCGCTCTTTATACTTTGTGTATTTCTGTTTGTGTATTTACATGAGCATTCTTTTACTCCTCAGAGGTGGGTAGGGTGTTTAGGGGGTCAGTTCAAAGGCTAGGTTAGCATTACAAATGCTAATTGGAGAATGCTTTTCTGTCACGGTGTGTGAGAAAATTTCTAAAATTTCTAAAGGCAAAAATCTTTATTATGTTAATATACTAAATGTCAGACATTCCCATCCTATTTCAAAACTGAGCAATAGGTCATACTTCTTTTGTTAGCTAAAATATTTACAATTGTATATCACACTACAGATTTAACTGCTGACACTGTATTAGCAGCTTAGCCATTTAGAAAGCTTAGCTAGCTGGTGTAATCAACAAACATATCTAACAAACTAGCAAGTTATCTGCCTTGCTAATAAAGCCAGGGTGGTAATGGTTAAATCATATATATCTTCTGTCTTTTAGAGAGACACATAGAAACTTATAAAACTAGCATTTTAGTAACAGCAGCAATAGTAACAGTTAGCTAATATTCATCATCTCAGAGTTTTCACAGGAGCATCACAGCCTATTAATTCTTCTTCTGTCCACAAAGTGACATACAGCCGCAAGGTTTCCTCAGAGATCCATTTTAAGAAGGCAGAAGTCCTAATTTCTTAGTTTAATACAGACGCTTGATTTTGGAGGTCATTTTTGCAGTTGTAGAGCGTGGGAGTCTGTGGTTTGGCCACGACGTCTGTGGTCCTCTCCCCTCTTGCTCTGCTACAGGCTGGAACAGCTTGGCTGGGTCACCCGGTCAGCGCCGGCCTCCTAATTACCACACTCCCTCTGCTGCCTCTGATGCTTAATGACACATTTGCAAATTAATTCTTTGAGCCTGACCACAATTAGCATATGGAGCAAGATTTACACCCGGCCACCCCCGGAGCAGCAGAGAGAGACAGTAATTGGAAAGGTCTGGCCAGATGTAGAGGCAAGCCTTGAGATGTTATGGGAGGACGGGGGACCTTGTCGAATTGAGATGACATTAAGGCTAGCTTGTGTTCCCTTTCAAATAGTCTTCACTAGTAGTGACGGCTGAAGGGATGGAAATTGGCAACAGCTTTGAATTTGCTTCTGTGACGAGATGAAGGTATTTAAGAAGACATTGCCTGAAATGGTGAATATCAATGCCAGCTAATAATTTACATTAGCAAAGCATTTGCTGGATGTAGGATGGTCAGTGTTGTGGGTGTTTTTACGAAACAACATTCCTGCAAACGTAGAAGAAGTATTCATGACTTTCTGACAGACGAAGATAGCGTAACCAGTGGATTTTTCGGATTGAGGATGAATCTAAGTGTACTCACAGAGTAATTGTAGCCATACAAAGTCTTTTTTAGTAATTCCTCAACAATGCTGAGGTAAACGTTGGTATTCCCAACTGTTTTATCTAATTTCCATGGCTGTTACATTGATTATATAAAAGACTTAACAGGTACTTACTAGCTAGCTAAAACTGTAAACCTTAGTCATTAGTTAGCTTTTGCTTGCTGTCAGTATTTCCCAGTTGCCTAACAGCGTTCTCACAATTTTGACAACTGGAATGATGAGCATGACATTTGTGTTACTTAGTATGGTGTAGCCCATGGACATTTGGTTTGCGGGTGATGCTAAGTGTAATTAAAGAGTAACTGTAGTCATACTAAGCCTTTTTTAAAATAATTTACCAACACTTCTGAGGTAAATGTTAATATTTTTGATGTTTTATCTCATTTCCATGATCACTTGGCTGCTGATTATACTAACAGGTATTTACTAACTACATAATGTGTCTATTTTCCAGTTGACTAGCAACAGTGATCCAACAACTTTGACAATTTGAAAGCTCAGCGTGACGTGATCACCTTCTCGTGAACAACCCAAATTAACAAGTTCCATTTGAATTTGAATGCACCATTAGTCATTACTAATTTCTTAGAGATTGTTCTAAGAACATTGTTAGGAAAACCATAATTACAATATCACAACATTGCAGCAACATTATTTTTACAATGTTACAGACTAACCTTATAATACTCTCTCAAATATATTAGTGAATTAACATTTTCTGTTAGCACTTTCACATTACTGCTTCCTGTTTATTCCTCTGCCACCAATCTCGTTTGACGGAGAGTCTGTGAAAAACAAAGAACCTCCTACTATTGTGGAAACGTCTGGATCATTCCAGGCCTTCAGATGTACCTGCTTTACTCATCACTTGTCCTTGGTTACTCTTTGCCTCTTCTTGGAACTCTACTGTCCTTTCCTCTTTTCATCTTAATCACGCTTTACCCACTTCTCCTGCTCTCTCTGCCAGCCTTATTCACATCCTCTTATGTCTGATGAATTCCACGCTCTCCCTCCTTGATCAGACATTTGTGTGTTGCTGTGAGTGTGTGTGTGTGTCAGGCATGAGTGCTGCTCGCCAGAGTCTTTTTAAGGCCTTTGAATCACTGTCTGACTCATTACACACATCCACAGGGGCCGCTACTGCCTCCGGCCGGCAGGGGAAAGCAGTCGATCACGGACTGCAACTCACTGTGTGCTACCTACTGTATGTCCTCACACTGCTTCTTTATCAAACATAATCTTTTCTCAGTAATTTTATGAATTATCAGAAGCTCCTTGCCCAACCTGGGGCTCCTTGACCAACCTGGACCTATCACCCACCCTCAGGATTCTTGAAAAACTCAGAGATTCTTGACAAATGCGGGGCTTCTTGACTAACCTGAAACTAGTCATGCAACCTTGGGATACTTGATGAACCCCGGGGGGCTATTTTCCAGGCCTGTGGCTTCTTGCCTTATCTGAGGCTTCTTAACCTATCTGGGGCTTCTTGACCAACCTGAAGCTTCTGACCCTGTCTGAGAATTTTATGAATTATTTGAGGCTTCTTGCCCAACTTGTAACTTTTTGCCCACCTTGAGGAGCTTCTTGCTTCCAACCCAACAAGGGTTTTTACTTAATCTAAGGGTTCTTGACCAACCTGAGGCTTCATGATGAACCTATGGGGCTTCTTGTCCAAACTGAGGCTTCTTGTTCAAATCAAGGGCTTTCTTGTCCAAACTGAGGCTTACTGCTTAATCTGCGGCTTCTTGACCAATGTGGGAGGCTTCCTACCCTTTTTATGACTACTTATTCAATCCTGAGGCTACTTACTCAACCTGGAGCTTCTTGACCACCCTGGTGGGCTCCTTTCCCAACTTGGGGCTTCCAGCCCAGCCGGTGTTCTTGATTAATCTAAGGCTTTTTGACCAACTGAGGCTTCTTGTCCCACCTACTCATTCAAGAAGGCTACTCATTCAATCCTGAGGCTACTCACCCAAACTGGGGCTTTTATTATTGACACTGAGGAGCTTCTTCCCTAACCCGGGTCTTCCAACCCAACCTAATTTGGTTCTTGCTTAATCTAAAGCTTCTTGACCAAAATGGGTGGTTTCTGAAAATCCTCAGGCTACTCGCCCAACCTGGGTCTTCTTGATCAACCTGGGGATTCCAGACCAACATGAGGCTGCTTATTTATCAAATATCATCCCATTAATTTTAGGAATTATTGTACGTGATATTTCATGCGATGGAAGATTTGTGGTGTTTGTCATCTGTGCTGAGTATTTTTAGCTCATTTTCGTTTTCACACGGCTCAGTAGAGGTGGATGAGGAAGCGTCCAGAGGGAACACACAATACAAATCCCATTTAACAGGTTGTGACACTCTTCAGCACCTGACTCACTTAGTGCAGTGTGTGTGTGTGTGTGTGTGTATGTGTGTCTATGACTAGAGCAGTAGTGGTAGCTGCAGCCCCACAGACTGACACTGTGCAGCCCCAGACTGGACAAATGAATTTTACTGCTTGCTCTTTCAAAACAGAAGATTAGCATTCTGTAACTAAACTGACATTAGCTAGCTAACACCCACTAGAATGATTTTAGGTGAGCATATCTTTTATGAAGCTAAAGTTTACCTAACATTATTAGTTACTGTACCAAGCCTTTACCAAGCTAAGATAACCACAGTTAGTTAACTTCCATTTAATGTTAATTACCTAGCTAATAATAGCTACATTTACTAGTGGTTAGACTCTGAGTTAAGATAGCTTGTGTTTAAGGTTAGGTAACAACAGCTGAGTTAATGTTAGGTAGTGGTTAATTTTAACTAGCTTGAAACTTTTTTTTTTACATCTTTCAATTTCTTTGTTCAGAATTACACTTCTGCCCAACCTGGGGCTCCTTGCCCGAGCTGAGGCTTCTTGCCCAGTATGAGGCTTTAATGCCCAACCTGAGCCATCTCACCCAACCTGGGGGTCCTTGCCCTGTGGTTTGTCAGCCAAACTGGGGCTTGTTGAACAATGCAAGGTGTTTCTTTTTGCCCAGCCTGAGACTTATCACCCAACCTGGGGCTTCTTGCTTAATCTGATCCTTCTTGACCTGAGGTTTCCTGGCCAACATGGGTCCAGCAAGGCTTCTTGTCAATCCTGGGGCTTCTCATCCACCCTAAAGGTTCTTATTCAACCTGGGGATTTTTGCCAAACCTGGAGCTTCTTGCTTGACCTGAGGCTTTGCATAGGAGAAGGCTTAGGCTACAGAGCTGCACCTAAATGTGTACCAAGAGGAGGCTCACCATCATCTCTAACCATGTCCCTTCCTTCTCTCTCCCTGTCTCTCCCTCTCTCTCATGCTGATCAGTGATTATCTGGCCTGTTTGCCTGTGAGCATGTCTCTCTCTATGAGGCTGTGATGTCACCAATCCTGACACAAGTAGCCCAGCATGCAAATTTTTACAGTGTGGGAAAACAAAGGGAGAAAGAATGAAACAATGAGAGAAGGTGTGTGAGAGAGACAGAGAAAGCGATGGAGAAAAGCAGAGAAAGAAATTTTCTTGCTGTCTGTGTGGTGATGGCTTATAAATCTCCTCCTTTCCTCCCTTCTGTTCCTCTCGTCTTTCTTCTCCTCACTTCTCTTCTCTCCTTTTCTGTACTCTGTTCAATCATTTCCCTCACATTTTCCCTGTTTTTGCTCTTCTTTCCTCTTCTCTTCCTCCTTCCCTTATCCTATCTCTCTCTCCTTTCCTCATTTTTTTCCTTCATCGTTCACTCTCTTCCCTTCTTGTTCCCTTCTTTCTTCCCTCTGTACCTTTACTTACTTCCTTTTCTATCTTTCCTTCACTTTGTTTCCTGTCTTTTCTTCTTTCCTCCCCTCTCCTCTTTCTCTCTTCTTTCCACTCCTGTCCTCACTTTAAAACCTCTTTTTTCCTTTCTTCTTCCCTTTTTACTCCTTTCCTTTCCTCCTTTGATCACTTCCTCTTCTTGCTTCCTCTCCTCTTATCTTTGCTTTCAGTGAGTGGCTTTAAGGGCATGGCAACCTCCAGGGCAAGGGGGAAGCGTCAAAATCACCCCCCTCACGGATGTTCTCATCCATCCACCCGCCCACGTTCTCACTTTCCCTCCCACCCTCCGTCTTTTCTCCGTCCTGCTTTCTGTCGCTGTATCCGAGCACATGCCTCTATCTCGGTCTCTGCATCCCTTTCTTTCTCTCTCTTCTCCTCTTCCTCCTGCTGCTTTGAACTGCACTGCAGCCTCCATGGGATGGTTAACTCCCAACCCCTGCTGCTTCACAGGGCCACTGTGTGCCAGCAGCGTGTGTGTGTGTGTGCGCATGTGTGTGTGTGTGTGTGTGTGTGTGTGTGCAAAGACTGGCAGAGAGAGGAAAAATGGAAGTGGGGGTGGTGAGAGAAATGAAAGAAAGGAGGCTTAAAAATGAGGGAGGGCGCATCTCTCTCTCTCATGAGGAGGAAGGCAGGCGCTTCTTCATGCTTTCTCGCACACAAACCCTACCGTCATGTTGCCCTTGAAGTGTGTGTGTGTGTGTGTGTATGTGTGTGTGTGTGTGTGTGTGTGTGTGTGTGTGTGTGTGTAAAAGCCTGCCTGGTTAAGGTGTGTGTACCAGATTGCCCTGATGCCCGGCTGTGCCCCACCTCCCCTTCTGCTGGCCTTGACCAATCAGCTGTCACTCAGGCGTGATTCCAATTTACAGATAATGATTCTCGAGTGAGGAATCAGTGCTGGACCATCTTTCTCTCTCTCTCTCTCTCTCTCTCTCTCTCTCTCTCTCTTTCTCTCATCACTCTCTTCACTCGTTCCTTTCCTCGCTCCCTCCCTCCCTGCTTGCTCATCTCTCACTCTCTCTCTTGCTCTCTCTCTCTCTCTCTCCCCCTCCCTTGCTATCTGGCTGTGTTGTAGCCTGAAGGGACTTCATTCTGCCCTCCTCCTCTCCGCTTCCAGTCGGCACTGAATGAGCAAGGAGGAAAAGAAAAAGGGGGAAAGACGAGATAGACACAGAGAGAGAGAGAGACAGAGAGGAGAGCTGGTGTGCTCAGCTCAGATCCTGCGTTTTTTTTTTCTTGGGTTGCAGGATAAGAGGAAGAGGAAGAAGCTCTCTGGGATTGTCTTTCGTCTCATTCTCAGCCTCTCAGGCTGGGAAGTCCATCTCTGGACCGCTGTATCATTTTTAAAAATCTTTTCTATATAGAGCGCTGGATTAGTGGACGCAAGCTGACCTCTGCATTTATCCACTCTAACACTCTCTGGGGGGTCTGATGTTTGAGCTCTGACACACACACACACACACACACACACACACACAAACATATCACACTATCAGAAACATACTGACCTTCTGACATAAACACTCCTCTTTGTGAGTCAGGGCAAATGGAGAGCAAAGATGCCATGCTGACTGGCAAGTCTCTACTCTAGTCAGTTCACCTTACGCCCGGGGGGCAACCTGGGGCAAAACCCCCTGACTCTGGCACTCTCCCAGACGGGACTACACGCTCCAGCGCTAGTTTCTCCTTCTCTCGGCAACATGACGCTCTAAGCGCCACCATGTTCGGACTAAAGGCGCCTCTCTACTACCTGCCAGGTAAGCTTCTTCCTTTCTGGCTCGGACTGCATTCCAGCTTTCTTTTTTTCTGACCTTGTCTCCGTGTCTCCATTCTAAGCAGGTTAGTAAAGACCTAAAGAGCGTCCCTATGCATTTTACTCCAGCTCTAGTTAGAGGCTCAATTCGAGTTGCGGTGCTTTGTGGTGTGATATGTATTATGAGAACGAGAGAGCGAGAAAGGTTACCGGCGGTCGGTGCTTAAGTGCGTCTCACGCCTCGCTGAGCTCCCATTATGCAGAGGGCGGGCAAGCCACGACGCTCTAAGAAAAAAAGCGAGAGAGAAATATCGTTTCTCAGAGAGAGAGTGAGAGAGAAAGAGAGAGGGAGGGGAATGGGGATACGTGTCGAGTAGCGATGGGCGATACCTTGTGGAACGATTTTCTTTTCTATCTGATACAAAGTAATATCAAGGCTAGTGCCTGAATATTGATACCGATATCTAATACTTTTAACACCTTTGTTTATATAAAAAGATGAAATCTGTGCATTTAAACACAGCAAAGATTACTGTTAATTAATATGAATCTATTTATTAATTAATATCAATCTATGTATTTTATTTTCCTTTTTAGCAACAGTGACAGATTCATTCAGTCTCCTTTTTTATAATTGCATGCCTGTGTGTGTTATGGTAAAAGTGTAGTTTTTTTTTTCTTTTTTTTTTTTTTACAATTTCATTACAAACATTACATTTTCTTTCGGTATCAGTTCCATTCAAATATCAAACATGGTCTTAAAATTCAAATATTTAAGTATTAAATATTATATTAAGGTTATGATTAGGGTTAGAGGTGGAGTTTGAGTTCGCAACTTTTTTTAGTTTTTGGTTCAAACTCTTAGGACTTTCTGATGAGGTCAGGTTAGAAGATTCTCAAACCGAAATATCAGTATTGATACAGATCTCCATATTTCAGTATCAATACTCCCACATTGTCCTGTGTTATGCCTAAAATAAGCCCGGCGTAGTTTAACACCTCTATACTACATTAACTTTAATGCAGTTATAATCACAGACGCAACCTTTAAGATGAACATGATGTTATTATTCCTTGTAGTTGAACAAGCAGGTGCGAGTTTTTCACATTACTCTGGCAGTAATGTAGTGCTCGAATCGCAGACTTGATAAAGAGATGCTGTGTTAAGTGATGTGAGAGGCTGACTCGACTTCCCCAGAGTATATCATAAATCATATTCACTGCTCCGCAAAGCTCCCCCACTGTGAAATTGATTCTCTGCGAACACTGTCTATTTTATCTCTCAAACTGAGCAGTCCCAGGTAGCTAAAGTCGCTGCATGATTAATAGTCTGCCACGTGCGAACTTCAGACGAAGTGTGTTTTTAGGATTTTTTCCCCCACGTCGATCCATCTGAATTGTGTTTATTGGGCGTATCTGACATGCCGAGGTTTGAAGTATCACGTTCATTAGACTCGCACTCTATTTCCTCCTGATTTCCATTGATTATTGAGAGTGTGTAAATGATGTTTATAGCGTGGAGTTTAGGAGGCACAGGCCACATAGCGGTAGGATGTGGGCACTGCCCTTTTGACAAGCAGGCTGCTAAGCTGACGCTTAACAAGCATGCATTATTCATCGGCTCTAGTGAGTGAGCGCTCACAGTTATTAATAGACAAAGACAGATCTCACCGCGGATTCTCATACAGTATGGATGAACAGATTTGAATGCATAGTGTTATATACACTTGACAGTCTCTCTCTTTCTTGTTTTGTTGGATGAATGAATGAGCTTGGGCTCTGCGGTGACAATCCGACGATATCCCAGCATGCATTTGGCCCTCGTGCAGCCTGTGATGAATCTCTGAGGTCAGAGAGCAGCAAAATGGCAAAAAGAAACATCGCTAGTGAGAGACTAATTCTGTACACAATAATGGGCCAGAGGAGAAGTTTGTATGGGCTGTGGAGTCCCTGATTGTGTGTGTGTGTGTTTGTGTGTGTTTGTGTGTGTGTGTGTGTGTGTATCAGTCCCTGGCTTGCCCTCTGCTTCTTTCTCCCCACCAGATCAGCCAGATCTGAAGTGCTGGGAGGGGCAGTGGCAGCAGCAAGAACGAGAGGTCAGTGTGTCAATCCAACATGGGGAGCAAACACACACACACACACACACACACACACACATACACACACACACACTTGTGAGCAGCTCTCAAAAGAGCAAGTGCTGAAAGGACACCTCGTGAATCCACAGGCTTGTGCTTTGTAAAAAAAAAAAAAAAAAAGGAGTCTTTGTGTTACTGAGTGTGTGATCAGGCACAAAGCTTGTGTGTGTGTGTGTGTCCTCTCTCTGTGTGCGCCTTCTCCGTCATTCACACACACAACTATCCCCCGCCTGCCTTCCCGTCTTAACTGCCGTTGCCTTGGTGACGGTGTCAGACACATGCTAGTTTTTCAATGATTACTTGACAAGAAAAAAAGGAGGGGAGCATTCAAGGAAGGGAAGAGAGGCACGGAGAAGAATGGAGGGATGTGGGAGAGAAATTGCTCGCTGACTGCACCAGGCTAATTACGGCTGGGGGAGACTGGGGGGGTTGGTTTGGTGGAAGGTGGAGGTACCAATGTCAGTGTCCCAATGTCAGGTATGTTTCATTTAGCTCTTAATGGAGTGGGGCATCTGGAGTAAAATAAGACCTCCCATGCCTCCATTTCTCCGTCTTGTCATCCATATCTTCACACAATGAAAGCATTTACACCACAGGAACCTTTGGTGCATTTTCCCAGTTTACTTTTCAGGAATCCTTTTAGTTCCTCTTCTAGTTAAGGTACTTTTCTGTTGACCGGACCAGAGCGAAAAATGTATAATTCTTGAATAAAATTCAGGAATAAGGTTTCATCAAATGTGTATCTTCAGCGCTGTCGTGTCACAGATTATTTTTTTTTAAAAAAAAGGATATCCCACAATTAACCATGTACTATGATATAAAACATCCCTTTCAGGAATTCTTTAGATAGTACTAATGAGAATCATTGGAAAACAATTAATTAGCATGACCAGACCTATAACTAAACAATCCCCTATATAAAAAGCCATCATACTCCACTCGTAGGTTTATTTTCCACCATTAGGTGTTTAGTGTATGCATGGTTGAACCTAATGCTGATCTTTAAACACATTTAAATGCAGAGTTGTGCATAGGAACTCCTTCAGGAACTGTGTAGCTCTCTAGTTCTCTGTAGTAGCGCGAAAAATCTGAAAGACCTCTCTGTCTTGTTCCCATTCTCCCAGCACATGGCCTGATGGGAGTGGTAAAAGAGTCTCCAGGTTCAGCCAAACATTTGGTTTGATTTGCCTTTTCGAAAAAATTGTGTAAGTAACGAAATGTCAGGACGTCCCACAGTTGCCCATAAATGATGTGAGCCTTTTTATTATAGGATTTCTTGTATAGTTTTGTATCGAGAAACAGGCAAGGAAAAAAAATCCTGAAGTGTGATAATGCAGTAATGGCCTTTATATTTAATTGATTATCAGGTCCAGACCTATAACATCGCCTTGTATAAAAATCCATCTCAAGCCAATGTATTCCACTTGCAGGTTTATTTTCCACTATTTAGGAGTTTAGTGTAGGCATGGTTAAAACCAATATGGATAAAATGCATCTTTACAAGACACATTTACATGTAGATTTTTGTGAAGGAACTTCACCAGGAACTATGAAAGGATAAAGAACCTAATCAAAAGAAAGACGCTGAGTAAGTAAACATCCCTTTTACTTTTTTCCCCCACTCTCTCTAAATCTCTGTCTCTGTCTCACTCCCATTCTCCCAGTGCATGGCCTCATGGGAGCGGTAAAAGAGTCTCCCAGGTTCAGCCGAATGTTTGGTTTGTGTTGCCTGTTAGGACTCGGGAGAGCGGAGGAATCCCTGAGATGTTCAACAGAACAAAATCAGAAAAAAAGAGTATTAAAGTAGAGACTATAGTTCTGTGGATAGTAACTAAAAAAGTGGTATGAATGATTAGGATGGCATTAGTGATTAGCACACAGAGTAAAATCTCAGTAAATGCTTACATGCTTTGCTTTTAGCAATAAATCACTGCTTTGCTTTGTCACATATCACTAAATAATTAGGCTTTTTAAAGCTTCCGTCTCTCACAGACCTACAAAGCAAGACCTTGTTATATCTGGAATTGCTTGTAATTTGACCTATCATTATTTCCTAACAAATTAACTTGGTCTTTGAATAAACAATGAAGTATCCAATCACTCTTGCTTGTTAGCAGCATTAACTGTAATCAGTAGTTTTTGTTTTTTTTTCCCGGATTTGTTTGATCTGTTTGCTAATTGGAAACCGTCGGCCGAGACGTGTTTAACATGCCAAGCTCTCTGTGCTCTCACAATACCTGTAAATCGTATCAGGGCTTCTGCGTGGGTTATAAAGACATCTGACAAGAAATCTATAGGAATGGATTAGTGTGGGAGTTTTCCTGCAAACACTGTCACTGTAGCTTACTGTAGCTAACATCCGAGTCCTTTTCTTCAGCTTCTCTGAGTCATCTGGCGGTTTTGCAGCTTCAAAGGCCTAAGGTGCATAAACCATGTCAGGTCAAGCCAACACTTAACCCTGGTATGATAGTAATGAGTGTTATTTATTTTCTATCTACTGCATCTGTAGTATATGTTTCCCTGTACTGAGGAATAACAAAAAAGGGCAGTTGTTAAACTCTGTCAATAAAATAAACATTTGACAATATGTCACTGTATAGCACAAATGAAAAATTACGTTCTGAATAATGTTGTAAGGATGAGACAGACGTGAGAGAAATTCTTAGCAACGCTGTCCTTAAGGACGTTTATCCGACTTTCCAATACTGCAGATCATCGGTGCCACAGCCATCCGTGACAGCAAAATTGTCCGTGCTCTCTGGGTGGGAGGGATGATGGTACTCTCACCCTGTCAATCACAGTAACATGAACCAATCGTGGATGTCAGTGACCTCATGCATGTTGAAAAGGGTAGCTAGTGCTTTGTCCTGCGACGTAGCACGAGCAACAGAATTTGTTGGAAAAGGAGGCTGGACTTCTAGTAATTTTGCAGTCTATATTGATTTTTCCGTCCATTTCAAAATTATATGCTCTTTATTATATATTCAATTATATTCAATTCCAGGATGTAACATTACAAAATGTGGACAAGTTCAAAGGGGGTGAATACTTATGCAAGCAACTGAACATGCTGCTTGTTGTATATCTGTATCTATATCTATCTCTGTTTTTTTGTTTGTTTGTTTGTTTGTTTCCTCTGTCGCAATCTCACCTTTCCCTGTTTCTTTTTTTTTTCCGAGCAGCGTCTTATATACAGTGGTGTTTAGTCTGGCTATCCCTTGTGGGCGGCCATTTTAGCCCTGTTTTGCTCTCATTGCTCTATATTCTGCATTAAATTATATTTCGATCACACTGAAAACTATAGCTGTCTTTGCTTGCATACAATTTTCAGGTTCAGTGGATTTAAATGTGTTATGCTAGTCTTTCTCTTTGGTCCTGATGTGGTACTTTGTCTTAGCATGTGTAACATACAGCAGCCCCCCCCCCCCCCCCCCCCCCCCCCCCCACACACACACACAGATGGAGGGTCATACAAGCCACCCCTCTGTTCTACAGTAAGTCATTAAAGCTCTGAAGCCTAGTGCAGTGCTAATTGCCTTTATTCGGCTCTGTCACCGCTAATCAAATTAAATTGGCTATTAAGAGAGAATTAAAACGTACAGCTGGCTACTCCTCCAATGACTTATTGTGCCTGGTTGGACCCTAATCTGCCAGGCAGCCTGTGTGTTGTGTGTGTGTGTGTGTGTGTGTGTGTATGTGTGTGTGTGTGTGTGAGATACAGATGGTTGCTGAACAGGTGTGACTTCCAGACATCCACAGCAAAAGGGGTCAAGTGGCAAAAGCTGTGACATTTCAGCCACGTTTCTGGTTTGTAGTTTGAGTCCAGTATTAAATATGGCTGTGCGTGTGTGTTTCTGTTCCAGTACGTAGGTATCATACGCCACAGCTGCACTCCTTCCTAGCTAGCTGAGAAGGACATGTTGCAGGTCTTGACAATACATAAGTCCTTCAGACTCACATGGAGTGTTGTGTAGATTGTATTCGATCTGTCCACTATGAATTTCTGTTTAATGGCATGGCTATTGCGTAGGTTTACAGATCCGAGAGGCTAAGGCTAATTACAACCATTGAGATAGTCCACACGGCTATCATCACCTGCTTCCGCATACAGACTCATGTGCTCTAAAAGCTCTGGAATCAGGAAGCGCTGCTTGGAAACTGATCTGATCGGACATTTCATGAAAAATTGTTGCATTGCTGTAACGCAAGGAGAACATTCTATATAGTGCACTAGTATAAAACCAAGGCTCACATTATAGTGAAAAATATCCAGCAAATGCTAAAGGATGTAAAAGGAGGTGCTGTCTGTAAGAGGAAGTAGAGTGCCATTTTAAACATAGAG
Organism: Pangasius djambal; assembly: GCA_022985145.1. NCBI lineage: Eukaryota > Metazoa > Chordata > Actinopteri > Siluriformes > Pangasiidae > Pangasius > Pangasius djambal. The sequence continues at coordinate 27,450,101 of CM040980.1, read as the reverse complement.
CAGGTTGGTCAAGCTGTGGAAACAACGTCCTCATCGTCTTATCATAACTGGCAGAAATGAGAAAAACATTCAGAGGTGAAAGCCAACGTCCTTTGCCAGGGTGCAACAAATATTGAGTGATTACAGGCACCCTGTAGTTATTGTATGGTAGCTTTTTTTTAAAAATGTATGCAAAGACATATGCAATTAAGAAAAAGTGCCGCATTCCTTAATAATTTGTAGGCCATCCATTAATTTTTTTTTAAGAACGCAAAAACCTGCCCTCTTGTTTTTCTATTGACTTGTGCTTTCAAGGTTTTGTGAATTTGCCTGGTTAAAGTTCATCCATATAAATTTAGCACTCTGAAATTTATAGCTAGCAGAGGTGTCCTGTATCCTTTAACATTCCAGCGATTGGAAATTTTCACGAGGTAGAATTTTATTCTCCTTCGTCTAAATCCTTGCGTTTGTATGTAAGGATAAGGATCTGTTTGTTGAAGTATTATAGTATTCTTCCAAAATTCCTGTTACATTTGCATTGTGCAGACAGGAAAATCATGTGACCAAATAAGTTGTGGCATTTTTTTCCTACATAAATCATAGTCCCCACACCTTGAGTGATTCAAACAAGACTTGAAAAGTGCTACCATGTACATCGTCTGGCTTCATGTTCCTTAGCATGTCCTCTCACTTTGCAATAAATTTCTCTGATATTGTCATATATGTGAGAGTGGCCTTTAGTACCAGTGTCTGAAAGCTTCTAGATTGCTGAATGCCATTTAATCCAACCAGTTTCCTTCACATTTAAGCACACATGAAGCCATGGCTAAAGGGAATGAGGGAGGAAGATGCAGTGAAGGAGAGACTTAAAGGCCAGGAGGAGAGTTATAAGGCTAATCCGCGCCCTCCTCCTTCTGTAATTAGGAGCAAATGGCAGCAGAGAAAGTCGTTACCACCCACCGGGCAGGGAAATAGAAATATCAGGACTTCGCTCTTATTTTTCCCTCCAGCAAATCGCCAGCTGTTGAGAAGTGTTTAAAGCGGAGTAGCTTTGAGTGCCATGCTTTCAAAGTATTTTAAAATAGGCCAAACTTTTGCGCATACTCTCTCTCTAGTTTTGAAGCTGGTAAAAATCGATGTCCCCTTTATTTCACTCTGAGAGTCAAGCAGCGGGTGGCTGTTAGAAGAGGGTGCAAGCGTCTGCTGAACATTCTCCCAAGCGTGGAGAAACAGCCATGTTTTCCTTCATCACTTCCTGCGCTCTCAGCATGATGCCGACGTGTGAAGAGACAGCGAGAGAACTGTGGGCTGGAACTACAGCTGTAAACATCTCTCTTCATATCCTGCTGACTGCACGTCCTTCTCTCTCTCTGTGTGTGTGTGTGTGTGTGTGTGTGTGTGAGCTTTGATTTAAGGATGAAGGTCAGAGTCAATAGCATTCATATATACACAGGTATTTTCACCAAATTTGTTAGCCCGCTAGCTAAAATGTCCAAACATGACAGAATGTCACATCCAGAATGTTCATAATTTATACTGCTAATACTAGCTAGGTAGCTACCACAAGATAACCCTGACAGGATTTCTGACAGGATTTAAGGTCATATTTATAAATGTTTTTCAATCTTCACTGTGAAACACTAGCTAGGATTTTGAAGTCATACCAATAAATGTTGATAATCCTCACTGCTACTGATAGCCAGCTAGCTAACATGACCTAACCTGACAAAATATTGTAAATACTTAAAATCTTCACTGTTAAAACTAGCTAGGCAGCTAGCTTATATGACCTAATCTGACAGGATATTTAAGTCATATTCATAAATATGCAAAATCTTCATTGTTAACACTAGCCAGCTAGATAGCATAAGCTAACCTGAGAGGATTTTTAAGGCAGTACTCAAGATATCAAGCTACCCAGCTAGCAAACCTGAACTATATGACCTGACAGGATTTTTAAATCATGCTCATAAATACTTAAAATCTTCACTGCTAATATTATACAGCTAGCCTATATGAGCTACCCTAATAGGATTAAAATTGTTTTGTAAATGTTTAATAATTTTATTGCTGCTATCATTAGGTAGCTGGCTAACAGGATATGACATGACAGGAATTTTAAGTCATATTAATGAATACTCGTAATTGACATTACTAAGACTAACTAGCTGGCTAACATGGGTTAACCTGACAGGATCAGTTTTTCCTTTAATTTGTCAACCATCTGTAAATTAGCTTTCCTGCGGTTCTCCTTGCTCTCCTCTCCTCTTTCTCTCCATCTGTCTCTAGTGGCGTGGTATCGTGAATTTAAGCCTCCAGCCCCCCTCACTGATCTCTCGCTCTGAGCTAGGCTTAAGGATTCGGCTAATAGCTTACGCTTGTGAAACGCAGTATCAGAGTCGGAGAAGATTATTGCTCTATCAATATCTGTTTATTGGAAGATAGGAGGAGTGATAAAGTATATAGGGAAGGGGGAGTGACATTCTTGTGCTGTCCGTCTGTTGTTGTTTTTTTTTGTTTTGTTTTGTTTTTGTTTTTGTTTTTTGTCTTGGACGATGTGGTGCTTTAGTTCTGTTGATTTATTGGTAACCAGGAAGTGCTGCTGTCAGCAATGTGGTGCAAGAACCACCAGATTGGTAATAGAAATAACATGTTAAAAGTAGTTATATCTCACAAAATGAAGTGTACACAGGTACACAATGTGCAAAGAGAAGAGAGACAGGTAGATAATAAACACACAGAAAATAAAATAAAAAAGATGATTCTTTGACCTCACTCCAATCCCCAAAGCTTCATACAGACAGTCTGAAAGCTGTAAGCTGGTCTGTAATTCGAGAAAGGTTCACAAATTCTGTAACACTGGTAAGGTCCGGGATTTTAATTGAATCGCTGTTATGCTACAGCTAATCTGTTTTTCTGTGTATGTTTGATCTGTCCTGAAAGGAGAGAGATACAGAGAGACAGATGAACAGATCATGGCTGATGGATGCCACTCATGAGGAAAAGAGAGAGAGAGAGCGATGAGTTGCAATGCTACGAGCCTCCATATGGAGAGGATGGTCTGTTGGCCGGTTGGCACTGGGGTCCAGGACTGCCCCGCCAGCCTGGCGTGGGCTCACGAAGCCTGGGCACTGAGCAGGGGGAGGCCTGGGGCACTGGGACAGATTTAGATGTAGAGCGCCAGCTCTGGGCTCAGTGGGAAGTGGCGGGAGATGGCTGGCAGGCCGGCGACGGCCATATGGAGGGCAGGTTGGCACTTTGGCAGCGGCTACAGCATGCACCTGCAGTAGAAGCAAGCTTGCGCCAGGAGTGGCCCCGCCCCTCTGCCAGACTTCATTTTAACACCAGTTTTTTTCCCATCACCCCCCCTGCATTCTTTATTGACCCACCAGCATTGCTCACAGCCAGTGGGGAGGACACAGCAAGAAGCCCCTCTCCTTCTTTCTTTTCCCTCTTTTTCTCCCCCCTTCCTCTTTCTGGGTCTCACACTCCTTCTTAACCCTGCATGATTCTCCTCTTTTTCTTCAGATCAGGGTTGGCCATGCAGCACTGTTGATGTAACTAAGCGGGTGACTCAGTAACTGAGTTAGCACGAGCAGACATCCCCCTCCTTTTACTTGCTCTTACTATTTTTCTAATTCTCAGAATTCACCTGAGATCATCATAGGTTATTACAGAGGTTGATTTCAGGGAGGATGATTATATATCATCCCCTGTTTTTTTCAGATTGAGAATTATACAATGACATTTGGAGGGTCATGTTTGCAATCTTATGGCTAGCTAGCCAGCACGATCGGTTAACCAGCTAACATAAGTAATTAGGAAGCTTGAGGCAGTGTCAACAGTAAAGAAATGGTATAGCCCATTGTAGGGGTGGAGTAAAATTTTAATTTTTGTATGTATTTTCAGACATAACTGGGGAAAAAAAAAAAAAACATTTTAGCTAGCTATCCAGCTAGTTAAAATGAGCTAAACATAAACAGGATTTTTAGCATAATATTCATTATGGTTCATTCGTTTTCACTGCAATTTCACTGATAAATGGAGATTATAGCTATATAGATATTGTTTATATCTTATATCTTGTCTTCGTATTTAAAATTTCTCTGTTACATTATTGGGGATATTTCAGTAGATAGTAGGCTGGATTGCTCATATATATAACCACATATTTGGTATCCCCAATAATTTGAACCTTGATTTATTTTATTTTTTTTTGGACCACTGTGTTTGTCTTGTTTGTTTCTGCAGTCTAATTAGTGACGGCTTCAATGCTGTGCCTTAACAAGGTCCATGCATCCAGGCATGCGCACAATTTTCTGTGTGGGAGTCTTTATTTGCATACGTTTCTGTACTTCGCTGTCTCTCTCTCTCTCTCTCTCTCTCTCTCTCTCTCTCTCTCTCTCTCTGTGTGCGTGTGTGTGTTAGCGAGCTTGTTTTCTGTGCAGTGGAACAGTTCAGAGGTTATGGATCCTCTCAGCAGTGCATCTCTCTGAAGGCCTGTAATATTAACGAGGAAGCTAAGTGCAGCAGACAACTGTGGGCACACTCGCAGGGCTCGGCGAGAAGACGAGGTGACTGCTATTGAACTCTTGTGCTGCCCGAGACGAAAATAAACACTTGCCAAACACCCGCGCTATTTGTCTTCTCCACTGACAAGTGATATGGAAGGGAAAAAAATAATCTTGGAAAAAATGCAGCTTGAAAGTGTTAAATCTTGGGGGCCAACAACAAAACAAAAGGAAGTAAGAGCAAACAAAAGAGGCAGTGTTTAATTGGATTGAACTGCTTTGGTACTAATGAGCTGTTAATTGGCTTTTGTACTCTGCGCTCCCACTTCTCTTCTCACCATGCTACATTCAGTTTCCCTGTGTTACAAACAAACATGGCGAGGAGATGAGGTGCAATCGCATGTTCCTGCTGAGGGGGAAGTAAATTTAGCTTCTATTGAATTAGTATGGATTAAATTACAGAAATATCTCTACTCGAACATTTGCCCTGTCAAACATGAAGTGAATCTTCTTTGACTCCAGGAACTTAATACGATCACGGATCATCCAAATGTACACCAGTGCACAGCTAATGTAATGTTTGAGCTGATTGATGTTTGAGCTGAACAGTCTTCGGTAGTTCTTTTCGAGCAGAGTGCATTAAACTCTATCCTGGGTGAATCAGTGAATATCCCAATGGATACCCTAAAGATGAGCACCTTCCAAAGTTTAGTGCTTCAGTGAATAATTTCACCTGGATACTGTAGATTTGCACCTGTTGTAATCATGAAGACTGTCCTGCTGCTCATCCCAGGACTCTTATTAACGATATGCTCATACGCAACATCCTTTCACGCAACACACCTAATAAAGTTTGTCTTTATTCCTCTACACATGTATACTGTAAATATTTATAATCACATTATCCGAAGCGGACAGGTTCCCTTTTGAGACTGATTCCTCTCAAGGTTTTTTTCTGATGTTTCGTGTTTCCTCCCCACTGTCGCTTCTGGCGAGCTCATTAGCGATCTAAATATGAATGTACATCCATATATCTCCTGTGTATTGTTATAAACACTATACAAATAGAATTGATTGGAATTGAGTGGGCATGGGGTGGCACCAAGACCAGGACACGCCCCCATCCCTCCTCCCCTTTATCCAGATGGCACATAGCGAGAGCCAGGAGACAGTACGAGATTGCTGCGGTTCACTGAAGCCGAGCAGGAGAAGAAGGCATGAGCTCGGGTTCAGCTGGTTTAGAGCCACTGATTGGCTGAGCCACCTGTCCGTTCTGTGAGTTCTGTGTGCCAGGCGTGCTGTGGAGCGGGCAGCACCCTGCTGGTGCCATCCGAATGAGCAGATGTTGTCGTGTAGCTGGCTGCTGGGCATTCTGGGCCGTGTGTGTTGGCTGAATGGTGGGCCGGTATGGGGAGAGCCAAAGGCCAGCGGCCCTCATCACACCCCTGTCAGTCTGGGTTTGTTCTGACTGAGCTGTGGCCCTCCTGGAGAACCAGCGACAAACTAACACCCTGCTCTCTTTCTCAGGAAATAATGACTACGTTCACCTTGAAAAAAGGGATGTACACCTTTTAAAGTACTGCTGGACATATCATATTAAACCATTAAAATCTAAAAATTGTCAAAAAATAATGCCTGAATCTATAAATATGCATGAATATGCAAATTAGGAAGATCCCCCAATTCCTTCCTGCCATTACAAATAGCTAGCTGGCTAGTTAACAGCGAGTAAGCTGCCTTACAATTAGCATATTTTCAGCAATTTATTTAACAAAGCTTTTAAACTATAATGTTACCATGGCAAACACAATTTTCTCCATCAGTAATATTAGATAAGTTAGCTGGTTAAACACGCTGGTTTTGTAGTTGAAGAGGCACCGCTAACAATTTGCACATCTGACCGTCCCTTATACCTATCTAGACGTGTGTAGCTCCGCCCCAAAACAGTTTTGTACAGAAATACTGAAATGGTCTACGTTTTTAAATGTGGTAATGTGAATTTAATGCGGTCTTAACGAAAAACATTAATCTGTATAATCAAAATCAGCATCCAGACCATGACGTTTTTGAGTCTCATTGTTGTGATAAAGATATATGTAGATGCCAATTTACAAACCATTGAGTGTACAACAAAATAAAAGCTACTGGTTTAGCAGCTGTTTACCATGCATAAATATTTCAGGATAGTATTTTATTCTTGTCTCGTTTACAGGAAAACGTACATAGTCATGGAAACATTTGAATTCAGAATAGCGTACACTAATTTCTAATGCATTATACACTAATGTTTAAAATGGGTAAAACCTTGTGATAAAATGCCTCTATTGCATATTTCCTAGAATTTTTTGCTATTTTGAAAAGTCTTTTTGTCTTTGACATGTATATACACACACACACACACACAGATGCAGAACGTGAAGCCTCGCTCGCATTTCTTCCTAGAATTATTCCGATTTTCATTCAGCGTTCTTTTCTCCGCCTGTTTGAACACTGGTGTCAGGATTGGCAGTGTTTTTTGTTGGCCTTGATGCGCTCTTGTCAGTCTCCTGCAATCAGCAGAGAAGCTTTTATGGCACTGGCTCTGCATGAGGGAGATCGCAGCTTCCGTGCAGATGGCAGATGTTAATAGCTGTAAAAGGGAAATTCAGGCAGTAAAAATTTGCCAGAGTTAATATCTCCTCCCCCCAAGGTGAGACCTCACACTCGTCTCCTCCGCCCCACACACACACCATCTGCACTACACACACTTCACAGATCCGCTGAGATGAGCTACCTCGGGTGCTTGGGTTATAAAAGTAAAGTAATGTGTGTGTGTGTGTATGTGTGTGCGTGTGTGTGTGTGTGTGTGGGCTAATATCAAGTGGACTACAATATGTTTGATGAGTCCTTTGCGTGAAAAAAGCTCTCCACTCTCAAACCAGGCGTTTGGATAAGCAAACACTTTCCTTTATTTGGTTTGCAATAGATATCAGCGAAGTCTTCTGTCCGCTCTCTTCCTCTCCCTCTCTCTTTCTCCCTCTGTCTCTCTCTCTCTCTCACACACACACACACACACACACACACACACACACACACACACTCTGGTGATTGCACTGAGCAGGGATACAGGGTTGATTGCCTTCCTTGATCACTGTTATTCATTAACCCATGTGCCTACAGGGAAAAACCAGTGCGCTGTGCAGTGTGCAGGGGTCAGGGGTCAATCTGAACAGCCCGTCATTAGCAAGCAGCACATAGCCAACTGTGTGTGTGTGAGAGAGTGAGAGATAGAGAGAGAGAGTAAGCGTGAGAGCATAGAGAAGACACTAGAGCTCAAAGCCGTTCCAGAGATTCACCAGGTCCAAATCGTGATGAGAACATTTTGTGCAGTGGTGAGACGAGACACATTAGGATCTTAGAAATGGTGACCGAACCCATTTTTCACATCTTAGCATAAGCAAACAAGGTATTTTGAGATTTCTAAACTTCATTCTATTATTGCAGAGTCATTACAGGGAGCAATAATTCATTATAGCATCCAAATAAACCTGCTGTAAAAAATTATTTTTAAATAAATAAAAGTGATCCTAACCAATATATATACAGTACAAACTACTTAATATACGACTATATCTATAATCTTTACATAAATCTATATAATCAGCTATCCAAGAAGAGTTAACTAGTGAAAAATCATTTTTACAGCAGGTTTATTTGGAATAATATGCAGGTTTATTTGGAAGCTATAATGAATGCTTCTGTATACAACTGATTCGGGGGCGGAGTTACACACAAGCTTGGTTTGTGATGTCAAAAAATTATTAAAATAGCCCCAACAGCTTTGAATAGTTAGACGACCGATGTGGTGATACCTTAAAACTGTGAAGCATCATGCTAATCTGTCTACCTAGCTAACCTAGCGATGAACATAATCATGGTTGTTATGGTAACCCTATTTAAGGTTTGTCTACTGAACCTACTTTTTCATCCTGGCACCAAGGGGTTTTGAGATTTAAAAGTATATTCTGTGCCATTCTGTTTTTGCAGAGTCATTAGAGAGCAATAACACATCCTTTATTTATTATAACTTTATTATAGCTTCCAAATTATTCTGCACTCTCATTGTATACCAAATAAACCTGTAGTAAAATCTAGAATTGGAAATCGTTAACTCATCTTGGATATCTGATTCTAATTATATAGTTTTTATACATAGATATATATAGATTCTGTATAAAACAGATTTGGGGATGGGGTTACACATGACCTTGTTTTGTGATGTCACAAAATTATTCAAATAGCCTCAGGAGCCTCAAGAACCTATCATATCTGATATGCAAATTATTAGATGATTAGATGATTTCCTTAAAACTGGAAACTTTTAGCAGCAGTGCACTAATCTGTCTAACTTAGATAATGTTCACTAGTGATAAACAAAATCATGGTTGTTATGGTAACCATTTACACTTGTTTGCCTGGTCTTAAATAAATCTCCAAGAATACGACGAAGCAATTCGGGACTGAAATTTATGAGCTATTCGGCATGGCAAGAGCACAAAGGGGACGTCTGCTAATTCGCATATTCGTTTCCATAGATTATCGCATGTTTAATGAGGGTAAGGTGTAGAGACACTCCTAGAACTGTTTTAGTCATTTCGTGGTGCTAAAAATGTCAAACTGCTCCTTTTAATTTGCAGTGTTTAGAGAGAACGGGACGTTTCCCATTTCCACTTGTCATCACCTCCCGCTGAAATTACTTTTTAAGTCCATATGTCAGAAATGTTTTTTTGCAAAACATTTTCAGTGTTACAATTCAATATTAATTACACCAAAAAAAAAAAAAAAAAGTCCAAGGGTGAAATATTTCCTCCTTCCTCCACATTTTTCCTCCACACCACTATAAACCTGGATGGTTTCTAATATCTCGGGTGACATTATTATTATTTTTTTAATTATTAAAGGCACTTCACTGCTTGCTCACAGGGGCGTGAGTTGTGATTGTAAAAGAGTACAGATTAACTCCTACATGTTTCAGAAAGCCTATGTTTATTGTTGCAGTGACAGGCAGGGGAGGGCAGAGGCCCTGCTTCATTAGAGGCAGATTTTTAATGTCCGTTACCGCGTGGTGCCTTTTGAGCGCTGAAATGCTGTGAAAGAGAAGAAAAGGAGTCTTATTGAATTTCATTTTCGAGCATGTACTTAATGTATCGCGATTGCTTCCCATTCTTTCTCTACGCTCCGTCTGGCCTCCTCTCCTCCTCCTTTCCTCCTTTGCTGCTTCCTTCGTGCCGTATCTGTGGGTGTAGAGAGGGACTAATGCTAATTTCCACAGAGAGGACAAGATGGAGTCTTGTGATAAGCAAGGCGCAGACATGATGGCCACACTAATGCAGCATTAGAGCTCACAGTCGAATAACTACATATATATATATATATATATATATATATATATATATATATATATATATATATATATATATATATATACAGAGTCTCAATCTGAGTGGAGTCACATCGGCTCTCTTCTCTAGTTCTCGCGGCCAGATCCACGGACTACAATTTCACTTAGGGCCATCGTGATTAAAAAACATCTGTGCATGGATGCTGCGTTTGTGACTTAGAACTCACAAAACATTTTCTGCACGTGAAACGGAGTGCACAAGAAACATGAACAAAACAGGCCACTTTTTGCTCGATCCCTCAGAGAAATACAGAGACACTTACTCCTCAGTACAGTTGTCCTCGACAGGATCAATTCTTTCTTCATAAAGAATAATCTCCTCATTGATGTCTTCATCCTCTGCTCCTGAAGAATCTTTCCTCACATCTTCTTCATCACTAGCCTCCAGGAGAAGACCCAGAGTTTCCTCAGTGGCATTTTGCGGCAAAAGAAGTGAATTTCCTTCCACTTCCATGGCATTTTTTCTTCTTTATAGTGGGCGATTTTACATGTGGCGTTTTCACAGACATTTTCGTATTTGTATGTCATTTCCATTTGAATAGATTAATTGAGGAGGATTCGACCTCACAAATCAGCTGTTTTAGAGAAAGAGACAATCTTTTGTTCATTTACTTTATTTTACAAATAATTGTAGTATTTTAAAGCAGCACACCCCTAAGCCAAGACTCTAAAACTGCTCCCCAGGCGCCGCAGCAAAAAAGGCTGCCCACTGCTCTGGGTGTGTGTTCACGGTGTGTGTGTGTGTTCACTACTGTGTGTGTGCACTTGGATGGGTTAAATGCAGAGCACAAATTCCGAGTATGGGTCACCATACTTGGCCACACGTCACTTCACTTCACTTCACTTCATAAAAACCACAACAACTTTTTTCTGGAGCTGGTAACACAAAAGTTCACAAAGTTATTAAGTGATAAAACTTAGGAAACAGTTTTAATGATGCGTGCATCATAAGGGACTGCATAAGGTTAAATCAATTAGTCTTCATATGAACATAAGATACACTATATGGGCAAAAGTAGGACATGTGGACGCCTGACCATCACACCCATATGTGGTTCTTCCCCAAATTGTTGCCACAAAGTTTGAAGCACATAATTGTCTAGAATGTCTTTGTGTGCTGTAGCATTACAATTTCCCTTCACTGGAACTAAGAGGCCCAAACCTGTTCCAGCATGACGATGCCCCTGTGCACAAAGCGAGCTCCATGAAGACATGGTGTGTGAAGGTTGGAGTGGAAGAACTCGAGCGTCCTGCACAGAGCCCTGACCTCAACCCCACTGAACACCTTTGGGATGAACTGGAACACCGACTGCACCCCAGACCTCCTCGACATCCCAACATCAGCGCCTGACCTCACTAATGCTCTTGTAGCTGAATGAACACAAATCCCCACAGCCTCGCTCCAAAATCTAGTGGAAAGCCTTCCCAGAAGAGTGGAGCTTATTATAACAGCAAAGGGGAATAAATCTGGAATGGGATGTTCAACAAGCACATATGGGTGTGATGGTCAGGGGTACACAAACTTTTGGCCATTTGTACATTGATAGATCTTATTTCACATTAATGTATTTAAAAAAATCTTTCAAGTGGGAAAGTCAAAAAGTGAAAGCACAGACCAAAAGACTACTTTTTAATGGGAGGAAGGGGGCGGAGCTTGCAGGGGTGTCAGGTAATATAAGAAAGTTCCAGATTTATGTGTCGATTGACTCATTTTATCAGGGTAAAAAAGAACATTGGCATATTTTTGAGTAATTAAAAGCACTCCAGAGTTAAAATGTGGAGCTCCTACGCAAAATGGGTAAAGGTCGACACTTCTGGAAGTCTAAGTGCAGTTGTTAAAGTAAGTCTATAATCGTTTATGCAAATTTTTGTAGAGTGCTTTCATGAATTTTCAAGTCAACAGTATTTGTAAATAGAGCTCTAAATCTAGGACTACTTTTTCTGAGGGAAGAATATGTGGATATGCCAAAATGCAGCGTAGTTGTGTGGTTCTGATGGTGTATGGATATCATGAGACTCTCAGGAGAGCTTAAAGTAACCGGATCTACGTTTTAATGTATCACTCCAGTGGAGGAAATTTGGATGAAACTCCCCGGTATGACGTTTGTTCATGTGCACATCATCGTAACACCTTTACTGAGACTGTAAAAGTTGCAATAACTTTTATCAACCTAATTCGTCAAGTGCCCTTAGACATCCTATATAAGTGCATTTAGAAGAAAGAAGTTTTCAAAATGTATCAAAATTCATATCCCCTGGTGGGTGGAGTTTTAAAAATGATGAATGATTCCTTTAATGACATTAAGAATCTATTCCTGTTTCTGAATATTCAGTCTGAATGAATACACAGACGCACTTTATGGAATGTGTGTGTGTGTGTGTGTGTGTTGATGTGAAGGCATGGTGTTGTGCCAAAACAGTGACCGATGTTACGTTGAGAGCATCACGAGACTGAAAGCATGAAAGGGCTTAAGTGCATTATACTGTTTCGGCAGCTGAGGAAGGAAAAGGAGGGAGGGAGAGAGAGAGAGAGAGAGGACAACATGTCAGCACTGGTTAAACACAGCAATGGGGAGAGGCCGAGGAGGGAAGAGAGTCATGGGTGGTTTTGTTAAACACGATAAATAACACAGGAGACGGCAGCTAAATGGAAATCAATGTGATTAGTCCATTAGCGTGGGCTTGAACTCACCGGGGTTTTTAACATCTCTCTCTCTCTGTCTCTCTGTCTCTCTCTCTCTCTCTGTGCTGCCCTCCTCCATTAAGAGCTTATCAACCGAGAGGCCACTTTGGCGTTCTGTCTGGCGTAATTTTTTTTTCTCTCCCTCCATCATGCCCTGTCGATCTCATCTTCTGCTTTCCTTTGTACCTTTGCCCTTTCTTTCTTCCTTTTTTACCCAGAAACCCGGACACGAAGGTGTGGCTGTTGTGCGGAAAGGAAATGCCCCACAATTATGTTATCCTCTCTTTAAATATTTTTTTTCCCCATTTGCATAACCCGCTTAATCGCCTTTATTTGAGTGATTAACTATTTTCCTGGCGATTGTGCAGTTAAGTGCTAAGTCATAATTAGACAAATAATTGCATTGGCCAAGGCCACTCTCCGTCTCTGGCCTGCCATCTGTTCTGGGGGAGGAGTGAGGGAGTTGTGCAGGAGGATTAGAGACATTTTTACCCTGCTATTAGTCTTTTACACACAATACAAAAACAGTACACACTCGTACTGTAGCTATTGTGTGTCTGCATTGCTGTGTGCAATTGAACTTCTAAATGCACCAGCTCTGTAATTCTGACTGGTCATTTTGTCTACTCAGTGAACCCTGTCGCTGTTAGCAACCAAACACCTTTAGAAACTCATAGATAGAACTCTAAACTGAAAAAAAAAAAATTATGGTGCTACTTTTTGCCAGTACCTTCGGAGACGCGTTGTCGTTCATAAGAGCGATTTGCAGCAATGAAAGCGAAACAATAATGTTTCTTATAAAGTGAATGATGGAGATATTTGAAAATGAGTGTGTGCCCGTGAAGGATTTGTGTTTGCATGATTTGTGCGTCAGGTTTTATTGCCTTGTTTTCTGTCAGTGATGAGGTTGTAATGCGCAGCAGCAGATGCTGAAATTCCCCACATAAAGCTCAGCCTCAGTGTTATTAGAGAGAAGAGAAGGATGGACAGAGAGGAAGGAGAGCGATGGCATTGGACGAATGTTTAAAGAAGCCTGGAACGTTGATATCTAACTTTATTTTAGACAGTCATTGAGTATACATAACACACACTATACACACTGTCTTAATATCGTTCAAATTTTATAATATTTACATATTCAAAGGCAAAAATGTTTAAGATCTCATATTTTTCTTGAGTGATGACACACACAACCATGTCATACACCTGTTATGCCTGAAGGTGTTGGGTTGTTGTTATCAGTGATTGTCATGATCATGGTAAGTGCCACTGATGTTATTACACATGCTTTATGACAGCTGTCATAACACTCATGATATAACATAATGAAAATCACTCGAGGAAAATGTGAATATTATGACACATCGATATGACAGTTTGTGTGCTATACAGCAGTCTCGTAAATAAACACTGTTCAAACGCAGATGAAAATGGGCCATTTGGCTAAATACTGATGCTGAAATGTATGCCATATTTGACACATTATTTACACATACACATGAAGTCTGAGATGAAATTATAGTTAGCATATAGTGCACTATTTTAACTCTTAGAAATAAAGGTACTGAACTGGACTTTTTCTTGTCGCTGGGATGGTACCATCGAGACTGCGTGTTCTGTACGTTTAATTTGTACCTATTTTATACCTTAATTTGTACCTTACTAGGAAAGGTGCATGCAGCGTACCTTTAATTAGCTTTCAGAGTAATGCTTCAAAGGTACATCAGTGGTCCTTAAGGTCTAATTACGTAGCTTAAAGGTATAAAAATACATACTAAAGGTACAAAAGATACAACCTTGGTGGTACCAACCCAGAGAGAAGGACAAGTACAGTTAATTACCTTTATATCTGACAGTGTAGGGTCCACAGTTTCATTATGTTATACCCTATGCAGTGAGCATTGATAGATAGATAGATAGATAGATAGATAGATAGATAGATAGATAGATAGATAGATAGATAGATAGATAGATAGATAATGGAAGAAATTGTAAAGATGTCAAACTGAGCTAAATATCAGCAACCAAAATGATTTTAAAAAATTATGTTTTATATAAAGATTTTTCCTCTTTAGGAATTTTTCACTTTTCTGTGGTTTATATTACAAACACATTGTGTAGCTATGGCTGATGTTAATATCTAAATACTGAATCTTTAAATGAGAATACAGATCTTTAAAAGAAATTACATATACAGACAGTGCACTCTTCTTTTTCTTTTTCTTTTTAAATTTCTGTCTTAAGGTGCTTTCATAATTGTCATAATGCAGTTTGTCATAATGCAGTTTTTATATTTGGCATAATGCAGTGATTTCAGTAATCACCCCTCCACATGCACACACACACACACACACACACCCACACACACACACACACACACACGTCTTCAGGAAGAAGAGATTGAAACACAGACCCTAATGAAGGATGAAGGCAGCACTCTCAGGACTCTCAGGCCGCTTGAGAGATTCGCTCTGATTACGAGTGCCTTCATTTCTTAGTTACGTTTGCAGGGTTTTTGGGTCTTAGGAAAAAATTTTAAAAAACCAGAATGTGCTTTATGATAATTCCATGCCACTTGTGTTGACCGGTCCCTGATGCCAAAACTGTGCCAAAAAAACTGTGTGTGTGTGTGTGTGTGTGTGTGTGTGTGTGTGTGTGTGTGTGTGAAAAAGGCATCATCATGAGTTACATTGCCACTTCATTCTTAAAGGTCATGGGTTAAATGTCATTTGGTGAAAGAAAGAAAGAAAGAAAGAAAGAAAGATAGATAGATAGATAGATAGATAGATAGATAGATAGATAGATAGATAGATAGATATCTGCCTCGATAGATGAATCAATAGTGAGACAGTCAGACAATCAAATGGGTGAGAGGGTGGATGGATAGTTTGATACATACATACATACATATTATATGTGGTAGACAGGCAAAGATTTGGATGGATGGATGGATGGATGGATGGAAGGAAGGACAGACAGATAGGTATGTGGTAAACAGACAGACAAGTGAATAGATGGATGGATGGATTGATGGACAGACAGACAGACAGACAGACAGATGGGTGGGTGGATAGTTCAGTCACATCAGTCACATCAGTAACATCAATAACATCAGTCACATCAGTAACATCAGTCACCCGGTTATTGAAAGAGGAGTGGGACTAGAGACGTTCCCACCTCTGGAGCTTGACACTCTTTTTCAGCCCTCCATAGGCTCAGCTCTGCTCCACCTGTCTGTCTGTCTCTGCGCGCTCATCGCTCACGCTGTAAAATATCCATTAGGATCCTCCAGGCTGGGACGCTAATGACAGGAGCAGACGGATTTTGAGGTTGAACATTCCGTCTCGCTGATTAGCGTGCAAGGTGAGAACGCTGGAGGCTAATTACCCTGAGTTATTGTCTGCGGAGCTTCTACACGGTGCTAACCGGCTCCATCAAAACAGCTGGAGCGTCCCGGAGCAGGCCTGGCTTTGTTTATCGGGAGACAGTGGCTGTGTTTCTGAGAGCTTTCTCAATGACAGGTACTGATTAGCACGTCGACTAATGAGCAGAGGTCTGTTTGTGTTGTTTCTTTTTGTGTGTAGCACACAAAAGGTGGAATGCATTTGAATGATGAGCGAGATGACGCCAAGGCGTGCGCTCGATCCGCATGACCCGTCTGTTTGTTTGTGATTGTGGCAACATGGTTCCACAATTTTGAGAAAAGTTACGAAGGTTAAGGAAGGGGTTAGGGGGCGGAGTTACAGTCTGTAGCTTTTCTTATTATTTATTCATATGAAGCAATTTGAATACATTCAAATTCATACCAATTTCTAATGAGCTCAGGTTCCTTTGTGGATGTGTACACACAAAAGGTTAAATCTAGTACTCTTGGTGGACCGTACTACAGGGAGGCTCCCCATCACAAAGACTTAAAGAAGGGTTCCTTGTGGGTTCTTTACATAGTTAAGGCTTTTTAGCTCCCTAATGGCTTGCATAGAACCCTCCTTGAAAGGGAAGCGCTCTGTAGTAGGGTTATATATAGAATCTTTAACGGTTCCCCTGAGGTAACAAATCAGAGGATCCTTTTCTGTTCTAGATTTAACCTTTAGATGTGTTATACAATCTTAAGAAAAGAGTTCCTCCGGGGTTCTTTGGATAGTTAAAGGTTCTTAGCCTCCTGATGTTTTTTTTTTTTTTTTTTTCACCTTCTATGATAGGGAAACTCTCTGTAGTAGGGTTCTGTATAAAATCTTTAAAGGTTCCCCTGGAGAAACAAACCAAAGAGCCCTTTTGAGTTCTAGATTTAACCTTTTTTCATAACAGTGGATGTCACAATGTGCTTTGTGTGAATATCATGGGTATCGTCTGGACACTCTTAGAAAAAAAAAGGGTTCCTCAAGGGATAGTTAGGGGTCATTAGCTTCCTTAGAAAG
>CM040980.1:27408073-27428073 GCA_022985145.1 Pangasius djambal | reverse complement strand
AGGAAATGAATGAAAATGTGGGGGGAAAAAAACCCTTCAAACCTAAAATGTAAATTCCCCAAAATCAAAATCCTAATACTAATAAATATTCATATACATAATAACAGACTATTATCGGGCATTATAACATGTTATTAACAATCTGTCAAGCTTAGTTCGCATGCTTGCCAAGTCACAATACACAAACAGAAAACGCAAACAGTCTTTCAGCTCAATGTAAGTAAAACATATGTAAAGCTACAGAATGTAAGATATAAGAATCTCTGATAGAAAGAACTGTGCGATGCTTGTGTAAGAATTTCATATCGTGGGTTTGTGCTTACTGTCTTTCCCACTGCTATGAAAAGCAAATAATAGGATGCCTAAATAGTATGGACACCACTAGTATACTGACATACTACTTATTACGGTAGTATGAGGTCAAAGCGGAGAATAAAGTTATATCTGCTGTCGTTATTGATGTCTCGCAAGTATTACAGAGGTGATATAAGAATAAAAACTTTATTGTACGCTTGAATGAGACTGTCACAGTAACTGAGTACCAGGAAAAAGCAAAACCTCTTCTTTAACCAGAGCGTGTCTTTTTCATGCTATCTGGGTTAAAGACAGTTATAGCCAGGGGTGGAAAACGTACAGGGAAAGTGTGCTTAAGTAAAAGTACGGGCGCTGTGTCAAAATTAAAAGTAGAAGTATGGAGGCATCTATTGACGAGTGAAAGTCAGAAAGTGTCTACATTTAAACATACTCAAGTATTTAAAAGTGAATATTGTTACTTAATCAAATGTTCTGCTCACTCCTGATATTTGAGGATATTTTCCGATGTTTTTCAGTATTTGTCGATATATGCCTCCGTACAAATCATGTTTAATAACCCTGTTGGAATTCATAAAGGGCCATTAGCAATGAAAATGAAACTAGCTAACAAATTTGCCAAACTTGAAACTATCTTGCTATGGCATACTTTTTAGAGTTGATTTTTTGAGTGAGTTTTATTTATTTAATTTTTTTTTTTTTTACATTGGAGGCAAAGCAGATATGTCATCCTGTATGAAGAAAACATTAGCTCAAAGACCAGTTAGCACAGCTGCATGCAGTGGTCTCAAATAAATAAATAAATAAATGAATAAATGAGAACATGGTGATTGGCAAAGCAGCAGGGCAAGAAATATATCTCATGGCCTTAATGGAGTAGTATCTGAAGTTATTTTTCTCTTGTAAAGTAAGAGTAGAAGTATACTGTTTCAATACTACTTGAGTGATGTAGAAATCTTCCAAAAGAGTACTTAAGTACGGTAACGAAGTACGGTTCCTGAAGTGTTTTCCGCCCCTGGGTATAGCCTTCTCTGCGGCTCTGCGTTGAGTCATACTGGACATTTGGGGCGGGTCTTTGGCTGTACTACTTTCAGGTATGATGATGTAGGATGTATCTGAGCTGGCGTATGATGCGTAAATTACTGTGAGTTACTATTACAGGAGTAATGTTTAAAAAAAAACAATGTGATATGTGTGTTTATTAATGAGCGAGAAACAGCAGAATCAAAATAAATTCAAAATATAATCTGAGAAAACAAATCGCCACTCCTGACCCACCAGTGAATTAATTCTTTGTTATGTAAAGATAAGAGCGTGACAGTATTTTCCTGATGTGACAGAATGGTGGTATACCTGCTGGAAATCTGAAACGGCTACAGCTTTACAAGTGCAAATTACGTAACACAGGTACTTCTGCACGTGTATTTATTGTAATAAACTCATACCGAAGGTGCTTAGGGTCCTTGTATTATTTTTATTGTTAATATATAGTCCAGCAATAAAGATTTAACACAGATGCTTGTAATCCAAAGCAAATTGATACTTCTGAGCTGACTAGTTGAAGGTTAAGAGCCTCGCTCAAGGGCTCGACGCTGGGAAACGTTGTTAGCAGACAGCAATTAACCTACTTTAGCAAAACAGAACATGATATTTGGCTTGTACTGTAAAATTTTCCCACTCTTGATCGTGATTGTAATAGTTTGTTAGTAATGTGCATAAACGAAAGAGTTTAGCATGGAGATCTAACTGAGGTTAAGAGGTTCCTGGTGTCTGATGGTGAGGGCAGAGCCGGATCAGAAGCAAAGCATGTCTCTTTGTTTTTGAGTTATTCATTAATGCATTCATTTATTCACAGCACACTCGGTGCCTGCGAGGTCCCGTCTCCTGTGGGTGATATATTGTAATGAATTTAACAGCGAGCGAGATCCTTCAAAAAGCTCATCAGAAGCTTAACCCCCCCCCTATTGAATTAAGAGAAGCATGCTCAAGGCCAGCACAGAGCTGTTTTGAAGAGGAGGAGGAGGAGTAGCGCAATGCAAAAATTAGACGCCGTTACACAGGGTGTAAATGTCCCATAGGCATTCAGATTTTCGCTGCACCTGCAGCTCAGCATGAGCGCAGTAATTGCACTCCACTAAATGTTTTACAGCGTCAAATATAAAATGTTAATGTGTACTTTTTTTTTTTTTTTAGAACTATATCTGAGTCTGTTGACGCGGTATTGTGATGCATCCGGACCAATCTACAAATTTTCTCTTCTGCAGTTTGTGCATTATGATTGTCAGGTTCATATTACAAGCCGGAAAGGTCTGAGATGCAGACGGAAAGATTAAAGTCATAAATGCACACACTTAGAGTTACTACATTTGTCAGGATAATATACTTGCTCTCCGTTGGGGTCAATGCGAGTTGAGGGCTTGGCTTTCAGACAGATGAGTGAGCTGACATCTTGCACACACACACACACACACACACACACACACACACATACACACACAGACACACACACATACACACTCACATACACAGAAACATGCGCTCTTCCACCGAGGATGCAGTTCTGATGTTTTGACAGGAGCACGAGTGCCTCTTAGATATTTCCCTAACCCCCTTCTCCTGCAGAAATCCCCAAGCAAAATGAGAGTCAAGTTACCATAGAGTCAGGGAGACAGGGAAGTGTATCATAGTTCACTCACTGTTCCTGATACACCTCGGAAAACAGCCCGTCTCGCCAGGGAGGCTTGTCCTCACCGCAGACATGCAAAGCAATTAAACTCGCAGCCTTCAACTTCATCTTCCCTCCACTGACTTGTCTACAGGTTTTTTTCTTTTTTTTCTTTTTTTTTTAGATAAGGCCCCACATGGCACCTTCAAGACTGTTTACTAGACATGTTCCTGGTGCCAAAGCTGAAATAGATTTCCTTCTAAATGAGCAGTTTTCATGCACAGCGAAGGCACCCAGCAGTGAAAAAGGAGCTGCCTGGGTGATGAACGAGTGAAGGTGCTTCAAAATGTCAGGAGAAATGTCTGAGAAATGTCTGGGGTTCAAAGGGGAACCAGTGCTTGCAGACTAAAAGCATTTTTCCCTCTGAGAGTTTAGGTGCAGGGTTAAAGCACTTGAACCTGGAAGATTAAACTGGCGTTGGTTCTTTTTTCGAAAGCAGGCTGTAGTTAATTTAATTTTATAAAGCAAGAGAGCAAAATCCTGCAAATTCTAAACATGCGTTAATTAGACATGACACTTAACAGACTAACATTCTTGTTTTGTCACGCCATGGCTATTTTTTTTTTTTTTTTTTTTATTTATCAGCCAGACTGTCATTCGATCAAACCAGTTTTCCTCTTAAATGTTAAGAATTTCTGTGAATGGCCATATCACTAGAGCACAAAGATTCATTGCAGCAGTGCCAAAAAAAGAGCTAGACGCCTCAAGTAGCTCCCCTGTCCCGCGGGAGTGATTTGCTCTTTGTGATGACCGGTGTTAACCAACACTGGCCTATTGACTGCTTGTCCACAGTGAAGCCATTGACGGACAGCGAGGTCTCATTAATGTTGCTGCTTTTGGTGGATGCCTGACCCCTAGTGGTCACTCAAGGCAATGACATGTCATTTAAATCCTATTGTAACTGTTTGAAAATGTCATCATCGCAAACTGAAGCAGGGAGGTGGCCATGTAGGTGGCAAAGAGTGACACAAGCCTTAAAAATAAGCGTTGAGACTATAAATGCCAGCTCAAATGTGACCACTATTAGCATCACATCATGTTTGAGAGATCTGTAGCTTCCATAGGAAATCACGCTGACTTGTAGAGTTTTAATTATTCTGAGCAAATTCAGTGACTATTAGAAAGTGTAGAAACAACTGTGAAGCTAATCCTGCAATTCCTCCAACTGTCTGCAGCCAGGTAACCCTTTAACTGTACAATAAATTCCATAACTTTATAAATGTTAACCTCATTATTTAAATGTCTAAAATAATAATTTGGATATTTAATGGAGACATAGAGCTTTCTATTCCTGGACCTTCCACCTATTCGGTAGGTCCAAGTCGACAGCTGTTATTCAACTGACCACCTCAGAGCACTTCACAGTCCCAGCTTGGTTACACTAAAATGTGCCCCTGGGTGCAAATGACTGCATAAATGCGTGTGTGTGTGTGTGTGTGGTGCCCCGTGATGCACTCGTGTCCCATACAGGGTGTATTCTCGCCTTGTGTCCATGGGATAGGCACCGGATCCACCGCCGCCCTGAACAAAAAATAAAGCAGTTCCTGAGGATGAACGAATGAAAGATTCAAGTGACTATAACCGTACAAACGCGATAATAAGTATAATAACTTTGATAACAGTGGGTCTGCAGGTGGCTTTTTTTTGGACTGCGGCCACCAAAAACAAATAAGCAAATAATCAGAGTGAAATCTAACCAATTTCTGCAAACATAGGCTATGGTAAAGAAAGGTAAAGTGTAAGTCCGGACAATGTATCTGCGATGGACAGAACCATTTCTGTTGTAAGATTCACTATATGGCTAAAATGTGTTCCTTCACCAAACTGTTTCCACAAAGTTGGAAGCACACAACTGTATAGAATATCTCAGTATGCTGTAGCATTACAATTTCCCTTCACTGGAACTAAGTGGAGGTTATTCCTCCGGCCAAGTTTGGATTCATCTTGTAGGGAAGCAGTTGAGTGTGATGGTCAGGTGTCCAACTTTTGGCCATATAGAGTATATTAAAAATTGGGAGATTATGGCGGATTATGGAGCGGATAATGTCCGTACCAGGCAATGACAAAAAGGCGTAGTGGAGATATAACAAATCAAAAATATACGTGCACCACGGTGAACTTGTTTCCCTGTTTTTGGAACCTTTTGGGCTAGGTTCAGCTCTTGTGCACTTTCTGTCCAGAACCTCTCCACTGTAGGAATCAATTAGTGCACTAGATATTATCTACTGTGCTTTTGGACATTTACATTTACGGCGTTTGTCAGATGCCCTTATCCAGAGCGACAGGTACCGTTTACATATAGATAAATAAAATGTAAAAATTTAAATACAGCTGAGCAGTTAAGGGTTAAGGGCCTTGCTCAAGGTCAGCATGAGCCAGCACTGCTCTGGCTCATGGCTAATAAATAAATAAATAAATAAATAAATAAATAAATAAATAAATAAATCCAGAAACAAAACTCCCAAACTGGTGCACTCTGTATTGAACAGGGCTCAGTTTCAGACCTACTAGCTGTCTTGGTTTTGTTTACTCTAACATAATGGGTCTAATTGTCACATATTTCTTTTGATCATCCGGGTTCATTTTGACTTCCGGTGGGCGTGGCTTGGGCTCCCCCTCCCTCCTTCCGCCCTCTTCTTCGCGAGCAGGTGCTTGCCCCCCCTCTTCCTCCTCGCGGTGGGAAGCTCCGCCCACTCAGCGGAGGCAGCCGGCTCAGCTCAGCGTCGACTCGGCGCTACTGCTGCTCCCGTGTCAACAAAGTAGCCTACAAGCTCTCTCTCTCTCTCTCTCTGTGTGTGTGTGTGTGTGTGTGTGTGAGTGTGTGAGTGAGTGTGTGACACAATGGATACATGTTTCTACCTCAACTGGGATTTATAAGGAAGGAAGAAATAGGACTTTACTCTGTTTATCGGTGAGTTTGTTTAAGGTCTGATTCGTGTGTGTGTGTGTGTGTGTAGTGTGTTTGTTTCTACACAAACACGGATTTGATGCTTTTTTTTATAAAACCACAGAACACTATATAACCCTGTATACTTGTGTTTGTTTTCCTTAAGCGAGGTTTTAACGTGTTTTAAACGCATCATGATTTGAACCTTGTTTGGTTGTTTAAGTTTTTTTTTTTGTTTGTTTAGCTTCTTGTCTTGGTTCCATGCCAGGCAGGTCACACTGTGCCAGCTTTAATGAACTTCCACGAAGCTGAACTCGGCTGTGTTTCTGGGCTGATCTGTGACAGTAAACAAAGTGACTGACGTTATAACGTGTAATAACACACTCATGCATGTTGCGCTCGAGCCTGAATGATGATAACGTTAACTCAGTGTTTGTTTATTATTATTATTTACTTATTTATTTATTTTCATACTTTCCCTCAGTTAGAGGTCAGTGCATGACCTCCAGGACAGAACAATCCCTCACTCCTTCCCTCATCTCATAACATCAGCTTTTATTTCAGTCGCTGCTGTAGTCCTTACCGTAAACTTTCTACTCTTTCAGTCATTTTAGATAAAGGCTAAACTGGAGCAGTCTTGTCCTCACTTTGCTGTTTTTTTTTATTTATTTTATTTTTATCTTAAACAAAGGCTGTATATCTGAATCTTATAGCTACAAAAAAAAAAAAAAAAAAGATCACGAGCTGTTTATTTTGGCCCGAGAAGCCGTGAAATGAGTTATCGCGAGATTTGAATGATTTGGGACCGTATTAGTGAAACATGAACGAGATTTCATGGAGATTTTTCCCACGTCTTATGATGCTGCTGTATCAAGATAAATAGATGGATAGACATTTTATTGAGGAACATTTTAGATGTTTTTGTTTTTAAAACACTTATTATTATTATTATTATTATTATTATTATTATTATTGTTATTATATAAGTGTGTTATAAGGCTGAGGAAAATAGGAGTAATGCTGTATATGTTTATGTGCAGAGTGCATTGGTGTCTTCAGTTAATGTTAAAGATTAAAACCAGTGTGAAACATTTTCAAAAGAACAGCACATGTCCTAACCCTAACCCTAACCCTAACCCTAACCCGACATAGGCTTTCTAGTCGAATCCCCATCCTCCAACCACACATTTTCATGTGCTGTAATCTCAACCTGTCAAGGAATACACGTTCATCATTTGTACACTTTTGAAGAGTGTGTGTAGCTTGTGCAGGTGTGTGGTTTGTCAGCTAGAGGAAACATTAAAGCTGATCTGTGTCATTTTTTTTTGTTTACATTCTCCGTGTAAAGAAAATGGTGGATCGATTAGTTTATTTTTGCATGTTCTTATCAAAGACTTGGCAAGCATTCTTTAGAGCTTTAGCACACGCACACACACACACACACACACACACACACACACACACACACAGTCACACACATTCACACAACCCCCCCCTCCTTCAACTGGCTCGAGTTTGCATGTGTTCAACCTGCACATTTGCCTCTGCAGTGACTGTGTTTGACTAGCATTAAATGCAGTGGCTGCTCCTCAGTGTTTGAAAGCAAGCCTCTGATTGGACGTTTTTTTTTCTCGACATGCATGTCGAGGTGCCTAGACAAGCCAGGGGTCCTCTCGCCTGTTGACTGATGCCTGCCTGAGATAAACAGGAAGTGGCAGGGCAGCTGTGCAAATGCATCGAAAAGCCACCTGTCTGCAAACTGCCATTGTGGAGAGCAAAGGCCTTTAGGGCTCTCTCTCTCTCTCTCTCTCTCTCTCTCTCTGTCGCTTTCCCTCGCTTTTCTGCCTCCCAGCCAGAGAGGGGGAAGGGTCGGGTAGTTCTTCACAATTCCTAATTCCAGCATCATTATGATTGTTGGCCACGTAGGAATTTTCATCTTTGGCTTTGTTCTGCTGTTAGTCACCACCAGATTGACAAGTGCATCAGATAACACAAGACTAGAAAATAAACATCAAAGCCAAGCCTGAACTTCCTCATGTCTTCTTTTGAACTTTCTCACGAAGCAGAATGGCTAAATTACGCACCTGATGAACAAACACACACGCAATCTCCCACAATATATATAGTGCCCTCTGGGGGTCGGTGTAGTCTCAGCCACCCACGGTGGGCACAAACAGGAAAGACAGGGCAGCACACAATCACACAAGTGTCAGTTACACTTTGTACAATCACAAATTAGCCTCGAAAGCCGACTCTGGAGCGCAGCTCTGATTTGCCTACCCTCCTTCTGCTTCTACCAATATGCAAATGGACAGCAGGGAAGAGCTCAAACTGATCTTATCCACGGTGTCAGACAGGTCTGAACATGCACCAGCATTCAGAGGCCAGCACCTGGAAACAACCGCCGTACGTATGTACCACTTTTCAGGTTTTATGTCCAGGCACAGCGGAAGTAAGTTAAGGAGATGGGGTGTTTATCGTATATTCTCGTATTCACTGGGTTCGTCAAATGTGCGGCCAAACAACATCAAGTCCTCAGGTCCAGTCTAAAATCTAGCACATGCTGGAGGTTTTTACTTTTTCGAGAGGTCGGGTAGGAATTCCGCAGGACAAAGAAAAACCCAGAAACATTTAGGAAATATCGCAGGCGCACGCACTTCAGCTTTAAATGTGGATACAGATACAGATAGTGTCATTGCCTTACACCCCTAATAACCAGGAAAGACTGGTTCAATTCTGGCATTTCACTGCCGGCGCTTTGCTGTAATCAGCAGAGTGAATATCAAATGTGATGAAGGGCAGGTGCGATATCACGAGTCTTAAAAACGTTTCTATGACACACAATATGTATCGTGATATATGTATAGGTTTGCTAACAAACTTCCAGCAAAACAGTAGTGTTACATAAAAAAAAAACTTGGAAAATACTTTTATTTAATGGCTGCAAAAATTAATTGAAGGAGAATATATATATATAAAGATATATATAATTGAAATTGTATTGAAAATAGATTATTGTATGTATGTGTAGGGATGGGGCGATGTATCATGTCACAAAAATATCGCGTCACGATTCTCAAAAACGTGTCCACGATACACGATATAATAGATTATAATAGAGTAGTATTGTGTTGAAAAGACTTTTATAAGTAGTAATACAGTTATTTATTTATAAACAAATGTATAATAAATTATGTTTTTATATGTAAAAATGATATTTTTATTTGTTTAAATTATGTAGCACTGAAAAAGAGAAAATCTATTTAAAAAGATACGTAAGGCGTGTCTGTGCTCCAGCACATTATCTCCATCACATCACCCCATCATTGATTATTTTCCCAGAACAGCATGCCATCAAGTGCGTTATTCCTTAGGCACTGAAGTTTATTTTTGTAATTTTAGGTTGTCAGCCTTTTGGAGGTTGAGATGTTCTTACTTTTTCAGGAATCCAGCAGTAACCTTTTTTTAGGAACTCAGAAACACGCTTCCAATGAAGGAACCAGGGCTGATTTCAATTTTAGGTCCTGCGTTGCAGTTCCAGAAGCCTGTTTGGTTCCTGGTGCAAAATAGGCACTTTTTTGTGCAAACCAGGACCTATATGGGGGCGGATCTTGTCATGCTAAATGTCGTTAAGTCTCAGTCAAGCTCTAAAAAGCTAGGGAGTAATTGCTTAAACAGTGTGGATCAGTCAGGTCTCGGTTCCTGAGCTGAGGTCCAGAAAGCGGTTTGTTCTCGCTCAGGAGAGTGTTTACTTCCTCGGGAAGTTGAGGAATTTTTTTCCGTATTGTTTACTAACTACTTGTCATTTCCTACTCAGGTACATCCCAGGCTGTTTCTAGTCGTTGTGCATGAGTGAGTGTGTGTTCACAGTGTGTGTAGACGGAGCGCTCAGTAGCGCAGCCCCAGGAGCGGACCAGGGCCTGAATGAGGGCATTGAGAAAGGCAGCGAGAGTGTTTGACAGTTGCTCAGCGTAATCCCTCAGGAGCTGATAAGCAGTGGCTAAACAACGTAGTGCGAGCAGCACTGGAGTCGGAGATAAGAGACACGCACACGCACAACAATCCCCCCCCCCCCAATCACCTCACACACACACCCACACGCAGTGCGACACACTCCCTCTTATCACTCTGTAGTTCTCAGGAACATGGCCGAGTTCACAAAGCTTTTGGCAGGAAGCATTTTTTCACATCGTGTGTTTACGTCTCGGGTGATTGTCATTGTGGACGGCTTCTAGAGAGTTCTAGCAGGATGCTGAGAACGTGTGAGGACCTGACGCAGCTACAGTTTAAAGTCGGGTGTATCCATTACAGCCATTTCAGCAGGAACGTTGGCGCTTTAGTGCTCACTGTGTCCTGGCTCTCTCTCTCTCTCTCTCTCTCTCTCTCTCTCACACTCATACACACACACACACACACACTGTACACCCTACACCCACTTCCCTGAAAAAGTGTTTATGTGCACTAGTTTTCTGCACTTGTCTTACTGTACGTTGTCAGCTCAAGCAGCTTGATTCACATACTTTACCTCTTGATGTAAACATGTCTACACGCCTGTTGCAGCAGTGACACAACAGTTTCTACAAAATTTTCCTGTTTAAATACTAAGAAAACGCTCTCCTTGTGACATTCATCGTGAAGGAGGAAGTGAATTTTGAAGAACCACAAACACTTCGAGACAGAACAGTGATGAACAGCTCCACATCAGCAATAAGTGTTAGGCTAATAAGTAACATGACAAATAACAATAAAACGCTAAAAGTTTTACGCCGGTTTTAATTAGTGCAACATGATATGAATATACCAATAAATTACCTCATGAAGCCGTTTCTGGGAGTATCGTCTAAGGGGTGGGGCGATTTGACAGAAATATCATATCACGATTTTCACAAAGCATTCCTGCGAACCACGACATGTGTCATGATGTGTATGTATGCTAACAGAGTGCTAGCAAAACAGTAGTGTTGCTTTCGATATAACACGTTCTCAGAAAAGTGTCCTGTGACATAATTGATCACGATATCGATATTATCGTCATATCGTCAGTACATCTAAAACACTGACGTTATTTATTTTCGTTTTTAACGTGTGAGAGTATGGTTTTGTTTGAATTTTGTCGGCAAGCCCTCAGCAAAACGAAATAAATATCGCGTGTCTTGGAAAAGTATTGTGATACAGTATTTTTCACCGTATGCCACAGCGCTGTTTGGATAAGTGGATTTTTAAAAAAAACAAAACGTGCGTAATCTTGGATACAGTGAGGAGAGGTTTATTTAACATTTATGGATTATGGAAGGAGTCTCCAGTGTCAGTGCTTTGTAAAGAAAGAGGTAAAGCTGTGACTTTAATCTTCAGGACACAGGAATGTACGCTGTCTGTAACATGACAAGCAGCATTTTTTTTTTGGTCACATGAGGACAGAAAACAAAATGGAGGACGGTGAAGGAATGACTGTTTATAGCTGCTATAGCGTAAGTGAATAAAAGCGGTTTTCTTTCTATTCACAGCACTTCTCCAGATGTTTATTCTTTACATTATCGTGACTCTGAGACACGTATATTGTCTTGTGTGTAAGTATGGCCGTGGTGGAATGTTCGAGATGTGTGTTTGAGATGCTGAGGGATGTGATTTAGTTGCAGCAGTAAAATATGTTCTCGAAGCAGGAAGTACGAGCAGGAAACTCGCATCTGGTTACGCAAAGGATCAGATTTTGATCTTGTGTGGGTGGTTCTTAAAAGACCAAGCAACACAGGCACCTTGTTAGTGCAAAAACTGTGCTCCCAATCAACTGCCTCATGAGGGGGTCTGTGAGCCCACACACACACACACACACACACACACACACACTCTCTCTCTCTCTGTTTCATTATTCAGCAATCGCACTCTGATCTTTTTAAGTCAGATAGCTAAGGTCAGGAGAAAGCCTTCATTAAAGTGCCACGACCAGATGCCAGATCAGCTGAATGTCATATGGCGTGTTTGTGTGTGTGTGTGTGTGTGTGCGTGTGTGTGTGTGTGTGTGTGTGTTGCGCACAGAAAAAGTCTGACTGCCTTCTTGTTCTCCTTGTTTGTTTGGATGCGGATTAGTTTGGCATAGCCGGAATACCTTTCATTCATACATTCCTTTCGTCAGCGTTCAGTGTTTAACGGTTTCATTCCTGAAGCCGGTGTCAGCGTTAAGCTTTTTACGATAACCTGAAGTACGCAATCGCCTTGCCGTCTCCAGGCACAGATTCAGTCATGTCGAGCGTAACGTGTTGCTAAATGCACAGTTTGACTCCTTCCTCATGCGCAATGCTTCGATTTTCTTTTTCCTGTTGCAGTTATCTGTAGCATTTTTTTTAAAACAGTGTGCTAAGAAGTCATGCAGCGCAACCTGGTTTTGAAGCTTTCTGTATAAAAACTGTAAAAGAAAAAAGTATGGGTCACTATAAACAGATAAAAAGTGTCATTTGTGATTAATTGTTTTTAATTTAATCGATGTTGTGGTGTAAGAGGAATAAAGCACTAATAGGAAAATAATCCACTTTGGGATGGTAACGGTAACTCCACTTCATCACACCACCCCGGGGTTGATTGTTTTCCTGTAAAAAAACAACAACATTTTAAAGCTTAGTAGTTTTTTAAAGAAAACAATATGCACTGGCTTATCAGGTAGTTTTCTTTCTATATCAGACTGAAATTGGTTAAAAGTAAAAAATGTAAAAAGGCATGTTCAAGAGGAAGAGATTTGTGATAATCTGACATTGGCATGATGACACTCAGTGGCTTTTATAGACTGTGTTTTCTTCCTAAATGGGTGGAAACGATCACGGTGCAAGTGCAGTCAGTGTTTGTGGCGACGAGGGAGAAACAAACTGCATTACCCATGATTCCTTTTGCCGTTTCCTGAGTCTGATGTAGTTCATTAATTAGGTCTTACCCACGGCTCGCTGTCTTCCAGCCGTGCTTTCGGAGTGTGGCCATGGAGACGAGCCCAGCATGTGTCTACTGATGAGCCTGGAGTGGGAAATGAACCAACACGAGCTATTTATCACACACACACACACACACACACACACACACACACACACACACACACACACTTCCTCCCCCATTCATGATTACTCCTTTCTCCCTGTCTCTCTCTCTTGGTCTCTCTCTCTCTCAGACAGACAGGCTATTAGGTTGTAATTGGGGCATTTGAGTGTGTGTGTGTGTGTGTGTGTGTGTGCGTGTGTATGTGTGTGTATTTGTGTGTGTAAGTGTGTGAGTGTCAGGAACTGCGTTAGCCTGGGCTCTGGCAGAGCACAGGGAGCAGTAATTAGCAAAATTAGCAAACCGCAGGCAGCATCTGAGCTCTGATTAGCGCTGGCTCTTGAACCTTTAATGCAGGAGACCACCGTGTCATCTGCACCTTCGAGACCAGGAGTCGGGGAAAAGGAGGAGAGGAGGAGAGAAACGAGAGCGAGCAGAGCAAGGAGAGCGAGGAGAGAGAGAGAGAGAGGTGGAGCTCAGTATGAGCAAGGTTTGAGACGGGTGGGGCCATGCGGCATAGATATCATATCACGATACTTCTGTACAGAAGAATAAATGTAATATTGTTTGGTATATTTTTCAGTGTAAATCTTTCATGTTTAACCGTGTTACAAAATGGCCAGATGTATGAATATGCATCATATGCAAATGATGTGCAAATCTCAAATAGCTTGGAAGCTAGTAAACTGGTTTTGCTACAGGTGGACACGAGAGGGATTTCTGTAAGCTGGGTTTCCGTTCAGTTTAAAAATGAAGACATATATAAGGGCATGAGACAATCCTGTGTTTACAGAGAAGAGACGACAGACGTGTGTTTCTTCCGAACAGAGTTCCTCTGGGGAGAAGTTTTATATCGCTCTGAAAGGCGATGTGACTTCATTTATTCAGAAAAAACAGATATTTCTAGTTTTTTGCACTCATTTTTTTGTTGTCATTTAGATTTTCAAAATTTGCATAAGAACTACATTTGCTTCGTTATATCTTTTTATGATTTATGTATCAACAAACAAACTTGTCAGCATATAACATCAAAATAACAACCATGATTTAGTTCGTCATTCACGTTAGCCGTTTTGAGATTAATTTTCACCACTGTTAGGGCACAGTGGCTTAGTGGTTAACACGTTTGCACGCCTCCGCCCTGTGCGTGCGTGGAGCATGCATGTTCTCCCCGTGCTCAGGGGGTTTCCTCCCCCAGTCCAAACACATGCGATGTAGGCTGATTGGCAGCTCTAAACTGTCCATAGTGTGTGAATGAGTGTGCAATGGGTTGGCACCCCGTCCAGGGTGACCCCTGCTTTGTGCCCCGAGAACCCTGGGATAGGCTCCAGGTTCCCCGCGTCCCTGTGTAGGATAAGCGATACGGAAAATGGATGGATGGATAGATGCATGGATGGATGGGATACCAGCTGCTTCCAGTTGGTTTGTAATTATTTTTTAAAAATTTAAGAAAAGGAAAAAAAAAGACATCATGATATTCACAATCTTTGCAAAGATAAGTGTACTGTAACATAACGTATCATGATGTATCGATGTTACGTCATCATATCGCCCAGCCCTTCTGTGAGCCTGTGACAGTTTTAATGTGAAGTCATACCGTGAGAACATTTCTGATTGAAAGATCTTTTGACGGATAGAGAGCTGTGTGTGATGTAGTACATGGTGTGTGTCTATGTACACAATGTACCAAAAAAAAAAAAAACTCTCCAGCTGGAATCTTTGGTACTGCAACGGTAGATGATGGTGTAAGACAAAAGACAGGATAAAGAAAGATGGAGGATGAACGTACTTAAGTGTACTACTTCTGCTTTTTCCTCTGGTAGGCAGGTAAAAGAGGGACGTGTGTGTGTGTGTGTGTGTGTGTGAGTGTGAGTGTATGCGTGATGTGAAAATTATCGAATACCCCGCTGATTCAAAAGCAACTTCGTACAAAATGCACGCCTTTGTCTACGCTTTGTCTGCATTGTGTCTCTCCTATTTGTGTGTTATTTTGTGTGATTACGTGTCGTAATGTAATGCTAGTCTTTAGCCAGCAGAGTGCATTAGGTAGAATCTGGAAGCCAAGCTTCTGATCTGTGTATGTGTGTGTGTGTGTGTGTGCGTGTGTGTGCGTGTGTGTGCGTGTGTGTGCGTGTGTGTGCGTGCGTGTGTGTGTGTGTGTGTGTGTGTGTGTGTGTGTGTGTGATAGTGAAATGCTGTAGGTGGATGAGACGTGCTCTGAGCTGTAATGGTTCCCCTGCTGTCTGCTGTAGCTCTTTAATGGAGCTGGATGCAGGCCTGGGCCGTAATGATGGAGCAAACACATCCTGCCTCTGAGCAAAACACACACACACACACACACACACACACACACACACACACACATACACACATGCATACAAACAAACACAGCGCACTACACAACTTTTCTATCCCCTTAAACATGTCATTTTAAAATTAAATGATTCTGTTTAGAATAACTCATAGAATAACTTCTTCTTTAGAGAAAATGACTTAATATGAATATGCATGATTATGCAAATTGGTAAACGCCCCATGTCCTCCTGCAATGACTAACAGCTAGCTAACTGCTGGTAAATTAGCTTAGATTTATCACATAGGGTTTTAATATTATTAAGTCGCCTCACCTTTTTAGTTATTCCTTGAAATAAACCTGTCAACCTTTTATGTTACCATAGCGACCGTCATTTTGTATCTCAGTAGCTAATGTTTTGTAAGTAATGCTTATTGAGTGTATTTTATGACCTCACGAAGAGCGCTCCTGCATAGCTCCGCCCCAACCAGGGCGATGTCTTCTTTGAATAATTTGCGTTTCGGATGTGATAGGATAAAGCATGTCGCATGTTTTATGACATCACACAACGAGCTTCGCCCCTAAAAGGAAAAAAAAAAAAGTGACACAAACATCCGTCAGCTGTTCCATCTACAAATAAAATGTTATACAAGACTTATTGATAGAGGTAGATACAGAGGTGTGATAGGTGTGTGTGTGTGCGTGTGTGTGTGTGTGTGTGTGTGTGTGTGTCTCACATCTCTTTAATCCACACTGACAGAACCAGTCAGGCTGGGTGAACCGTGTGCTCTCCGTTCTATCCTCCCATCCTCGGGGTGTGTGAAGCCCTGAGGCTGAAATTCCGACCTCGTGGATGTACCGATGCCTCTCCGCTATAAGTATGTAGACATGTCCACCCACACACACACACGCACACACACACACGCGCGCACGCACTCGTTATTTCCAGGTAAAGAGAGGCAGATGAATTACACTAGATAGCAGCCTTTACAGTGCTCTGCTTCTTTTAACGAGCTGATAGGCAAATCTGTTCCTGGTTAAAGATTAACGGCTCTCTAGGGCACTCTGCCTGTTATCTGCTCAGCAGGCCAGGCCACACCGGAGCCACTGGGGATTACTCTGTGTGTGTGTGTGTGTGTGTGTGTGTGTGTGTGTGTGTGTGTGTATCTCTGTGTTTACAAGCTAGCCAGACAAGATATAGGCTAGCAATGGGATTTGCTTGCAACTATTTTATCAAATGAAAATGCATGAAAGAGTGCGATGTGGAGATGGTGATCCTGATATCACCGGTATCATTTTTCTCTTTTCCGTGGTCGGTAAGTCTGATTCTTTTCTTTTTTTTTGGTGCTGTATTAGCATAACTAAAAATATGATTTATATAGAGTGTTGTGAAAATGCCCTGGATTTAACTAGCGAGATGAAGGTCTGATAAAATAGTGAGTGTTTAAGGAGCTGTAAGGTCTCATAAAGAGTCATGTAGCGGCCTCTGCTGGAGAAAGAGTATAAAGCCTAGAATGTTTTTTCCCCTCTACGTGCTGAACATTATTGCAGTTTCACTCTTAAGTGTTATTTTGCTTCAGCCATTTACAAGCAAATGTCACCCTTTACCCTGGAAAAAAAAACTGTGAATCCGAGAACAAAATAAAAAAATCACTCGTCAATCATTGCTAGTTTATTCTTAATTCCTCTAGCAGTTAATGACATGATTAGTATGTTTTCTAGACCTTCCCCAGTAATGTAGCTACACACCAAAAGTGTGGTTTTTTTTAAACTTTATTTTAATTACAGTTTCATTCATATTAATCAATTTACTACACGATATCGTGCATGAAACCACATTCATAAAAATGTGATAACACCCACAGAGGTAACAGACGTACCATTTGATTGCTATCAGGGTCTTCAGTGAAAGAGAACTGTGTGTGTCGAATGAGCAAAATCGTACGTGATGTCTGGTTATGACTTATTATTGTAATGCATAAGTGATATTACAGCAGTTGCCGGGCCTGAAGGGGTTAAAGGGAGTGTGTATTTTTTTTTTCCAGTTGTGCTGGTCACTGTAGCATGCAGTTCATTATTTCCTCTTTTCCAACACCTCATTTAGGTCACGGAGGACCTGATATTTAGGTCTAACTAATGAGCTGAGTCAGATATGAGATATGTAGAAGGGTGATGGTGTGAGTCACATTATTCCAAAACAAAGCAAAGGCTCCGAGTCACGATAAGCAGCCAGGTGCACCAGGTCAGCTTCTGACTGATCGTAGCCTAGTGAGAACCTGAACTCCCGCTACGTGTGAGTTCATGTAATGCTAAAATGTTCAACTCGAGCACCACTGTAGCAACACTGAGCACAGCTTTACGTTACAACTGAGTTAATGTCTTGTTAATTTGAGTTAATTTGAATAAATTATATTTGAGTGCCTCCAGTCGGAGAACCAAGCTTCAGGAGAGAGTGAGCGCAAGTACAAATAAAAGATTTGTCTCATTTGAATGTCATACCTTGAAATTTCTTTTTGATGTTGGATTGTGTTACTGATTGGTTGATGAACATAGTTTTATAGTATAGTATAGTATAGTATAGTATAACATGGTTGTAATAAATCCGGCAGGGATTGTAGGTAGGGGGAGTGAATGACCAGCGCTCTCTTCCACCCTCAATACCACGACTGAGGTGAGACCCTTGAGCAAGGCACCGAACCCCCAACTGCTCCCCGGGCGCCGCAGCAAAAAAGGCTGCCCACTGTGAGTGTGTGAGTGCGTGTGTTCACTACTGTGTGTGTGCACTTGGATGGGTTAAATGCAGAGCATACTTGGCAACATGTCACTTCACTTCACTAATATGACTAATTAAGTGTCATACCTTATCTAAAATTCCTTTTCGTTATATTGGTCCTGATTCCTGAATATAGTAGTATAGTATAGTATAGTATAGGAGAGTATAGAAGAGTATAGAAGAGTATAGTTGTAATGTGACTAATTAACTGTCATACCTTATCTAAAACTTCTTGCGATGTCGGGTTGTGTTACTGAGTGATTGTTAAATATAGTAGAACGGTATAGTACAGTACAGAGGAGTACAGTGTATTATAGTACAGTATACTTGTAATATGACTAATTTGAATGTCATACCTGTCATACTATTTCATACCACGCTATGCCTTTCATATTATTCTGAACCTAGAATAACATGAATATATGGTTCACAGCGTTTGTCGTTTTATAGAACACCTGCAGGGTCACGTGTTGAACGCTCTGAACACGTGAGCAGCGACGGAGGGTTTTTTTCCGTGTGATTGACAGCAGAGAGAATCTCGTACCTGAAATGTGATCTCCTTTGCCCGATTGTGTGTCGTGGTGTCGCTGTGTGTGTGTGTGTGTTTGCGCGACGCTGTGAATCAAAGTTAGGAAATATGAAGCCTTAAGCGAAAGTGTGGTGCTTGTGTGTGTGTGAGTGTGTGTGTGTGTGTGTGTGTGATTGTAATTGTACCGCAGTATTGTGTGAATCAGAAACACTTTGGCTTTACACGGTGTGGTGTTTAAGTGATGTGGTCTGTGATGATCGATGCGTGCCATCAGTTCCTGTTGGTAATGGTGGCTGATAAGAAAAGCACAGTGTCAGGTTTGCGATGGCAAAAGTGTTGCTGCTGTGTGTGGTGGAGCTTTGTTGTACCTGTGTGCGCGCACGTGTGTGTGTGTGTGAGTAAGCGTGTGAGTGTGTGTGTGTGTGTGTGGGCCTAGAGGGGCCAACCACAAAGCTGAGTTTTGTTCTTGAGATGGCTGCTGCCTCCACCTCTGCCTCAGGCTCTATCTATCTCTATCTCTCTATCTCTGTGGGTGGTGACTCCCTCTCTATCTGTCTCTCTCCTCTGTTTATCTCACTTTTAGTATGTAGTTTGTTTTTTTTTTGTTCCTCCTCTTATTCTTTCTCCCCATCTCTCTTTTTCCTTCTGTCTCTCTCTCTCTCACTATCTTTCTCCTCCTCTCTTTTTCTCTTTCTCTCTCCCTGTCTTTCTGTCTGTCCCTCTCTGTTTCTGCCTGTCACCCTTTACTTCTCTCTGTCTTTCTCTCTCCCTTTCTCTTTCACTTTCTCTCTTTCCTCCTCCTCTCCCTTTTTCTTTCTCTCTCCCTATCTCTCTCTCTTTCACTCTTTGTCTCTCTCTCTCTCTCTCTCCTTCTCCTCTCTGTCTTCCCCCATTCTCTCTCCCTCTCTGTTGATCTTTCTCTGTCTCTCTTTCCTTCTCCTTCTCTCCCTGACCCCTTTCTCTGTCTGTCTCTCCGTGTCTGTCTCTCTCTGTCTCTCTCGCTCTCTCTCTCTCTCTCTGAGAAAGCCACGAGCTGAGCAAGGAGGAAATGAGTAAAAGGAACAAGTCATTCTAGCCGGTGATGATAGCAGTGAGGGGGAGGAGTGATGAATCCTCTTGTTAACCCTTTCATCCCCGAGCAATGTCTGATTAAATATTAACCATCAAATGACAGAGCTCTAATGGCATACACACGCTCGCAGGATCTGCGTTTTATTCTCATGGAGGATTAAAGATGAACTGAAATTGATAGTTTTTCCATCAGTGCTTTTCAGCGTTTTTTTTTATTTTTCTCATATCATTGTGCACTCAAAGGCGGGGAAAATGATATCGACCAATCAAATATCTGCTTCATCGTGTATTCACTTCACTCAGAAATGAAACATGGAAGAAAAAATGTCTTTCAGTTGTGATGCTAGAGCTTGATTCATAGCCTGTGTACATGTGTGTGTGTGTGTGTGTGTGTGT
>CM040980.1:27369791-27406947 GCA_022985145.1 Pangasius djambal | reverse complement strand
GTGTGTGTGTGTGTGTGTGTGTGTGTGTGTGTGTGTGTGTGTGTGTGAGAGGCGCGTTTCTCTAAGTGTGAATTCCGGTGTGTGCTAGTTGTGGTGTGTGTATGTGAGATAGAATGAGAGAGAGAGAGATCAGGCTTTGTGTTTGTGTGTGTGTGTCTAAACATGCTGCTTCTCAGAACTTCTAGAGTTCCTCTTCTTATTTTTACCACTGTCAGTTATCTGTCCAAAAAAGTTTGTGCACCCCCTGCTTTGTGTACAGTAGTGTAGTTGGTTTTTTTGTTGTTGCTGTTTTTTTTTTGTTTTTGTAAATTACCAGCATTCACGACGGACGGTTTCGTTTCACATCAAGTGTACGTGTCGAAAAGTATCGCCTCAGGCTTTCGTAGAGTCGTGTTTGATGTGAGTGAATCAGGGCGAATCAAGCGGCGTCTCAGGGACGTGCCGTGTTATGAATTAGCTGAGCGTTCTCATCAGCAGTTTTTCTTCTGGGGTGTGTTTTTGTTTGTTTGTTTGTTTGTTTGTTTGTTTTTACCTTTACGTTCCAGGAACTTTCTCAGAAGCTAAGGAACCTAAAGGAACTTCCAGGATCTTTATTTTTTCCACTGGATGTTACGATACAGTATGGCACAGTTACTCAACCAAATCCACACCCTCACTGTAATCAGTATTAAATTGGTTCGAGATAATCTACTTCTCCAGCGTTAATGTTCAGCGAGCCTCGGAAGTGGAAAGCCGGAGCTCGAAATGATGTCATTTTTGACCTCTGTGCGTTCAAGCTACAAAATGTGGGAAAACCATGGACACTTCCATGTTCATCTTTGTGATGCGTGATGTCGATTTATAGATTTATAGATTTAACAAACAAACCTGTCTGTATATTAATCGATCTAAAGAAAATACGTGTATAAACAGCGTAACTCATTTAAAGGTAAGAAGTGCTACTGTGTTCACTTTTCATGCTGTGAGCGGCCATTTTGATTTGATGTCACTTGCTGAACTCAGGGATCTTCAGTGTTAGGGGGCATTTTCTATTTTATCTTTTCCTAGTCGGCTGGGAAGTTACAGTCGGAAGTTCTGACTTACAGCCTTCAGTAGCGTAAGAAATTAGTAATGCAGTTGGCAGTAATGTACCGTAGTCTGTTTACGTGTTCATGTGTAAAGGTAGAAGTTTTCTGGAGGTCGCTATGGCAACATCATCTACCACTTAACGCTAGGGTTAACAGTAAACACTCACAACAGTAGCACCAATCAGAGTGCTTCAAGGACTAATTAACTTTTTACTCCGCATTTCATTTTGTGAAGTGTCAACCGAACCAACGCTACTGAAACTGAATATCCGGAGAGATTCTAGCTAGCTCGGCTACATCCCAAACTGCACACTGTTGTTCCGGATAGTGCGCTTTATTTAATAAGAAACGGTAGTGTACTCTTGTTGTAGTGCACGGTTTGGGACAGAGTGTGTTTTCGGAGTGGTCACTGACCCGACTTCTCGACACTCTAACTTTCTCGACAGGTCCTTGTTTGGGACGCTTGGTACCCTGGGAAAAAAAAAGAAAGAAAAGGAACTTTGTTATGGTGCAGCTCACAGATTTGACATCTTACCTTATTGTCCAGTGGAAAAGCTCTATTAGGGCACATTTCCACTTCAGGAAACTTTACTGGAACTTCAGGCATGTTTCCACCACCAGAGGAATTTTTCAGTACCAGAACCACTGGGGGCGGAGCCTGGGATACTGAATGTAGCTGATTGGTCAAATCTGAGCTTCTGGAATATTTGAAAAATTGGTGTTGATTTGTGCTAAAAGGTGATTACTAAAGTGCATCAAATATCAGCGACATATGTTTTGGGAACGTGTGTGTGTGTGTGTGTGTGTGTGTGTGTGTGTGGGCAGCAGCAGTAGGAGGAGGGGTTAGTCGCAGTTGTGTGCTGGTGACATTTTTAATTTCATTATTTATCGTTTGGGGAGGTTCAGCCGGAGTGCACAAGGTGAGGCAGGGGTTATCTTCATAGCGTCGCGGAAACGAAACATTGACATCACACACACACACACACACACACACACACACACACACACACACACACAGCCCAGGTGACCTCACACCTCTCAGGCTGTCTCTCCCTCTCAGGTTGCAGTCTTCTTTCTTTCTCTCTCTCTCTCTCGCTCTCTTTCTGTCTCTGCCCACGGCCTGGCGTCTGTTTCGACCTGCCTGATTCGATCACAAGCTGCGTAAAAATACTCTGCCCTCGAATCATCCTTAGGCTGTGAAAACACTCCTCATGTGTGTGCTTGAGTGTCTTTTGTGTGTGTGTGTGTGTGTGTGTGTGTGTGTGTGTGGAGAGATTCCACTACTGTCACTGGTGTCTTCTTTCAGTGCAAGACGTGGAGCGACAGAGCACTCGTAAATCCGTCTCTCTAAAAAGAAATACCGACACCAACACGACTCATGTCACGTCAGTTTATAGACAGAAGTGTGTGTGTGTATGTGTGAGCGTGTGTGTTCACATATTGCTGTGTGTGTTGAAATTCGAACCTGTTTGGATTAAGGCCCTTGCACACTAAAATAGATGTTTTATTTTAATGTCGGTTACTGAATCAGTTAAATTACAGGCTGGGATGAATTCATGTGAACATTTTTATGTGGGTGGTTTGTATGGAAATGGTCACATGACCAGAGCCCTTTTCATAGAAGGATGTATGTATGTAATAAAACACTGCGTGCTGTAATAGAACACGTGCTGTTACAGGATAATAATCAACGACGGGGTGGTGTGATGAAGCCGAGCTAGAGTTACCACCCTGAAGATGATTAGTATTTTCCTATAACAGCATCTTCCACAGCAATTTGCCAATGATTATGGTTTGGAATTAATTAATGAATGGCACAGTGTACTTCTTATCCATTTATAGGTACTTTTAATGTAGCGAAACAGGTTCCTGTTATCACACACAGCTATGAGCAGCCATTCTGTCACTGCAGCTGCAATACAGTCAGATCTGGTGTGGTAGAAAATGACTCAACACCGTCTGACCAATCAGACATGAGAATTCAACATTAAATATTAAATATATATTAAAGCAGGTACTGGTAATTAATATGCTCTGTGTAAAGATGAGATGTGTGTGTGTGTGTGTGTGTGTGTGGGCAGCCTCTTTTCACAAACTATGCTTGACCTTGGGTATAACCCTTGACCTATGCCACTTCATCCCCAGCTGTCGATGGTGTCCGGTATGTGTGTGTGTGTGTGTGTGTGTGTGTGTGTGTGATTCGTACCCACAGGCCTATTTGCTTAAATACATGACTCAGCAGCTGCTGATGGACTGAGTGTGTCATACTCAACTGTAAGCCAGCCCTGGTTAAAACAAACAAAAAAAAAAAACCTCCAAACAGTTCTCTCATTGTTTCTCTCCGTCTCTCACAGGCATGAGCCATGAGCCGAAGTCGCCCTCACTAGGCATGATCTCCACGGCGACGCGCACCACGGCGACGGTCAGCCCGCTCACGCCGTCGCCCCTCAGCGGCTCCATCGTAGCTAATGGCAGCCCGGCTGCTCAGTCTGCTCACTCTGGATTCGCCGCCGCCCTCCGCAAGCTGGCCAAGCAAGCCGAGGAGCCTCGAGGTAAAACCCCTGCCCGAGTGAACCTTTGACCTCTGACCTCTGACAAATGTGCAGGACCTTACGCCGTGTACGTGTAGCTGTGTGCTCTGTAGGTCTAGCTGCTAATGGCTCTTAAGTGGAAATCTCACTGAAGTGAATTAAGCGGCGTTCCCTCGGGAGGCTCGGTCGCGCTCGATGACCCACTTTAACTCAAAATGCTGCAGTGTGGAATCTCCTCAGCAGAGGCATTTACACACGTCGTATCAGGACAGAGCCCGAGTGTGTGAGTGGGAGTGTCTGTGTGCGTGCGTGTGAGTGGGAGTGTGTGCACGGCCTTGTTTACCAACTAATTTATTCACAGGAGCATTTACACAAGAACTGTATAAGAATTCAGGAAAATCCAGTTCGTGGGGGATTTCATTCGTCATTCCACATTCATCAACATTTTTGTGAGCTTTGTAAGCCTTTTATGGAGTTTGTGGGCGTGGCTAAACGAACATGCTTTTGGGAAGGGTGCTAAAATGTGTGTGATTGAGTGTCAAAGAAAGGGTAGTGTTTTTTTTGGTGATGAATATGTGTGTTCATGTCAGCATCATCTACAGGGAGGTGGTCCTGTCCAGACCTCCTGTCTTGCCCCCTTAGAGAGAGGGAGAGGGAGAGAGACAGAGAGAGACAGAGAAGGAGTGGGGGAGGATCTGGCTCCGGCACCCTGCTGAGTGGAAGGATGGCGCTGGTGTGTCTGATTTTAGCTCCAGTTCCCCCCACGCAGACGTACTGAGCTCTGCAGTTAGTAAGCTGTTTAACACGCTACGTTACACGATTGTTTACTGTCGTGGTTCGGAGGTGTGTTCAAGTCCAGCACGATTCCCCGCTGTCTCAGACTGTTCTCTAGCGATTCACCCCACCGAGCAGGGTTAGACCTAGTGCTCTGAGTCAGCCACCCCTGAATCTCTGCTCTTAATCAGTCATTCTCTCTCTCTCTCTCTTTCTCTCTCTCTCTCTCTCTCAGACTGGAGCCGGCTCTCGGCTCTCTGCTCCCCGCGCTTTGATTTATTACTCCCTGAAGAGAGCACATAACCCCAATCTTTTACAAATCCACCCTCGCAGACACTTGCACTCCCACTGTTCTTTCTCCCTCACTCTCACACTCACACTCCTGCATCACAACACACACACACACACACACACACACACACATTATCTACTCAGCTCCAAAGCGAAACACAACTCCCAGCCCAGCTCTTCACCATCTTTCTCACTCTATCTTTCTTTCTTTCTTCCTTCCTTTCTCTGTCTGTATTTCTGCTATTTTGGCCTGCTCTGTTGCTCTGCTTTTCTGTGGGTGGGTGGCGTTTAAAAACAGACCACAAGAGAAACACACACACATGCGCGCGCGCACACACACACACACACACATACACACACACACACACACACAATATGATTAAGCCACAAGCCTGTTAAAAACAGCATGTGAAAACGCAGAATGTTTGACATTTAAAAGTTTGCTATTAAATTGTTGTTGTGATGTAAGGAATGAAACATCCGGGGTGTGCTGTTTTAGGAAAATAATCAACAGCAGTTTGATGTCATGAAGCAGCAGATTTACTCTTACCACCCGGAAGTTATTTTCCTGTGACAGCACCTGAAGTGATATTCCTCTGTTCCTCTTATACCATAGCAATCTTGTAACACAGTTTTTTTTTAATTGATCAGTCAATGACATGTTGTACTTTTTATCCAGTTATAGTTACATTTAACGTTGAGAAACATCTGCGAAACCAGTTATCACTTGCGTTGTAGCTGCTATAAGCAGTCGTTCCCTCACCAGCCTCCATTTTGTTTTCTGACTTGAAGCAAAGCAAAAGAAAAATTCAGCTTGTCACGTTACTGAGAATCCTCAGAGCGTAAACTGAGGTAAAGCACTACAGCTTTGTGCTACGCTCTATTACTGTTGATATTTAAGTATTGGCACCCGGTCTTCTTCATCGTTCCGGGACAGCACACTCTCACTCTGTGTTAGAAATGGTTTCCTATTCCCTGCAAATGTCTAAATGCATTAAATGGTCCCCGCTATTATCAGTAACGTTAAAGTATTGGCACCCATGTCTTCTTTTTGGATGGGCTCCCGCTCGCTTTAGTGCCAAAAACTATTCGAGTAAAACTTGTATTTGTAAACTTGTATAGAGGCACACACAAGCATACAAATGGAGATACACCGAGCGAGTCGTGTAATCCCCCACAGTGCCTGGCAGCCATTACCCTTTTTAGCATACGCTGTTGTCTTCCAGCATATGCGGTGCATCCTGGCCTTACCGTGCCCTGGACTCCTGCCGTGCCTGTGTGTTCCTATGTGTGTGTGTGTGTGTGTGTGTGCGTGCATAGTACTAACACACTGGCGTTGATTTAAGCTCAGCAGCCTGCTTCACTCCCACACAGGCATCACACTGTGCGGCGAGACCCGAACACTCAGCCTTTGATGAAACGGTGAATCACATCACTGCGATGATCACTGACTAATTATGACTAATAGACAGAGCTTATGTTGTGGTTCTGCTCAGTTAAAAAGTCATTTTCACAGGAAGGAGGAATGTTTACAGACTCACACAGTATGCCACAGTTTAAGCATCATCAAACCCACAATGGCGAAGCGTGATATCTTACTCGTCTTTCGCATCAGATTTTTTTTTTCTCTTTTTATTTTTAAGGCTTTCGCTCTACAGGTGCATCACTGTTGATCCCTCTCCTTACAGGCGAGAAAGAGAGAGAGAGAGGGAGAGAAGATAGAGAGTGAGGGATCAGGGAGGATAAAGAGTAGAGAGAGGAGTGCAGGATGAAAAGAGAGAGAGAGGAGGAGGAGGAGGAGGGATGTCGTTGTCCTGAGGGCTGCCCCTGTTTTTGTGTGGCCACGGCAGACATGAGGAGAGCAGCCAAGCAGCACTGACCCCTCCATCTGGAGCAGGGAGAGAACAGTTCTCTCTCTCTCTTTCTCTCTCTCTCTCTCTCTCTCACACACGCGCACACACACACACCTTATGCACACCACACACACATATACACACAAAAGCTCCAGATCAGGCAAACAGATACACTCAGATAGAAAAAACATCATAGGAGCCATACCAGCTGGACGGTTTTTGGTTCCTGTTCATGCTCATCAGTGTTAACAGGAACTAATGGTACTTTTCAGGTTATTTTGAGGATGTAGGTCTTTTATCTTGTCATCATATCGTTAAAAGGAAACCTTTTCATCAGTTTCCTTGTGATTATGACCCACTCAGAAATGTACGTTCACATTTTTCTTCTTCTTCTTATTTTTTTTTTATCTCAGGTTTTTACATGCAATCCTGCAGATAGTTCTGCTGTTTTTTTTCCCCCGTCACTGTGGAACTTAAAAGTTAAATAAAGGTCATTTCTTCAGAAAAGCATTGAGTGATGTCAAGTGCGTTTTTATCTTCTGACTAATCAAGTCACAATTCAGGGGCTGTAAGAGAGAAAGAAACAACATGGAGGATGGCGGTAGATAAAGCGAAGAGAAATCTAGTCTAAAACGAAGTCTTGTTGGTGAGAGGATATGACGAGCTTAACGGTATGTTTTAATGTCAATATTTTGACATTGTCATGTAGCTAGAGATATGTTTTTTTTCCGTTTCAGGATATTTATCGGTATTCGATGACTGATTTTGAATGTTGTCTAGTTGCACAAGCATGCGTTTTCATTTTCTGCCTTAGACAAGCTCTGTAGCTTCCTGTTTGGGGCTGGTTCTTGTTTTTTTTTTAATGTTCCATGGAAGAAAAAAAAGCATCCACACACTCGACCTACACCGTTTCGTTCTTCTCGTGTTAAAACATGCAAAGAACTGTCACACCTTCCAGCTGCTTTGCTT
This sequence comes from Pangasius djambal, assembly GCA_022985145.1. NCBI lineage: Eukaryota > Metazoa > Chordata > Actinopteri > Siluriformes > Pangasiidae > Pangasius > Pangasius djambal. Next base: position 27,399,462 of record CM040980.1, on the reverse strand, counting down.
TCTCTGTGCCACACAAACAAGCTGACATCAAGCACAACACGGACCTTCCCAAAGGCAAACACACACACTGATGGCGTGCCTTCGAGTGTGTGTGTGTATGTGTGTGAGATTCAGATTAGCAGGCCTTTGTGTGGTGTTGGCAGTGCATGACCAGAGTGAGCATATGGAGGCAGGCTTGTTGGAGCGCCGCTATGCACACCAGGTGTGAAATGGCCTGTTTAATTAAGTGCTGATGTTGTTCTAATGCAGGACGGGAGGGGAGTGTGTGTGTGTGTGTGTGTGTGTGTGTGTATGTGTGTGTGTATGTGTGTGTGTGTGTGTGTTTTGGGCTGTGATGCATGTAGGTGATGTGTGTGTGTGTGTGTGTGTGTGTGTGTGTGAGACAGAGAGAGGCTGGGTTAATGGGGGAGCCCACAGAGAGCAGAGCTACACATTAATCAAACCAGCACAGACAGTCTACTCCTCCACCCGCTCTGTTTCTTCCCCATCATCTGTGCGAGTGTTACGGTTGGAAATTTTCACAGATTGATATATTCTAGTCGGAAAATATCACGGTATCGCGGTATTAATCAGATGTTTCAAAATGCACAAGCCAATGGTGAAAATGAAAGGAAAGATTTATTACGAATTCCTTTTACAAAAGAGACTTCGCTCATCCTTGTGTGTGTGTGTGTGTGTGTGTGTGTGTGTGTGTGTGTGTGTGTGTGTGTGTATACAGTCGGGTCCATAAGAATTTGGACGGTGACACATTTTTGGTAATTTCGCCTCTGCACGCCACCACAATGGATTTGAAATGAAGCAGTCAAGATGGGATTGAAGTGCAGACTTTCAGCTTCAGTTCAAACACATTGCAAAAACATTGCGTTAATCGTTTAGGAATTACAGCCATTTTTTAGAGTCTCTCCATTTTCACAGGCTCAAAAGTAATTGGACAAACGAATATAAGTATAAATATAAGGATTATTTTTAATGCTTAGATGCATATCTTTTGCAGTTGCCACTTGTTTGTGAGTGTTAAGAGCATGCTAAGAGGCAGCGGAGGTAGCAGTGTAACACGTTTAATGGAAAAACAGCCAGTGTTTTGAGTGCAGTCGTGTTCCTGCACCGGGAAACGAAGTTTGCTTTAGTGCGATTTAGGGCGAATCCAGAGACGGGGTTGAGACATTTTTGAGGCGTCATATCCGGATCCAGAAGGGAATCGGTGAAGAAATTTTTCTTTGTTTGTTTTGTTTTGTTTTCCCGCCTTTTCTTTCATATTTCTAGCATCTCTCAGATCAGAATCCAGGTTTTGGATTTCTGGAGAGCAGCTTGCACAGGACACGCCGCATAGATTTGAATGCTATTAGCATATCATAAACTGACACCAGTTTGAGGTTCAGATGGTGTGCTTGTCGCGGAGAGCCCCATCTGCCCCGATGACGTTTTTTGGCGTTTGGGACTGAGGCTATTCAGGCACAGGACCTCCAGGAATTCAGCTTGCTGTAGGCAGCAGGAGCTTTGTTTAGGATTGTGTGTGTGTTTGTGTGCGTGAGAGTTCAGAGTGAATATGAGGAAATAAAAAAACCCACAAGGAAGAGTGTGTTTATGTGTTTATAGTGTTTATGGCAGGGAAGCTGCAGGGACACACTTTTCTGAGTGGAGAGATGAGATGAAGGAATAGCAAAAAGATGAGGGAGGAGGATGAGGGAAGCTTTTACCTCTCACACGCTTGCTTTTCTGATACTGCGGAATTATTCACACATCGCTCAGAGATCAAGCTGGCCAAGAAAAATGAGCTCTTAATGGAGATGTGTAGCGTTATAATGTCTCATAGCTACAGCCAGGCTTTATTAGGTGTCAAAACTATTGGCACCATCCATCTGGAGCTGTGCTTTTCCATTAGTATGAAATATAGGACTTTTGGTACTTCCTCAACAGGAAGTAGTGGTACTTGAGGACAAGGCTGACTGATTATGTGTACAAACAGTGGGCCTCATTTATCAATCATTTAGGAATGCCACTTAGTAGCTTCAAGTGTCGATAACTCTGATTTTCTGTGTACTCATGTAAGCCCTAAATTACCCAGTGCTTGCTGATTTACATTTAGTGACACTTACGAAATTCCATAAAAGGCAAAGCTCACGAAGTGGTGAAAACGACTGAACGGCGAAAGAACGGTGTGCTAAATCTTCCAGTTACCATAAACACACACTAACTCTTCCTCCTTTTATCGGGTGCCATTACTTTTGTCCTAATTAAATGGCTAGTGTTATTCATCTTAATTTCTGGATGTGGTTCGGATTTTTTTCTTTCTTTCAAGTCATCGATATCAACTGACGAGTTTGAAGCTGAGGTTTATTTTATATTTAAAAATCTAATTATACAAACCCAGCAGCGAAGGTAGGATGAGAATATTTTTCCTAATTATCATAAATTGTGTAAAAAGCTCCTGTGAACAATCTATGAATAAATTTGTTCGTATCCCGCTTGATAAATGAAGCCTTTTTTTTTTAAAATAAAAATCTTGTCACTGTGCCCATTTTGTCATTATCAATGAAATAAAAAGCATTTAACAGAAATATAAACTAATTAGACAAAAGAACATCGTTTTGTCACCGTTCCAGTCGTTTTTCGGTCTGGTGTTCAGGATTTCTGTCGCGTTCTGTTCGGGCTGCGTCTTTTTAGTTTATTTTTTTTAATAAGTTGTGCAGTGGAAGGACGCCGTGGGGGTCGCTGGTAGATAGAAACGATGGATTTACACTGCGTAAGTGATCCTGAGGTTCATGCGTGGCGCTCAGCCCGGGGTTTTCCTCGGATGAAACATGTCTCCCTTTGGTTTTGCACAGAATTTACATGGCTCGTTTCTGCTTTAAACACATCCTCTTATCCAAGAGGCATCATTTCTGAGTGTGTAGGAGGACGACGAGAACAACACACACCTTCCAAACAATCGGTTTTCCCTTGCTTAGTATTCTGCTCTTTAAAAGTGTTCATGTTAGTGCCATCTTTCATTGTTTTTCCTCCTCCTCCTCCTCCTCCCCTCGCTGTGAAGTGTGACGGCTGTATTAAACCCCTCTGCGCTCGGAGTGTGTATCGATTGTTTGAGTGAGCCTGGGCAGACTAATGGCTGGGAGTAGGCTACTAATTGCTGCCGTGCAGACGCGACACACTTCCTTTCAGTCTCGCTTCACAACATCCTGTCACCACCTCTTATCCTCTCACCTCTCCCTTTCTCTCTCTCTCTCCCTCTCTCTCTCTCTCTCGCTCTCGCTCTCGTGTCTTCATCTGGTTAGTAGTTCAGTAATTTCACCAGTTACAAATAACCAGATTGTCGTGAAGATCATTAGGCGTTTTTTTTTTTTTCAAGTGTCTCGTCTGTAGTTAACTATTAACTTACAGTTATACTATGGCTCTGTTGAATTCTCAATTCTGATTGGTCAGAAGGTGTTGATTAATTTTCTGTAGCAATTCATAATAATTAAATAAATAATTTATCCTGACGTGTATGGCGATTTCTACGCTTAATAATAAACAATAAAAAAAAGGTGCTGTTATTTAGCAAAGAGAAACGTACATTTTTTGGAAGGAGTCTCCAGTTTCAGCATTTGGTAACAGTCAGTAAGTCTCGTTTCCACTTGGTAACATGATTTCGTGGTAACATGACAAGCTGCGTTTTTTCATCTTATTAAGTTCAAGAGTGAGAAAAAAGAGAGCATGGTGAAGGAACGACGGTTTTATAGCAGCTATAATGTAAAGTGAGAACAGGAACTAACTCGTTTCCCAGACATTCCACAACTGCAAACGGATAAAAAAAACGTGGGATTATTTAATAAATAAAAAACTGTAATTGTTGGAAAATTGCTGTGGTGTAAGAGGAATAAATTGGGGATTAGGGATGTTAACCTTTAATTAACGAGTTACAGTTTCATTGAGTTTGTACATCTGTATTTTTGAACATTATGTTTTTTTAGTAATAGCAATGTTTGAGATGTAAATTTCAGTTTTTTTTCAAACAGATTTCTCAAAACATTTGTAAGTACAATACGATGTTTAAGCCATTTCTCTCAATCTGATGTGAAAATAGTAAAAAACAAACAAACAAAAACAAAAAACACTTATTTGATAGCAATATTGCCTGCATTTTTTTTTTACCGTAACGTAGCATAAGGTAGCTAGGTGGAAACTCTAGGTTATATTACTGATATCTACATCTATTATTACTGTTATTATTTTTAAAATATGGGTGTTTTTCATTCAGTGAAGTCTTATTGTTATAATCCAGAGATTTCTTTCGGTATTTTAGACTCGTCGGATAAGTAGTTATCGCAGGCTAACGATAGTTAGCTCACCATTGCAAGTATTTGACGCAAAAAAATACTCATTACTGAAAATGGAATTAAGCTAAAAATAATAATGATGATTGGATGTTTGAAGTCATAATACAAAAATTCGGCGCAAATCATTTTGATCTGAGAGCAACAGAACGAAACGTACGTTTTTAATTACGCTTCCGCGTGGTATGAGGAAGATCCCTGAGCATGTGAAAGGGGTTTTGTGGGTTTTTTGTGCGTCTGTAAATATTATTTAATAGAGATGGCCCGGGTCAAATCAACATCAACACAGCACGAGGTTTCCTCCTGTTCAGAGCAGCAACAGGTTGAAATCAGCCCATGCATCATTCATGACAGCTTTCAGTCAGCAGCGACTCTGTAATTACTGCATCCAGCACCCTGGCAAATGCCACCTCCTCCTCCTCCTTCTTCTTCACCTCCTCCATCGATAGCAGGCTTTGTCCTTCTGCTTTTAAAAGCCTTCTTTAGAAATGTCAGCTCTTAATGGCCTTTCCCAAGACAGGGCGCTTTTAATGCATCATGTTATTGTAATACGGCACTGCATTAGATAGCTACAGGGAGAGCAGCGTGTAATGCATTACGCCGTGTGTGTGTGTGTGCGTGTGCGTATATGTTTGTGTGTGTGTGTGTGTGAGAGAGAGAGAGAGAGAGAGAGAGAGAGAGAGAGAGAGAGAGTGAGTGATGGCGGCTGTTTCAGTTACATATCAGCTGATGGCTAGGACAAAATTCAATCTAATTCAGGCTTTGATATCAAAAAGGCCTTTGAGGTTGGACTCTTGGGGCAGACTAAAAATATTAAAACTGATTTTAAAGTTTGTAATTTGTCTTATTACTCACTAACATTACATCAGGCAAAGAAAATCATCCTTATTGATTGATTGATTCGTTCATTCATGTATTCATTCAGGATGATTTTCACTGTGCGACATTACAAAGCGAGTAATCTGGTTATGAAAAGAGTTACGAATTACACTTCATCTGCATTGCACTTCGTTTAGGAAATGTTCTGAAATTAATAAGTGGTTCACGTCCACTGCTGCTCCACAAGCCAGGTATAAGGCTACTTTGGTTTTTGATGCAAAAATGAATTGCCGTAATCAAGTCAACCTCGCGAGGATGTAAATGTTGTGCAGAAAGCATGGTTTCAAATTACGCTGGTAGAGAAACGAAACATTGTCTCTTACTGCGTGTAATTGTATGAGAGCTATAATGTTAGCATAACCCGGGGGTTAGCAGTTGTTACACGCAGCAGAGTACTGAACCAGTTACATACGAACGTACGAAAAATATCCAGTGACTCTTCTGTACCCGATCCTCTGTTGCGTCTTTTCCAATCGCATTACTGTAGGAAGCTCATTGGACAAGATACTAGCTACAGATAAAACTAGAAAGGTCAGAGAAGGAAGGTTTTTTTTTATTCTACACGGTTTACCAAGCTGACAGTTAGCTTATGATTTACATTTACACATACATCCCTTTAGTATTTATATCACTCCCCAGTGTGACGCTCTTCACGCACAGAAAATGTCGCTGCATTGATTTTAAGAGCCCTTATCCGTTTAATTAAATCTCGGTACTCTTTTAACGTGAATGATGCTACTGTTCGTAAACACTGTATTTGTAAAATCACTTCGATGTAAAGAGGATTTTATTAACACGCTCATTCTGAAGTGACTTTTTTTTTTTCTTTGCTTCGTCTGTGAAGTGTGTGTGGGAGTGTTAGAAATGATTGACAGCTTTCAGGAACTCAGAAGGGTGAACAGCGAAAGTGTGCCAACAAGCGCACAAAGGCTGTTTTTTATAGAAATAATATGAATAAATATTCCAGTTTTACTTCTCTTTTGCCTTAATATACAAAAAATTTACAAATTAAGTCACATTGTCACAAATTAGCCTGTCGCTTTTTTTCACTATTGCACTTTTAATTGTTTAGTCTTTTTTTTTTTTTTAATCCTTTACATATTTCCATGACTTGAATTTGAGCTTATGAGCTAAGGGCTTGAAAATTTGAAAATTGAATTTTATGATTTTTTTTACATGCTGTGAGCTCATTTTTAAGCTTGAAATGGTCTTTTTTCTTTCTAGAAATAGACTGTGTAAATGAGGAAAATGTCTAAAAATAAGCTTAATAATAGGCTATATAAGATAAATGTTTAGGGTAGATAGCTTGTTTAATCACTAAAAAGTGCCACTGGTAAACAAATCGAAACTGTCTTATATTTGAATTACTTGAGGAGCCTTGATGGCAGCTTCACACACTCTTGGCATCGCAGCAGCTCCATGAAGGTGACACCTGCCATGCTTTTCCAACAGTGCTGAAAAATTTCCCTGCATATGCCGAGCACTTGGCTGCGAAACGACTTGTTGGTCTTGTTTTGGGAATGAATTCGTACACAAACACCAACATCGCTATTTTTATTTGCCGTAAAAAATTTAATAAATGTAAGGAGTTTTATTGAACATAAAAGACTTTTTCTCTTTGTCGGTAACTTTCTGGCTTCATCAAACACAAATCCACTGTGAAAATCATTTTTTTAGATGTTAGTAGATGTAGTAATGGAGTAATTAAAGCGGAGATATGTAATTTTTTACGGTGCAGGCAAGGCCTGTCTGTTCTCTCCAGCTGACCCCATTCCATCTGATAAAGCTAGGTGTCTCCTAACTTGCAGTTTTAGCTGAGAAGCCGTGATAGACCAAGGGGCGGAGCTTAATTCTGGGCCAGAACGATGTAAGAAAATGCAGACAGAAACCTGTGATGAAGAAATAAACCAGATCTTTTGCATAGCGATAGTTCGAATTAAAGCTAAAGTATTTTTGCTTTAGAATGATGTTAGTATTACACAACTAAAGACTACAGACTTCGCCTTTAAGAGATGACAGTTAACACTGCCATCGGAATAAAATATCAACTTCAGGATCACAAATTCTGGGTGTCAAAACAATGTTCTGGTTTCATTTCACCCAAGAACTATACTTTTTTTTTAAATAGAGCATCAAATACTGGACTTGTTTCTAATAAAAGATGAACTGCTCGTTCTTATCTGTGTCTGTTTCTTGGTTTTGTATGCTGTTTGATCTGGGTAATGTGTCAGTGACTGATGTGTTTGTCAGATTTTTGTGTTTGTGTTTAATGAGACTGCTGTATTCATGCTTGTGTGTGTGTGTGTGTGTGTGTGTGTGTGTGTGTGCGCGCGAACTAGTGTGTGGGTGTGCATATGGCAGCTCTGAGAATATGCGGTTTCCTGTGTGTGTTCTCACTTACCAGGCTACAGTCGTCATATGGCCCTTACTGAGAATGGAGGGACATCATCATAAATATCAGCAGGAGAAAACGTTAGTAATCCCTTTGTTTTGGTTTTTGATTTATTTTATTTTTTTCATTTTCTCAGCAGGTTCCTCCATCAGTAGCGAGTCCTCCCCTGTCTCATCTCCAGCCACAAACCAGAGCTCTCCAGTGAGCACGCCCAAGCGCGGTCCCCTCGGCCCGGTCATAGTGCCCCCTGGAGGCCACAGTGTGCCCAGCACCCCACCGGTGGTCACCATCGCCCCTACCAAAACAGTCAACGGCCTGTGGAGGAGCGAGAGCCGCCCTGTACGAGAGGTAACATCTTTCTCATAGATACAGATACACACACACACACACACCTTTGTACACCTCTGTACACGCAGGATGCAGTGACTTGTGGCAAATCTGACATTTTGTTTGCATACAAACAGTTGCGAGACATTAATGTTGGCTTGCCCCAGTGAGGTACTTGCTATTAATGATCCTAGAACTTTTTTGTTTCCGTTTATTCCGTTTATTCTTAGGTTAAAAAAATATAAAATTATGCATATTTCCTGCATAACGACCGTGACAGACGTCTAAAGGCTTGGGTTTCAGCGCTAAGTTGCAAAGACATTACATTCTAGAGAACTGTAATCTCCATGCATTTTCAGTCTGATGAAAAATACTTAACGCTGCTACATTAACATTACGTTACATAACTTGTACTTGTCATTTTACTCTATGTAACATTGATTCCTAATCCCTGTTTACAGAATTTACGCTACAAAGCGTTGATTTCCAGTCCCTGTTTACGAATTTTAAAAAGCGTAACGTCAATTCTAAATCACTGATTATGAATTTGAAACTGTGCAACGTTGAATCTAAATCGCTGTTTACAATTTTTAAATGGTGTAACATCGAGTCTAAATCAATTCGCTCATAGCGTATACATATATAAGCACACTTAATGTCTCACACACTTGTTTGTTGAGGGATTAGTGGCTTAATGACATGCCACGGCAGAACGACTGTGACATATGCACATGTGACACAGCTTCCCCTCCCCACTACGTGAAACAAAACCGAAAGGCCAGCGGGTTGACGGCTTCAACAACAACTGACATCTGTGCCCTCCCCCTTGACTAGGCAGTCAAGTGCATCCTTCTATCCTTTCTCTCTCTCTCTCAATCTCTCCCTCTCTCTTTCTCTCCAATTCCTCCATCAATCTTGACCCATCTCTCTGTATGAGACAGGAACGCTCACTTTGAGAAAGGATAAAGAATTACGGTCACGCTCGAATCCTTCTTATATTCACACACTAATGCTAACGGCAGCTGAACTCTTTATCTAAGAGATGAGTTCACAGGTTGTGACAGCCACGGCCATCATCTGTTCCCTGCTCTGGCTTAATTTTGACCTCTTCGACTGCCTCCATTAGCCCAGGGTTTCAGAAGAGGTCAGAGGTCAATACAAGAGTATGCTTCAGTTTCAGCTTCGCGAGTGGACAAAAACAGTGAAATAAAGTTTTCAGGTTTTTATTACTACACTGTAAGAGAAGTTACGAAAGTTATAGATGCAGTTTATCTATATAGATGTAGTGTCTTAATATAAGAATTCTGACAGGAGTAACCCTTCATTACACAGGGTGTGTTGTGAATGTTTGTGTGTGTGTGTGTGTGTGTGTGTGTGTGTGTGTGTGTGTGTGTGAGAGAGAGAGAGAGAGAGAGACAAGATGGAGCGTCGCTTTGCTTTCAAAGAAGGATGTCGTTCTGCTGTTGCAGCTTGTAATTGCTTCTTAATTGGCAATTTGGATTTATCGCTCCATCTGAGTGACGCCAGTGAATGCCATTCTGATGCGCACGGTTTCCCCAGCGCTTTACCATGGGGAGGGCATTGATACAATACTCTGTGTGTGTGTGTGTGTGTGTGTGTGTGTGTGTGTGTGTGTGTGCGCGCGTTGGGGGTTCGCAGATGCTTTGTTTTAAATAGAGAGTGCATTCTGCTGCGAGTTTGTAGGTCAGGGAAAGGTGAGGGTTACCGAAGGCATTATTTTTATTTTTTTTTTTGCAACACAGAAAGAACACACACTCACTGAGCTAATAGCGTTTGATATTGGATAAGCTCTTTTTATTGACATTACTTAATTTGTGTTGGATCAATTGTCACATGATGGTTCAGGTTTTTTTTTTTTTTTTTAATCTATAAATATTCGACCACACTAGGGTGTTTTGGAGGTTCGTGGTGTGTTCTGCTCAGTGTTGAACAAGGTTACATCGAGGGTCATACTTCATCTCAGGCAGACAAAAGACACAAAGGCGGAGCAGGGCCAGGCGGCAGACAGGCCTCAGGCTCCTAACACAACACACGCTTCTTTCATTTTTAATGTGTGCAGGCCCACCACACACCTGCTGGCCCTCTGAGACACACACACACACACACACAGACCACACCAGGGGTAACGAGGTTGCTTAACTCGGTGCTAAAGACTAAATGGCCAGCAGAGGGCACCAGGGCTAACGTGTGTGTTTTACAAACAGGACTGGAAGCTGCTTTTAAACCTGAAGTGTTTTTGCTTGACATTATTTGGACGTGCAGCTTGTCTCTAAAACATTGTTTTAACATTCCAACAAATTTATATTTCTATACACAAAGTTAACTGCAAGCACAAAATACCAAAAAATCGAACTTCTATATATCCCTTAGTTTAATGCCTTATTAAAACAAATTAAAAAACGATTTTATTGAGTTTCATTTGTTTCATTATGAATGTATAACATTTTGTAAACATATCTTGATCTACTGGTTTTAAAAAAAACAAAAAGTTCAGTAATTTTGAGGGCTGTGCAATCTCCAAACCAGCTCACAAAACTCGCGGTTGCCTCAAGGCACAAAGTCAAGCACAGCCATCTTAATGAGGCAGATTAAAAAGCAATTAAGACTTCTTACAATTAGCGGTAGGGAGTCATCGAACGTGGAGCATCAGATCTCCTTCTTCTCTCGACCGTGTGCTGAACAGATGTCATGTAAACGTAGAAATGGACGTTGTGCCATTTTCTAACAGCGAGAACAGTGATACACACATCCAAGGCCGTCTGTGTGATTTACAGCGTGGAAATCTCCTCTCAGAGCGCGTGTATTGCTTCTTTGTGGCGTTCATTGAGCATGAGCTGCTGCGGCTAAATGTCAGCAGGCAAGCCACAAATAAAAAAGAAAAGCAGCGCTAATAGATGGGTGTGTACCATTCCACACTGCCTGATCCCTCTCGGTGATACCCGCAGGGGAGGTAGGAAACTGGGGGGGAGGTTGAGATGCCAGTGATTTTGACTTCTTTTGACATATCTGAAGCACTTTTCTGCCTGGCTGCACATCAGCGAGTGACCCTCCTCCTCCTCGTCCCCGCGAGCGCTTACAAAGCCATTAGCAGAGCGGGGTACTCAGGAGAGGCAGGAGGGGTCAGGGGGCACATGTGGGCGCCGAACGGAGGCCGACTCGCTGCTAAGTGGAGAGCGTTAAACAGAGAGAGATAAAGAGGAACTGACAGGAAGGAGGTACAAGCACCAGAGGCATTTAATATTACATGTGAGCAGTGTTGAGTGGCGACGGGTCATTGGCTGGGACACAGAGGTAATGGTGCTCTAAATGGGCTTTTCTCCAGAGGAAGGCTGCCAAAAGGACATCCACAGTTTCTCACAGCTTCACTCACCGTTCCCTCCCCACCTGTCTCCGTCTCTTCTGCCCAGAGACGTCGATACGCTGCGCCTTTTCTTCATCAAGCCTCACTTCGTCAATCTCCTCCCCTTCAGCGTGACTCTGTGGCTCCTCGTTCATCTCTGAGGATCTGTCCGATCTGTTCGTTATCTACTGAATTTAAAGCTCAGTGCTCATTCTGCATGTATTTTTCATTTTCACAAAGAACCTTTAGTAGCAGCGTTTCCTGCTGGTTGGTTTCTTGCTACATGCTCGAATACCAGCACAGACAGGACCTCACTAGCAGCACTGCTTATAACTGACTGATTTTATACTGGTGCCATTAAAATCTGTGAACTGCTTAACCAAACAGTCACTGGAACTGGAAAACTGAAAATGAACTGGAACTCAGGATTCTGTTTGTGTAGGTTCTTAGTTTTTAATTGTGCAACGAAAAAGTCTTTTTCAATTTCCAGGTTGTCATTAAAAGTCGTGTGTGTGTGTGTGTGTTTGTGTGTGTGTGTGTGTGCGTGCGTATTGCTGTTAGCCTAATCTAATGAGACAAGCGTGTTATTCTCAGTATCTCCATTGCATTAATAATCTCTCTATCTCTCTGTATCTCTCTCTCTCACAGTCAGAGTCGGGCCCTCGTGGTGTCACTAGAGAGCGTTTGGCATCTGAGGCTCAGGAAAAAGGCGGCCCCTCTGTTCCAGCTCACCTCATAGGAAATCCGTACGCATTTGGCCTGACGTCTGGATCTGTGATGCAGGATTCACGCTTTCAGCCTCTGAAGTAAGTATGACTTTAATATATGACTAACACACGGAGAGAACGGGAATGAATTCATATCCTCGCTAGCTCCAGTGTCTTCCAGAATATTACTCTAGTCCTGTCTGAAGGCTGACCTCACTGACACCAGTCTTGTCTTCCTCAATTTCTCTTTTTCTGTGTAGCAGTCTGCCAAGGCAGATACCCCACGGTGTGCCCCCCGCCGGAGTACCAGAGGAGTACCTGCGTGGTTTCCGTCCCTACGCCACAGCCGAGGACCTGCGCATGCCCTCACTGCCCTTGGGCCTGGACCCGGCCACTGCTGCAGCCGCTGCCGCTAACTATTATCACCCCAGCTACCTGGTCCACCCCTCGTTCTCCCCTTACAGGTAATAGCACACATAAGCTGGATCTTATCTTTACCAGTCACAGATTCATCTATCTATCTGTCTGTCTATCTATCTGAAAAGTCATGTAAATTTGAACAAAACAAACCCACATCTATGCACTGGGTGTCTGTATCAGGGTCAATAATAGTTGGTTCCCTAATAGACTTCATGGACTTCATGGCCACGCAGTTGTTGCGGAAGCTGAAAAAAATGCATGAAATTTTTTTTTGATCACACACCACTCCATGGGCAAATCATAAACCAGCATTAGAGCAGTGTGAACACTGCTGTCACATCCACTGACCTCACATCCACATGTTTTGCAGGCAAATTTTCTAAATTGAATAAAACAGTATCTGAAAAACAAAAATCTAGCAGAGTCTTATTTATACCAGTATCACTCCCATTACCAGTGACACAAACACATCCCTCAGGAGACTAACACTCTCCACCCTCTGTCTTTCTCTTTCTGTCTCTAAGGATGGATGATCCTTTCTTGTCGGCACTGAGGTCTCCGTTTTATCCTTTACCTGCAGGGGGCGCTCTGCCCCCACTGCACCCGTCTGCTGTGCCCATGCACCTCTCAGGGGTGCGTTACCCTGGCGACCTCAGCCATGCCTCGCTGTCCAGTCTGCAGTCTGAGAGGTATACACACACACACACACACACACACACACACAGACATCTGTACAGATACACACACACTCAAACATATTTCTGAGTGCTATGAAAGCTGTTCCTGACTCATTTTCTCTCTCTCTATCTCTCTCTCTCTCTCTCTCTCTCTCTTCCTTTGTGTGTGTCGTCTCTCCCCAGGCTCCAGATGGAGGATGAGCTTCGTCAGAGAGAGAGGGAGCGAGAGAGAGAGCGTGAGCGGGAAAAGGAGCGGGAGCGCGAGGCAGAGCGAGAGAAAGAGCGAGAAAGAGAGAGGGAGCGAGAAAGAGAGAGAGAAAAGGAGCTTGAGAGAGAGAGGGAGAGAGAAAGGGAGCGTGAGAGAGAGAAAGAAAGAGAGCGAGAGAGGGAGAGGGAGAGAGAGCTGGAGAGACAGAAGGAGAGAGCAGCACGAGAGAAGGAGCTACAGGTGTCCAAGGCCATGGAGGGTCACTACCTGGCTGAGCTGCACGCTCGGAGAGGCCAGGCCGAGGAACGAGCGAAGGCCGCCGAGAGGCTCACTCCCAACAGAGCAGGTAACACTCAGGACACACGTACACTACAGCTGGGCAAAAACAGCATGTGCATGTGCGGTATGTCTGCTCTTCAGTATATTGGGTATATATAGTATATAGTATATTGGAGACATTACAGCATGTGTCTGATGTATAAGCCTCCACTCTTCTGGGAAGGCTTTCTACAACATTTTGGAGTGTGTCTGTGGGAATTTGTGCCCATTCAGTCAAAAGAGCATTAGAGAGGTCAGACACTGATGTTGGCTCGCAGTCGTTGTTCAGTGGTGTTATGGATCTCACTTTATGCACAGGGGCATTGTCATGCTCTAACAGGAAAGAGCCTTCCCCAAACTGCTGCCTCAAAGTTGGAAGCGTACATTTGTCTAAAATGGCTTTGTATGCTGTAGCATTAACATTACCCTTCACTGGAACCATGGGGCCCAAACCCTAAAAACCAGCCCCAGACCATTATCCCTCCTCCACCAATCTTTACTGTTGGCGTTACGCAGTCGAGTAGGTAGCGTTCTCCTGGAAGCCACCAAATTCAGATTCGTCAGATTGCCAGATAGTGAAGCATCAATCCAGAGAACACGTCTCCACTGCTCCAGAGTGCAGTGGCGGCGCTTTACGCCACTCCATCCGACGCATGGCTTTACGCACAGTGATCTTAGGCTTGTGTGCAGCTGCTCGGCCATGGAAACACATTTCCTGAAGCTCCAGACGCACAGTTCTTGTGCTGATGTTGCTTCCAGAAGCAGTTTGGAACTCTGTAGTGGGTGATGCAAAAGAGCGTAGGTGATTTTTATATGCTATGCGCTTCAGCACTCGGCAGCCCCGCTCTATGAGTTCATGTGGTCTACCGCTTCATGGCTGAGCTGTTGTTGCTCATAAATGCTTCCATTTCACAATAATAGCACTTACAGTTGACTGGGGCAGATTTAGCAGTGCAGAAATTTCTCGAGCTGACTTGTGGTAAAGGTGGTGTCCTATGAGAGTGCCACGTTTAAAGTTCGAAGCTCTTCAGTATGGCCGACTGCTAATGTTTCCGTATGGAGATTGCATGGTTATATGCTTGATTTTATGCACTTATTAGCAACGGGTGTGGTGGAAACACCTGAATTTAAAAATTAGGGGTGTCCACATACTTTTGCCATACATGTGAATTTTGTTCTGTTATTTATTTATTCTTGGAGGTTGGGGGTATGTCCCACTGGAAAAGTGCCGTGGAGAGAATGGGCAGAACTGTTCATGATGCTCTCCAGTTTTGCTGCCATCCTCTTCTCTTTAATTATTTCCAGTGAGTCTATAGTACGGTTTATAATATAGTATAGTATAATAATGTATGGTATAGTAGATAAAAAATGTATATTTCTATCCAGGCTCATGCACTGCACATGTAGTTTAACTGATACTGACCAGTAAATGTTTAATTTGTGTGTTCCAAACCTTTATATTTTATTAAGTGTAATATATTGGAAATGAAAGACACAGATCTCATCTTTGGAGCATGGGACTTATCTCTAAGTAAAGATATAGTATAGTAGATAAAATAGTTATTTTATAGTGTAGTATGGTAGGATTTAGTCGATTATGCACATCATGTGTTAGGGAGGCCAAACTAACACAAGAGTCCACTTAGGTTCATCCTATCTTGCTCCAAAGCAAAGATATAGTATAGTATAGTATAGTATAGTATAGAATAGACGACTGTACTCTCCTTTGGAGCAAGAGAGGATGAACCTTAGTGCACTCTTGTGTTAGTCTTGACCTCCCTAACGTCTGATGTGAATTTGGTGAAGATCTGGGAGGTCAAGACTAACACAAGAGTGCACTTTGTTTTGTTCTATCGTGTTCCAAAGCTGAGATATAGTATAGTATAGGAGATAAAATAGTTATTTTATGGTGTAGTATAGCAAATTTAGTAGATTAAATAGTATAGGATTAACCATTTGCAACTTTTTAACCATGCTATACTATACTATACTATACTATACTATACTATACTATACTATACTATACTATACTATATTAGATCTCAGCTTCGGAACATGATGGAACAAAACAAAGTGCGCTTTTGTGTTAGTCTTGACCTCCCTAACGCACAGTGTGAATTTGGGTAAAATCGGAGAATATAAAATTTTTTGCCCAAAAAAACACCAAGGCCAAAAGTGACATTCTCAGATCTTCACCAGATTCACTTCATACGTTAGGGAGGTCAAGACTAACACAAGCGTGCACTTAGATTTGTTATATCTTGCTCCAAAGCTGAGATATGATATAGTGTAGTGTAGCATAAGTATAATATAGCATAGCGTAGTATAGTATATGTGGTATAGTAGGGTTTAGTAGATTAAATAGGTATAGTCATTAAAATTGGTGTGATGTAGTAAAGTGAATTATAGTATACCATGGTATAGTGTAGCAAAGCATATTATAGTATAGTAAGGTTTAATGGTTCAAGTAGGTATAGTCGATAAAATTGGTAACATATATAGGAAAATATAGTACAGCAAGGTATAGCACAGTGTAGTGTAGGTGGGTGGGTGTATTTTATTGATCCCCTGGGGAAATTTGGGTGCTACAGCAGCAAAGGATGTTAATGTACTAGTTGTACATTATATACATAAGATATACATAAGTTATACATTCAGCACATACAAAAAAGTAACACACAGTGCAACAACATAAGATGTAAAAACACAACAAGGTGCAGAATGACAGCAGTAGAAAAACAGCAGCAGAAATTCACAGCGATTAAGTCGTAGGATATATATACGCTATATGGCCAAAAATATGTGGACACCTGATGGTCACACTCGTATGTGCTTGTTGGACACCCCATTCCGAAACCGTGGCATTAATATGGAGTTTCCCCTCCACTCCCCACTTTTCTGCTATACCCACAATTCTGTCAGCACAGAGCTCATCTTTAACACCTACACATGTGAACAGCTGAATCCTTTAACGTCCTGCCTGCTTGCCATATTCAGCCTACCTCTAACACAGTGCGTTTCTTCTCCAGATAAAACCAAAGAGACCGCCCTCCCTGCTCCTAAACCAATCCAGGCAGGCCTGCACCCTTCACTAAGCTCCTCCCACCACCCGGTGCCCACCTTGCTTTCCGCACACGGCATGTACCTCGGACCAGGAGGGACGGGACCCGGGGCTCTGACGCCTGCCATGATTCTGCAGCGCAACAATGAGGAGGAGCGGTGGCTGGCTCGGCAGAGGAAATTACGGCAAGAGAAAGAGGACAGACAGTACCAAGTGTCCGAGTTTCGCCAGCAGGTTCTGGAGCAACATCTAGACATCGGTCGGCCAGGAGAGGCGCCCGAGCTACGGAACGAGGGGCCGAGGTACAGAGGCTCGTTTTTTATGGGTTAAAGGAATCTTGCACTCGTTTTTATGTTATTTTGCTTGCAGAAGTTTACATTAGTTCATTCAGGGGTGGGGCTACAAGTTTGTGATGTCACAAAATACCCTCAGTGGATTTGAACCTATCACAGTCCTATATGCAAATGAGAGTGATGACATGGTATCTGAGAATATAATTAAGCAAATAGAGACCCAGATGCTGCAATTTCAGTCATGTGACCTGTGATGAATGCATTCTATTTATGCAGTTTGCAGCTAACTAGCAAGAGGATTTTTTCCTCTTATATTTTCTAATTTGCATATCATGGATACTAATAAATCCAGACATAACGAGGGTAAAGGTGTATAGATGTTCCTAGGCCATTTTTAGTAGTTTCTTATGGATTAAAACATATTAAACTATTTTTAGTGGTATAAAGGAGCACAGTGTGGGGTCGGATTTCTCTGCTGTTTCTTGGTGCGGGTGTATGCTCCTCATTTCCACGGCGACACAGATCTCAGCGTGGATTCGCTTTGAATCTGCTAGTGTTTAGCTGCGAACTCACACTATTCTTGGTGTCAGTGTTACTCTAGATTCTGGCGTCGCTGCAGGTTGGCCGTTTGAAGGGTGTGCAAGCAGGGAGGGAGAGAGAGCGAGAGAGAGTGTCTCTGATTTTGCAGAAGTGACTGAGTTGTGTTCCCAGACGATTTTTTTCTGTATTATTTCTGTTTTTCTCCCCTTTGCATTTCACATTTCTGATTAGTCAAGCCTCATTACAAACACACACACACACATACACAAAGCGCTAATTATTATTGTTTAACCTGTTGAGGCTTTGACCTCAGCGATAGTCGCACATCTGAACCTCTGCACTTTGTTTACAGCCGGCTTTCCTCTCTGCGTAACACGAGCTTTTGCTTTTGTTGCATTGGAGAGGTCAGATCCAGTGCTGGTGTTAGTGGTGGCTGTACGGATGAGTGAGTGTGTGTGAGATCCACACTGATAATTACAGCACTTGTGCGATCAGATGTCTGAATGCTCAGCACACTCTGATCTGATTAGCTTCTTTGAGGGTTAAGGACAAATTTAACGAGAGTTTCAACCACAAAAAGAGAATAAGAGGAAATACATGTCTTCTAATAGGCCTTATTATTTATCCATTTTCAAATAAAAAGAAGCCAGTTTCATACTAGATGAAGAACATGGAGGATGAACACACTTCAGAGGCATCTGAGTTTATTCAGTTCCCCTGTTTTCCCACGAAACTGACTGCACATGGAAAGACACACACAGAAGCTGCTGTTTGTTTTAATCTCTAAACTCAGTTTAGACCCTTTCAGGATGACGTAGGCAAAAAAAATCTAACTTATGATGCAGAATAATTATCATCGCTTCATCTTTTCATTATACCATCTCTATAAATAAAATGGCATAGATCACAATCACTGGGTCTGTTTCTTGTGTTCATTTAAAGAAACATTAATATTGTTTGACTTTTTTTGTATATTCATATTTGCCCCTCTTTATTTCTCACACAGGCCCATCCAAAACCACCACGAGGCCGGGAGCAGAGAGCGCGACCGAGAGCGGGATATCCACCCCCACCTCGGCGCTCCTCCACCTCTCATCTCCCCCAAACCCCAGCCCAGAGACCACGCCCCTGCCCCACCCACCACCCTCTGGAACCCTGCCTCGCTCATAGACACCTCCTCTGACTCACGGCGGCCTCTCCACGAGCCACATTCAGGTCCCTACGACATCAGCCGCCTCGCTCCGCCTCCGCCCAAAACCGAGCGCCATTTCAGCTCGGAAAAGCCCAAAGAGGGACACGAGAAGTTCCCGCTCATCCGACCGACAGGGTTCTCCGAACCCCGCCCCTTTCTGGCCGAGCTAGAGAAATCCACACAGTCCTTTTTAAACCAGCAGCGGGCGACGCTGAGTCTGAGCACACAATATGGGGAGCTGAGCGGTACTCTGAAGAACAGTGCAGTCCATAAGGGCCTACAGGGACCACCGATGAGGCCAGGAAGCGATTCCACGCTTGTGTACGATGAATATCTGCAGCTGCATCGACGGCCAATTAGCAAACTGGACCTGGAGGAGAGGAGGAGGAGGGAAGCAAGAGAGAAAGGTGAGTTGCAAGGGGTCAGTGTGCTTTTAAAACTTAAGTAATGTTTTAGCGTTGAGGTAAACATTCAGTTTAGTTTAGATCTTAGTGATTAGAATTATAAATCTTGGAAATATAAAGAAAATATATGTATATACTGTATGTAGATCCACATATCTGGGAATGCTTCTTGACTGCAGCTGTATGTCTGTGGGAACATTTACTTTCTGTTTTATCCATAATAGACAAAGTGTTTTTCACATCCATTCCAGAAGTTAAACCAGATAAAGGGTCATGTTTTTGACCCGCAGCTTAACTTCCTCTTGTTATCAAGTGGCTATAATATTAATAACCCATTGGCTGATTTTGAAACGAGCGCTGAGTGACTCAGGTGTGCTGTCGTGTGCAGGATATTACTACGAGCTGGATGACTCGTATGACGAGAGCGATGAAGAGGAGGTGAGAGCTCATCTCCGGAGAGTGGCCGAGCAGCCGCCACTCAAACTGGACGACTCCACTGAGGTAATACAATGCTGCACACTCCAAAAAAGCACTTCACACACACATAGCATGGGTGATAATTATCAGCCCTGAGAGAGAAAAAAAATCCACTCTCGCTCTCTCTCATTGTGCTCCTCGCTCTCACTGTAGAAGTTGGAGTTTCTGCGGCTGTATGGTTTGACCACCGTGTCTCGGCGAGAAGAGCTGCTGGCGCAGAAGAGGAGGAAGAGGAGGAGGATGCTCCGGGAACGAAGCCCCTCGCCTCCGGCTGTGGCCAGCAAGCGCCTGCCTCTTCCACTTAGCACCCGCTTTACTCCTGAGGAGATGGACAACAGCCCAGAGCTGGAGGCCAAGAAACGCTTCCTCACCATGTTCAGCCTCAATCACCTGAGCACGCAGCAGAGGAAAGGTACATAGTTTGCAAATTTTTCTTTTTCTTACCCCATTAGGCAGTGGTCCAGTACCAAAGGTTTCAGTTTAGTACTTGCTTAAGATGAGCACCAGATTTATATTAATATCATTATTGTTTCTATAGTAACAGCCCATTCAGTGGAACTTGTACAGAGGATGCTCCACCTGATCTAAGATTAGGAACGATTGATTATAGCTGCTAAAGTAAAAAGTAAAATAGTCTAAAGTTTGTAAACTAACTTGTTCAGTGGGCGTTCCACAACGTTAAATGGATAAAAGTCCTATATCAGAACACAACCAAGTGTTTTATTCCTTACAATAATACTATTTTTGTTTGGTCAGACTTTCTTTAACAGTTGGCTGAAATTAAACTCATCCAGTCAGACAAAGGAACAGTGTTAATCCAGAAATTTCTTTGACAGTGGTGTCACGTTTACTGTTGAGTCCGTTGGCCATTCCAGCTGTTTCTCACGTTAGTGGAAAATGAACGTCCGTACTGACACGTTCATAATGCTGTGCATCTCCAGCATCATATAAAAGTTTGCCACTTGTACCGCTGACCGCCGCAGCTCTCCCGTCTCAGACGAGGCTCTGAAGTGTGTTTCCTTTATTTCCGACAGAGAACGAGAGAGTGGTGGAGCTGCTGCACGCCATTAAGCAGAAAAGCGTGACTCTAGACACCATCAGGCATAATCCTTTCCCACTGTGCAAGAGCCCGCTGCTCCATCAGTCTGGTAAGGTGCACACACACACACACACACACACACACACACACACACACACACACACACACACACACACACACACACACACACACACACACACACACACACACACAGAGACAGTATCTTACATAGCCTGCCTATAAAGCTGATCATTTGTGTCGTTATGATCAACAATTAAGTACATAACTATTTTGATTTATACCACAGCGCTGTCGAATTCTCAAATCTGATTGGTCAGAAGGTGTTGATTAATTTTCTGTAACAGCAGCTCTGACAGTAGTTCTGGTTGTAATTCAAATCGCAGATTTATTATATTAATGCGTTCGTTCTAATATATTATCGTTTCTGTATTAACAAATTACACATGCACTTGTATGGCGGATGCTTCACTTAATTTAAAGCTAATAATAAAAAGATTAAACACTGTTATTTAGCAAAGAAAAACATGTAATCGTTGAGATGGTGAGGTTTTCTGTAAGGCAAACATTTATTTAGCATTTTTTAACATTAAAACTTACTGTAAGGGATTAAAAAGTGTGACATTCATTAATCAATAAAAAGTGTAATCATCGGTATCAGAGGAATAAAACACTTGAGGATGTGCTGTTATAGGAAAATAATCAGGATGGTAACAGTAACTCTGTCACTGATTATCTTCCTATAACTAAACTAATTAGCTAGCTTGTCGATCTTAATTTATTAACAACAGAGTTTGATTTCTTTTTGTGTTTGTGCACCATGATGAGAAAGACAATATGGCGTTTGTGCTACACTCCCTGTTCATGTCTCCAGTGTCATCAGTCTTGTTAAACCAGATGGTGTATATTGTGTGCATTGACAGCTCCAGATGTTTAAAGTTGAATTATTTTTGGTTCCTTTACTTTCTTAATGAGTACTGTTGGAATTTTACACCTACAGATTTCTTAGAAAAGTGTTTTATTCATAAGAAATGCTGAATGCTGTGCATCAAAAAATTTTTTTTTGTATGTCTGCTTCACAGATTCATCCTCATCCCAGTCTCCAGGCCAGTCAGGCGAGTTAGTCAGTGCCAGACCCCCGAGTCCTCCACCTCCGTCCACTGGACCTCCAGCTGAGCCTTCCTCCGCTCCACCTCTCGAGCACCTCAGACCCGTCACTGAACCGCTCAGACCAAAGGACACTCCCCTTCCCCTGTCATACGCCGATAAAAACCGAGGCAGCGACGTAATCCTCAGCAAAAAGCCCTCCAGCCTGCTGAACAGCATGCGTCCTCCTGCGCA
Source organism: Pangasius djambal (assembly GCA_022985145.1). NCBI lineage: Eukaryota > Metazoa > Chordata > Actinopteri > Siluriformes > Pangasiidae > Pangasius > Pangasius djambal. The sequence continues at coordinate 27,377,495 of CM040980.1, read as the reverse complement.
CCCTAAAGACGGCGCAGGAAGCCTGAACGGCCGGAGCAAGACGTGGGAGAGCTTTACGGCCGAGGAGTTCGCCCAGCAGTTCCACGAGTCGGTGCTGCAGTCCACTCAGAAAGCACTGCAGAAGCACAAAGGTGGGCTTTTTCACGTTTCTCTTTTCTGTCCTATTTGGATTACATTAACAGAGGTGCCAACATTTATGGTTTAGACATAGCATTTGGGATTTTTTGATCCGTTGCAATACGGGAGACACCTGAAAACTATGGATTTCTGATATCTCAGCTGAAGTCAGACCAATCATGAAGAAAATTCACCCAACAGAAAAGCCAATTCACTGAAGGGGAAAGGACGTGGGATGTCAAAGACGTACATTTGCTCTTGTGTCACAACGACTTTATCTAGGTGAACTTTGACCTGTGTATTGCTGTTTTCTTACTGTTGCTTGGCATAAAAAAAAAAACAGATGTGAAATTATGTTTTTCATCTTTGCCTGGGAGGATTTTCCTGTAAGCAATGTTGGCACCTCAGCGTTAAGCAAACATTCAAGGGGGCAGAGTTTAGAACCAATATTACCAAGACAGCGATAAGTGACTATACTGCATGTTCAGTCATGTTGCTTTTGTTTATATCAATTCAATTCAATTCGATTTTATTTGTATAGCACTTTTAACAATGGACATTGTCACAAAGCAGCTTTACAGAAATAAATGGATTTAAAAAAAATCTGAGAAAAACTCCCTGAGATCATATGAGGAAGAAACCTTGAGAGGAACCAGGCTCCCCAAAAGGGAACCCATCCTCATCTGGGTGCGACGGATAGTGCGATTATAAATACATCCCTTCTATTATTGTGTACTATAAGGACAAATAGTGCAATTGTGCAACCAATAAATTCATCACAGTTTTTGCAAGAAATCCGGTTGGTTAAAATCTATCCACTGTCCACTGACGGAGTCCTGAGTACGAAGCTGCTCGTGGCAACCGCAGCCCCAAAGCCACTACAGCAATCGCAGTCCCAAGCCATCACAGTACAGCTCCCCATATGTGATCCCCAAGCCATCTCCACAGCCCCCAGGTGGCACCATCCCCAGCAAACCAAACGGTTCTTCAGGCCGTCCATATGGGCCCCAGCAGCAGCAAGCGAGCTCAACCGATGAGAACTCCAACCAGAAGCAGGGCATCAGGATGGGTCAGGCAGGTCCAGGGAGCAGAAGGGGTCAGGATCGAGCTTATTTGTATATTATTATTTCAAATTATTAGATGTATATAAACACAAAACATGGAAATAGAAAAAAAAATGCGTACTTGGGACTTGGGAGGTGGCAGGTTTGTGGAATGACCAGGCTTTTCTGTTTTAAAAATAAATTAATTTTTGTATTTATTCACACAGTGACCTGTAATTTTTCTGTAACGCTAACATATTGCTACTTTACAGTGTTACTCAAGAACATAATACCTGCATTTTTTTAAACCTGTCTATTTTTTCTCCTCCCACCAGGTGGCGCCTCGGCCATCTCTGAGCCCAACCACACTATGGACTCCACGGTGCACTACAACATCCCGGAGCTGCAGAGCGGCGCGGGCCGCAGCACACACCCTCACACACACCCCGCACTCCAGCCCAACGGTCTGCACTGCCCACCCGCGGCCCGGCGAGACGGGCCGCCACGCCCCGAACTCTCCACCGAGGAAGACTCGGATGAAGGGGATGAGGAAGAGGAGGAAGAGGAAGAGGCTCTGGGACACAGGTGGAATGGGATCGAGTCCATCTTCGAAGCATATCAAGAATATGTTGAAGGTGAGTTGGGTTTATGATCATCCTATTTTGACTGAGTTATTGATATTAGTCCTGTCAAGATCATCAAATTCTAGTGAACATTTAATTGCCATTAACAGCTGTACTGGCTTATGATCTGCAAAGGACAGATATAACACAAATAAACGTAAACATGCACAACTCAGAGTCATGGGCTTTATAATAGTATCGTTATGTTTCAGTGGGAACATAACAGCGTAGACGTTTCATTTCACTTTCCTTTTTTCAGCACTTTTTTTTGTCTGATTAGAATAGCTGTAAGAAACCGTAGCTAAAGCAAAATTCCTCTCACTTAAGGTAAAGTTTATAGTGCAGTTCATTTAGACAAGCACTATTCTGAATTCCACTGAAAATAATGCATTTATACTGAACTGTTCTTATTTTGTAGAAAATAAACTGTAGCTATTCTCTTGTTAATTAGGCTCTGTGTGTGTGTGTGTGTGTGTGTGTGTGTTGCTGTCACTACTGTGATGCGAATGGAAGTGCAGGTCACTCACTGATTGTCGCTCTCTATCTCTCTCTGTTTTATTTTTGCTCCTCGTCCTGTCTGATCTCATCTCAGAGCAAAATATCGAGCGTGAGGTGCTGCACAGTCAGTGCAGGAAGCTTGAAGCCCAACACTACAACCTCAGCCTGACTGCTGAACAGGTCTCTCACTCCATGGGGGTAAGCGCCACACCTCTGTTTCAGCTGCTCTCTAGTGGTCTCTCTTGCCTTGAATTCTGCAGAGACGTAGCACGTAACTGTAGCACGAACGAAGGTTAATATTAATGTGCTCGATCTAATGCGTTACTGTTTCTATAGCGACAGCTCATACACACACATACACAGCTCATACACTGGAGTGTGTCATTCTTTACGTAATAAATTACAACTTGAAATTGTTGGCAAATTGCTGTGGTATAAGAGAAATAAACCACTTCAGGATGTGCTGTTATAGGAAAATAATCAGCTTTGGGGTGGTATAGGTAACGCCACTCCATCACATTTATTCCACATTAAAGCACTGTACAATAAAACAGGTGTGTGTTTTTATTCGGACAATTTTTTAGGCCACGCTTCTATTTTGCAGCATGATTTTTTTGCTCACGAAATCATAGGAAAATACATATAGCGGCTTTAGCGGATATACAATGTCACATCTTCCTGTAACCAGGCAGGAAGTGACAAATTCTGGATGGGAATTTAGTCCTAAAGGGAAAAAGTTTAGGTTTAGACTACACTTTCTTGACATCACACTGGAACGAAAAGACAAGTTAAGTTACAGACCATGTAGTGTGCATATATAGTGCAAAAAAAAAAAAAAAAAAGCCATTTTAGATTCAGCTTAACTGTGTGTGAAGATCTGGGTGGGTTTTTTTTTTAAATGTGGATCCTGATGTCGAACTTGTTTTTATTTACTTTTTCAGTCTTTATGATAAATTATAAGGATGGTATTGTCTTTGAGAAAGTGAGAAAACTTTCAAAAACTATTACTAAACACAGGTACAAATGAAAACCTTAAAAGTGCGGCATAAATTAGAACTGAAACGTTTTTTTTCTAGAGGAATCCGGACACTCGTTAACATTTGGATCGAACGAAATGAAGATGATGCGGGGAAATGCTATACATTTGGAACACCTATTCTCAATAAACAAAGCAAAATAACAAAAAACTTAAGCTTTCCATCTGACTCACCTTCGTAGCTACTGCTCCTGGTCACAGATTTTAGGCTTGATAATATAATGAAATATCTAATGATTGACGTGTGGAATCCAGCTGAAATGTTGGATCATTTCTGACGTCTCTCTGTTTTGTCACAGGAGTTGATGGCTCAGAAGCAGAAGCTGGCGGCTGAGAGGGAGAAGCTGCAGGCCGAGCTGGAGCACTTCAGGAAGTGTCTGACCGTGCCACATACGGGCTGGAGCAGGGCTCACTTCAAGGGATATCCTCCCAGGTGACATCCCACTGAATCACCTGAGCTTCATCCACCCCCCCTCCTTTTCCCTCTATTCTAACACCCAGACTCCAGCCCCCTCTGGTCCTCCACAACAGAACGAGGGCGGAGGTTTGGAGAGATGGTGCACCGTGAGCACACTGAGAAGGACTGATGCTTTAACGCCAAGCCCACAATCTGACATTAAATGTGCCATCGAGGTGTAGGACAGGTGCCACGCCCATTACCTACCAACCCATCTGGATCTCGCAGGAACGCACGGTCCGTAACACACACACCCACACAGGTACAGAGAGCGGTCCACGCCTCACTAGGACGGATCGTGTAGACAAACTGAATGGTCATGTGACTCCCCAAAATATCTATATATATATATCGTCGTGGCAACTGCACCATCTCACCTGGAGATCTGAGGAGCTTTCAACTGGAAATGCACTTAAGAGAAAACCCAGAAGAACTACCTGGAGGTACTGTGTTATAACAAGGAACTCCTTTCAAAATTAGGGAAGAACTTCAAAAATAAAATGCACATTTTTGTTGTGGGGGGGGAAAAAATGTTAAGGAAAGTTTTATTCAAGAAAAAAATTTTTAAAGAGGTGCTTCAGCCTTGTATTGTAAATATGAAAACAAAATGGAAAGGAATTTTTGTATGTTTTTATTACTTACGTTAATTGTTCTTTGAAGAAGAAGAAAAAAAAAAAGAAGCCTGCCATTTTTCAAAAAAAAAAAAAAATTATGCACATGCTTTTTAGGGCGTTAAGCTGGAGCCTTGCTTTTAGTGTTTGTATTGCTGCTGGTCAGGATAAAGGACGGACGAAGAGCTCCGTGCACACCTCCGGTATACGTGTGTGTGTGTGTGTGTATGTGTGTGAGAGAGTGTGTGAGGCCTATCACAGTAGCATCCGTCCCCAAAGGCAGCGTCAGGTCGAAAGAAGGGCAGAACGTCACCACTCTCCCACTCCCTGCACTCTGGACTACTATCGTAGGCTCATGACCATTACATTTTTTTACTGTCTTTTTTTTTTTTTTTTTTTTTTTTTTTTTTTTTTTTTTTTTTTTTACATTTCATGGTGAACCAGCACGCATTCTCTGCTTTCAGCCCCTTTTTTTTGTATCTCAGAGTTCGTGTAACGGACGTTTAATCAGTGAGTACTGTGCCAAAGGTACCCACAGAACCACAAATCAGAATCATGCCATTAGTAACGAAAAAGCTGACGGCCAAAAAGGCTATTTCATATCAATGCTAAGCTAACTGTTTTCACACAGAGTGTCGAATGTTGCAAGATTCGCTCTAATATCGTTAATTAGCATCAAATATAATCATATTAATCACAGGATGTGTACACGCGGTGCCTGTGTGTCCTCAGGTTAAAATTACTTTAAAAAACACACACACACACAAAATATGTGTAGCCTAAAATCTGTGTAAACCACAAATTGTGTTCTACCCTAAGTAGTGAGCTTATAAAGTGAATAAGACGCCATTTTGGATTTGGAAGTACGTGGCTCCTGACTGAGCCAGATATCAAAGGGCCTACAAAAGGGTTCAGACTTGTTTGATTTTCAGTTTAAACTCATTACCTGTAACCCATGATTTGAAAAAAGAATTGTTTAATATGTTTTGTAACACTAGAGAACCCACTAAAACGTCCAAGGAACGTCTCTACACCTTTATTCCTTATTAATAACGCCAGGATCTATGAATATGCATGATATGCAAATGAGAAACGCCCCACATCCTCCTGCCATCCCTAATAGCTAGCTGGCTAGATAATTAATATAAAAATATAGCTCTCGCATATTGAACGTGATTGGTGCAAAGCTGTTAGTGACATCACAAACATAGCCCCACCCATAGATTAGTTTTTTACAGACATTTTTATATAGACAAATTTGACTTAAACACCAATCTATATAAGGATAAAATGTTACTCGGACTTTTTACGGATCTGCGTTTATGCTTTTAGGTATCCTCGACCCAAAGAATCATAATCAGCTCGCTCAAGCGATTCATCCGATTCAAAAACATTGTGATTCGTTATCCTAAATGCTAGCTTATTAGTGCTAGCCTGTTTTATCTCCTAAGCTACCAGTTCTGCCATGTTACTCTGCGTCTCCGTTTACATTCTTGTCCTGTCAGCAGTAGGCCAAAGCAGCAGCCGCGATTAGCAAAGGCTCACAAATAGCAGGCTTTACATTTTTCACAACGTTAATAATCGGGTTGTTCAGCTCATCACAGGTTCATGTTATTAGCGCTCAGGCTCACAGGATGGACCGCTTCTGGAGGCGGTTCCATGTTTACAGACCCGAGGCTGGCCCTAAAGCGCATCCATCATGTGCACGTGTGTGTGTGTGTGTGTGTTCGTGTGCTTGAGCGAGCACTACCACTGCCTGTCCAGGAGCAGGGACACGCCCTCTCTCTCTCTCTCTCTCTTTCTCTCTCTCGCCCAACTAGTGCACGCACACACATGCAGTAGCCGCCCCCCCGAACCCAATGGAGGATGTCTAGATGCTGTGAAATCATGTTTTTAAGGAAAAAAATGTACTTGTTTGAATTCAATGTAATGTAATATATTCTTTGTTGAATGTAGTAATTAGGTATTTATGAATATATTGCTGTAATTTCAGACAAAAAAATAAAATGCTTCAGAACTGAACTTCGAATCGAGGTCTGTGTTGATGTCACATGTACAATTTTAATCTCATGCAAGAATCTTATCTAAAACTGGAAAGTTTGGAAACACCGTCTCTCCCACTGTTTACAAGCTTCGAATAATTTTTTACTTTTTCCTTAAACAATAAGATTTACATTTCATATTTAACCATAAATTTAGGTGTGTAACATCACTGCAGTTCAAAAAGCATCCAGGAGGTGGCAGATGAGTATTAGCCTACATTCACGCAAGCAAGCGACAGTAAGTATTTTCTGCATATGAGCTTCGATTTCAGCAACATCCGACATTTTAATTTGAGCGTTTCTCAGCACAATCCTATGCAAATTATATCCAAACGATTAGCTTGAGATTAAAAGTTACGAAGAAAAATAAAGCTCGGAAGGAAGTAGGAGAGATCGCTGGTGCCTCTGGTGAGTGTACGTCGCTAGTATGTATGAATCTAACCTGAGAACAAAGCTAGAACTAAAAGACATTGGTTGTTTGATTAACGTGAAATTAACGTGCTTGGCTTTGCGCTAGCTTCTTGGCAGACTGGCAAAGCAAGCTACAGGTAAGGTTGCGTGTGTGGGGAACCGAAGAAATGTCAGAACGCGTGTGCCACGGGATTGGTCCGAGGAATCATTCAAGCTAATCATTTGGATTTGTCGCTTTACAGCATCAGAGCTAATTAAGAAAATCTGAATTCAAACTTCAGTTGCTGAGGAAATCGTGTGTCCGTGTCGAGCACATACGTAGAAAACGAACAGTTGCTTTGTTGCACGCAAATGTGAACGTAGCGTATGAATACACTTCCCTCATACACACAAAGTAAAACGCACGTCTCGTACAGCTTGGCGTTATAGACGTGAGCTCTGCAGGATTTGCGTTCCACAGTCGCTCATCGGCGCTGCTGAAGCGTCCACGCAGGAAAAACCGTAATAAATACTTTTAATGCTGCTATGAGTTGCAGCTGGAGACGTCACCTCACTGCACCAACACGCCGGGTGAACGTCCTGATGGTGCTGATTAATAATCCTGCGATTTCCCCGAGCCTGAGGCGGGCTGCAGGTTGGAGCGCAGTTTGTACATGAAGTTCAGAGAATCCAACAGAAAAGTGCGTGTGGTGTTGATCTCCAACAGCGTCAGGTTATCCAGCTGCACACAGAAGAGGGAGAGAGAGAGGGGAGAGAGAGAGACAGAGTGAGAGAGAGGGAAGGGAGAGAGGGAGAGAGGGGAGACGGAGAGTGAGAGAGGGGGAGAGAGAGAGAGGGGGAGAGAGGGGAGACGGAGAGTGAGAGAG